>OY728129.1:658563224-658985724 GCA_963277665.1 Viscum album | reverse complement strand
AAACATACATACATACATACATACATACATACATTAATACATACAGACACACACACACACACACATGCATACATTAATACATTAAGACACAGACACACACAAATACATACATACAGACACACACACACACACACACACACATATAGTGATACGATTCGACTATTAACACACACACACACACACACACACATACATACATTCATTCATTCATTTATACATACATTAATATAGACACACACACACACACACATAGTGATATGATCCGACAATTATTCCCACAACAAGTTGAAGCTGGTATAACTATCACGTGTCCCTTAGGAACCTGGATGGGCGTTTACTTATTTATAAAAATTCGTTTATTAAATTATGCTATAACATTACACTACACTATTTTTATTACACTAGATTGGGCTTGACCCCATGGGTGTCTGCCTACAAAGATTTCATCTCACACCCTTCCCGGGTACCCTTTGTACACTAGTAGATCTTATATATCCAGGACCTAGGTTGATTTTTGTATACTTGTACCTATGTTTTTAGGAAAAAATGACTGATCTAAAGCTCCTGATGCTCAAGGAGATAACCCTATGAATTTCATTATATTTTCTTTATTTATTTCCTACATTGTAGCATGCTATATTGTTTACCACTTTTAGTTTTGTAATATTACCATGTCATGCATTCAACTATTTTATAAACTTACATTGGACACTTTGATTAAAGTGAATATATTATCCTTCCACTACTCTGTTATATGTTATCTATTATTTCACTACTTCTTCTATTTTCTTAAATTTATATTTTATTATACCCCTGTTCAAACTATGATATGAGGGTATAATATCTCCCCTATATCCTCATAATACCCTCACTACTAGTCCGAAGCCTCTGGCATATGGGGTGACACGTTAGGCTTTGTGACCCACCATTTCGGCTACCCATTTGATGGCATGTCAGGTCAGGATGTTACAAAGGGGCATCATAGGTGGTTTAATTTACTTTTAATTATTATTTTGGGTTAGTGAAAATAAGATTAGGAATGTGTCAAAACTTTGATAATAGCCATACTTGGCACTAATCACCTCACATACGAGAAATAAACAAATGAACAGAGATGGGATTATTGTTCATACTGTTCGTATTTACATTTGAAATGATTTTACCTAGAGTGATTGTTATAATTTCCAATGTTTATGGTTTATGGAATTTATGAAATTTCACCCTTGGAATGATATAACAAGGAGGTTTCATTACATGTATCATACTAGGAACATATGAAATTCACATTCCATACATAGGTCTATTCCATGTAGTTACATTTTAGTTTTCCTGCTGATATGATAGTGTGAATTAAGTATTATTCCATGATTTTGTTAGTTTAGCATGCCTGTATTGATAATATGTCATGATGCTGTGTTACTATATATGAAAAAAATTATTAATGGTTAATAAGTAATTGGATTCATGTTCTGAAAAAATATGGGTTGTGAATAAATAGGAACCAATTTTCGATTTTAAGGGGTATGGGAACCCAACAACTGGGAAATGGAAACCCATAGATTCAATCCATTTTGAGCAAGAAATACAGATAAATTTCTAGGGATTATTTTGAAATGTAAAGGATGATACATTTAGAATCAAGATTGAATTAATTTTGACTAATGGGTTCCAAATTCCAAATAATAAGGTGTATGGGCACATTATAGGTTGGTAGGTGGACACCCATATGATTGGACCACTGTTTTTGAGCATGTAAAATTCTGAAAATATGAATCATTTCAACTAATGGGATACGATTATCAATCCATAAAGTGCATGGGAAATCAATGAATTGGAAAATCAAAACCCATACTAAATGTAATTGTAATATGTATTATGAAATGGGTATAGATGTCAAAATCTATTTTTATTTTGTCACGAAATCAAATGGTAAATTGCAAAAATGCTAATCTGGACCCATGTAGGTTAGTTAAGGAACGTTCTTGTGTAATGAAACATTTGGGTGTTTGAATATTAAGGTTTCAACTACTTTTGGGATTCACTTAGATGAACCCAGGTAGGTTCAAATGGGACCCTTGTAGGTCACCTTTTTTGTTAAAATGAAATTTCTTGATAAATTGCATGAAAAAGGAGAGATGTAAGATTATTTTAAATTTTTTTAAAAAGTGTTTATGAAATTTGCCTACATATTATTCATCGGTTAGTTGAATATTAAAAATGGTTAAATATTAAAATGGGATTAAATATAAAGGGATTGGAAATGGAATCTGTAGTGGTTTCCTTGGTTGAGACCCTTATAAAAGGGATGTGGTTGGGTGTATCTTTATGATTCCTCGAAACAGAACCATGGGTGTTTTCCATAGGCATTATTTAACATTTAGCAATGGATTAGATGCTAGAATCTTGAGGATTTGACTATTTTAATGTTAAAAAATGCTTGGGTTGACACTTGTTCTTCAAAAGGGGCTAGAATGTGGTGGGTATCACCCTTATAGATATTTTTCATTGCTAGTATCATGATTATATAGATGTTTGGTGTAGTTTGAATTTCGTTTTCCTTCGTAGGACTTTTATTATCTAATGATACCCTTGTTCAGATGATGGACATGGTATCATTGTCCTTGATATGTGCATGGGACTAGGGTAATTCTTAGTTTCAGTCGGTTAAAAATTTCTTGTGCATGGTCTATTGCTTCATATGTTTTTTGACCCATTCTTCTTATTAGTGATTGATGAATTGTTATGGTGTCATCTAGGGAAATAAAAATATGAAATAAATCTCATGTACTACTGATTACAGTATTGGGTCACCTTTTAAGTCGAGTGAATTGAGCGGTAAATGATCAGTTTCATCCCAATTCTCAGGATGACGTTCGGAAAAGTTGTGTGTCTTAACATGATGTTATCATTGTATTAACCCTTTTTATATTTTTTTATCATGGATCATATGAGTGGTTCATGTTCGTATGAGTCATTTTTGGCCTAGTGCACTTTTGAGCAGCAAGTTATCTTTTCTATGAGACTAGGTCATTGTTAAGGTATGAAGTATCATGTCAAATATGGTAAATGTAGAATTCCAAGATTAAGGGGCACTACCTAAAATTAATTTTTGGAATGGTTGTACATGTTTTAAGTCCTTTTAGGCTTTTGGGTCATAAATTGTGTTACCATGTCGGCATTTGAAGCTGAATATCTTCCTTGAATTCGACCAGTTCTGTCGCTACTATTCTCCCTCCATTTTTGGGTATGATTTACTAAAATCCATTTGAAGCTTCTTATTGTATTTGTATTATAAAAAATCACACCCAATATCTTGACGTCATACTAGATATAGTAAGAGTGTGTTGGTCTTACACCGTGGTAAATCATTAATGTCTATTGAGCTTTTCGGGAGGTTCCCTTTTAGTGTTTCTCACAAGATATGTGGTTTCCTTGGTGGTTTGATCTTATAGATGTAATTAGAAGTTGGGTTTAGGATTCTGTGATCATTTTTTAATAAAATAAAGGATCCTTGGTGAAATGTATTGTACTTCTTCTCAGAATACAACAAATGTCTAAGCCGAGTGTTCTTATAATGGTCATCCGGAGAAGGCTCGACTTGGTGTTCTTCTTTTTTAAATGTCTACATTCGATTACAGAACATTATTTAGATCATTTTAATTTGGATGATAGTGATGTATGTGTTATACAAGGTTTTTCAAGAAACATTTTCTTAACTTGGGTTAAATGTGGTTGATTGGGAGTTGACCATTTTAACTATTTTGGAAATCATGCTAGGTTCATTTTTGTAATTCTTAGAGGCATGCATGAAAGGAAATTATGATGATGATTGATATGTATTTTCGAATTGGTTTCTTAACGTTAAATCATATTTTGTAAATTCCCATTGGTCCGATTCTTAATGAGATGACCATGAGATTGTGACTTTGGGTAAATGGGCATAGATAAGAGTTATCTCGTAGTTTCAGTTGGAGAACGAGAATTGGTTAAGATTTAAATATCTTAAGGTCCATATGTTTAATGAATCCTCATAGGTCCATTCGATGTATGGAAATTCAATGCAACCATTTGAATAAATCCTTATAACACTTGGAGTTTGAGTAATGTTTATGTTCTTTCCCAAGGATTCTTGGCGATGATAAGTTCTAAGGTAAGAAGGTTGTAACGATTCACATTTTGAACCAAATAAAAATTGATTGGGTTTTGAAACGTTTTCAATTATTGAATGGGTTGTTTTTAGAATCAGGATTCAATATTTAATTTCAAGAGTTGGATCACTTCATGGTAACATTTTCGGGATTAGGTAAATGCTCGAGATGTTTTTCAGGCATCTCGAGGAGTTTTGGGAGTTCTGAACCCATAAAATACAAGTTTAAAGGGTATGCACTAGGTGAAAATTTTTTCAAAAACCATACAGCATATGTTAGAAATCATTTAATCTTTCTGAGAATGGGAAGAGGTGTGAACTTGGGCTACACATGGTTTCTCAAAACATATTCCAATCTCGCTTGGTTGATGATTTGATGTACATCCTCAACACTACTCACTGCATGGTCCACACACGATTAAGCTAACTGTGTGAGGGGAGTTTTTTAATTAGGGGTGCCACATTTTTAGTGTATTTCTTTCCAAATAGTGTGGCTTAAATTGTGTGGTTGATCTATTTTAATAAAAAAAGTTAAATTAAAAAATAAAATAAAAAGATAAACCAAATATAACCATAAACCCCTCCAAATCACTCCACACCTCTCCCCCTCAGGGTCCACTTGGCCGCGCACTCACACCCCTCTCCAGATCCATTTCTGATAACCAAATCTAGTTGATTTCATAATGTTTCTTATTTAAATATCCATGGTAATCCTCTATCCCTCTTTCTTTTGCTTCTCCTTGTCATTTTTTGGTCTCTCCACCACCCCGTGAGAATCAGATGAACCCAAGGTCAAATGGGTGATAATATTTTCAGTTTTATTTTGTTCTAGTGTTGTGGTAATGGTATCTCGGGACCTATTCTTTTTGTTCTGTTAATCTCCGCCAATGGATAGTTGGTTTCACTTCGATTCGGGTCTCCACCGCCATCCAAGGTGAGGTATTGTCTTCGTTTCACTTTTTCTCACCTTCTAAATTACAGTTATTAATTTTTTATGGGTTCCTAGTATTTTAATGTTTGTTTTTTTGTCCTTATGTCTTTAATTTTTTGTCCTTTTTTGTTTTAGGATGCGTAGATTTTGTTTTATGGAGTTTTGATCAACCATGACAGTTCGCGTTCACATACATAGGTATATATATATATATATCCTCCATGAATGTTTTCCCCCATGGAGTAGGGAATAAATAGAATAGGTTAAGGATATATATATATATATATATATATATATGTGTGTGTGTGTGTTTTTATGTGCGTGTGTGTGTGTGGGGAAGTTCTGGGTGGTCCCTGATAAATTAGATAAGTGCCAAAGTTGATTTGATTGGAATACTATCAGCGGTAGGGTCCCTTTACATGGATTTTATTTAGTAATTCATTAATTTAATTAATTATTGTACCATTAATAGTTCCGATAAATTTAGTATGGTTTTCTGCTTAAATGTTTCCATAGATAATGTTATTTAAGTGCTCAAAAGTGGTGAATGATTTTTTTGATAAGAAAGTCATTTTTTTGTTATAAAACCCCACCAAAGGAGGTACGTTTCATTGAAGCAAGAAATTTAGTGTTAGACTTTTATGATTGCATGGATCATTTCATTGATGCCTTCTTCTATTTCTACCTTGGTTAGAAGTGTATTTTTTAGTGCTTTGGACTATTTTTTAAATTGAATGAACTGCCTTGGCAGTGGAAGTCAGTGTGTAAAAATATTCCATTATTCTGATGACATGTCTTCTTGCATTTGGAACCATGTAATGCAGTTTCCATTTTTTATCAATTTAAATGATTTCGTTTATGTAAATGGAATGAAGTAGAATTTATTAAGAAATATACTAGAATTCATTAAAGGAAACGAACATGAAACTTTAGTGGAACATGTCCCTTATGTCAATTCAGAATGTTTAGGAAAATTGATTAAGGTATCATTATGTGGGGTGAAACAAAAAAAAGACATTATTTATATTTAATTGATTGCATTAGATTGTTCAATGTCTTTCTAGGAACATGTATAATGTAAAAAAAATTCCATGTTAGGCCTATTGAGTGTATTGACCCATTAGATGATGGTTCATCTAATGAAATTATTTCCTTGAATATACTGAATTTCATAAGATGGGTTTTGAAATTCATATGAGGTTATTCCATATGTGTTGGTTATTATAGAAATTTACTTGTGTATAGGTTATGAATATGTGTTTTCTAATTGAGTTGAATTAGAGGAATTACATTACGAATTATATTATAATTATGACAATGATTGTAAATGATTATGGATGGGAGGCATTCATAACCAATGCTATCTAATGTAAATGGTTATGTATGGGAGGCATTCATACACAATTCAAACTTATTATATACGTAGGGGTGGGAGGTATGCTTACCCAATGCTAGTTACAATCACTGCAAATATATTGATGGGAGGAATTCTTACACCTTTCGAGTATTGTATTTGATTATGGATGGGATGCATTTTTAACCCTTTCTAGTGTTGTATTCTATGATAAATGGGAAAAATTATTACCCAATTCCAGTAATGTATTTGATTATGGATGGGAGGATTACTCCATGCTAGTATTTCATTTGATTATGGATGGTAGTTATTCTTACCACAAGACAGTTAAATATACTTATATCGACAAAATTCATTCTTACCATGTGCGTGTTATCTTCTATTTATGGGTGGGAGTCATGCTTACACCCATTCCATATATATATATATATATATATATATACAATGATACAACCAGACTATTATCCTGGTAATGAGACAAAGCTGGTTTAGCCGTTAGGTGTCCATTAGAAACCTGGATGGTCGTTTGATTATTTATCTAGTTCTCCTAATTAAATTGTTATAAACATGAAAACTGTATAATTTATATTATATTGTAATGGTCTTGACACCGTGGGTGTCATGCTACTGAGATTTCATCGCACACCCTACTTGGTCACCCTTGGTACCCTAGTAGATCTTATAGTTACAGGACCTACATTGATTAATGTATGCTTGTACACAAGGAGTTAAAAGCAAAGGAATGAGATAAAGATAAGGATGCTCGTGGGGATCACCTTATGTATTTTTCCATCTTTTATTTATTTTAGTCCTATATTGTAGCTTTCTAGGTTGTTTACCTCTTATAGATTTGTAAGATTACCATGTCATGCATTCAACTATTGTATAAACTAGAATTGGACACTTTGATTAAATTGAATATATTATCCATCCACCACTTTGTTATCTATTATATGTAATTTCACTTCTTCCCCTATTATATTCTATTTATATTATATTATACCACAATGAGAACTCTGATATGAGGGTATAGTCTCCCCACTATTTCCTTCTAAGACCCTGGCTGCTAGTCAGTAGACTCTAACATATTGGGAAATGCGCTTGAGGCATTTTGACCCACCGGTATGGGTATCGGTTTGATGGTAAAGTGGGAGGGCATGTTTCAACTACACCCATGTGCATGTAGTCCATCATTATCCCTTATTATTATTCTAGGTTCATCAACCTTGTTTATAAGAACCAATTTTGTGACCATAGTCAAGGTTTATTTGGGTCTATCAACATGTTCTAAAACATTATTTATTTAAAATTTATTAAGTTCTTATGGTATATCCATTACCCAAAATTCATTATAAATATCATCATTGATGTTCTTAGGTTCACGATGTGACAAGAATGATTTATATTCAACATGGTTCTTCTAAAGAATCTCTATTTTGTATATATATATCTAAATATTCAAAAACAACATCTAATTTTGGTTTTTTAGGAGTCTTAAATGATCATTAAAAATAATGGTTGGTCACCTCATGGTCTTCTATAGGTTCTTGTTCTATAAGTTCCTTAAAAATAGATGATTTTATTCATGATTTATAGCAAAATTAGAAGGATTTTAATTTAAGATCAATGTAGATAAATCTTATTCAAGGTGTTATAAAGGGGTAATAGGTTCATGTGGACCTGTCTCATCAATCATGAAAGGAAAATATTCTTCCAATGTCTTAGTTATTTTTCAATAACTCTATAGTATTTTATAGATATTGAATAATCATGTATAATTCATTCATCACTTTTAGTGGCAATCATTTAATGATTATCCTTAGTGTTACGAATAAAGACATCAAAACCAAATAATATATAGTAATTAACCTTAGGATATATACTATTCCAAATTTCATAATGGTTTTTAATTAAAATAGTTCTAATTAAAACTATATTATGTATATAGATGTTTTCTGTTCATAGCCTCTTCCCCAAAGTGGACATGTAATTCATATTCATTAAGAAAAGCCTGAGCTATCTGTTGAAGAATTATATTCATTATTTATGTAACTAGATTTGTAAGAGGAGTCTTTGGAGAATAGAATTTATGACTATAGACATTTTTTTGAGAAAAAGGATTAGAAATTTTTATTTTCAAACTCATGAATATGGTGACTTCTTAAGGTCATAATTCTAATTCCACATATATTTTCTATATACTAAGAATACTTGGAAAAATATGAACATGCTTTGGTTTTGTAAGATAAAAATAACCAAGTATAACTTGTAAATTCATCTAATATTACATAGACATTATGATTCCTAGTTAAAAAAGAAACAGTAGAGAGTCCAAAAAATTTCATGCGAACTAACTCAATAGGTTGAGATGTTGAAACCTCATTATTTAATTTAAAATAAATATTTTGATATTTACCATTTTGAAAAGAGTTACATAATTTTTCATTTTAGAATTCAAGTATGGTTATAGTGTAACATTATTAGTCTTCTTTATACGTGAGTGAATGTTATAATGGCCTAGACTCCATTGTCAATGCCAAGATTCTATTTGAAAGGTAGTTAATCAATAAACATATTATGAAATTAAATAATCATGATTAACAGCATACACATTATAATTTCTCAATGAAGTAAATACTAAATCATATTTAGAATTACATACATTACAATAATTGTTTTAACATTTTATATGAAAACCATCATCACACAGTTCTATGATGCTAAACTGATATAATTTAAACTATTAAAAAAAATTACATTATAAATTAAAATTAAATTAATTCTACCAATTTGGTAAAGGACAATGATCATTCCTTTTCCATTGTCACTAAAGGTGACATGACAACCAAAATAATTTGATAGGCTCTTGACTCTTGAGTAGTCTATTTTCATATTCTCGGAACATCTATTGACAAAGTACCACATATTTCTATAGGATCATTTCAATAAGATTTCCTACAAAATAATGTTTATATCAATAATGATTTTGGTAGTCAAATTTAATTGGGTATAGATATATTAGTAATTATGGATTTAGAAACCCATATTTTCTTAATATGTTTCTTATAATAATACTGTAGACTTTATAATGTAAAAACATTATTATTACCACATTAAACATAACTAATATAATAATTTCCATAATTATAATTGGAAACAAGTATGCTCTTAAATACTCTTCATTGTACTAATTGGTAACCTAAAAAAACATATATTAATAAGAATTTTTTTCTTAGTATTTTATGATTGTATATATTACATTTTTAAATATCTATAATTCATTGTATATTTGGTCATTTAAGAATTTTAGTTCAGTATTTCCTTCAATAATTGAGCATTTTTCTCTTTGTCTATAGTGATATAAGTTCTAACACCAGTAGTTAAAACATGTTGTTCCTTAGAATTTTTTTATTTGTACTTGAGTTAATTAATAGTATATTTAAGAATATTTAAATACTCAAACATTTCCTCTTTTTTACATATAATTATCATTTTCATATTTAGAATGATCCGAATTAATTATAGTAGAGATAGTAAGTACCTCAAATATATTTATCATGAAGCACATATTTTCTAAGTCAGACATCTTTTAATGAAATGAGTATAATTAGAAGAGCTCTCTTAATAGCTTCTATATGTGGATTTTATGAATTTATTATAAATTTTCATCATTATCCTCAAAAATTTTCTTTTAATTTAACTTAGGATAGTGATGCTAAAATTGTCCTTTTCTATTACACTCACAATATGTAATCTCATTTATATTATCATTCCACTTACAAACCATTTTCAATCTTAATCTACAATACTACGTTCAATTATATCTCATTTTTTTGAATAATTTGTTCTTCTTATTGAATATCATAATCCTTCTTCCCAGATGTTCTATTTCCTCATCACTCTCGGCCAGTGATTACACATCATTGGATCTTTCAGGTTGAAACTTTTCCTTTTCCTTATATTTTGAAATAGTATACTTAAAGGATATAGATTTACTCCTAGGTTTATCATCATTCATGATTATAATTAACATATTATTTATTTATCATTAAATTCCAAATAAATTCATTGATATGTATTTTACTAATGTAACATGATTCTCATATTAAATTAGAGCTCCAACCCATCTCTTATAAAAAAATCTCAGTATTTTCATAATTTAATCTTTGTATGATATTAGATTTACCAAGTATATAATTTTGTTAACTATCTTATTTAACCAGATATAAATATCATAAATCATCTAATCATATTTAATCTTAAATATATCATATCTAATTGTATAAGTGTCCAATATCATCTCATTAACATTATTTTTTACCTCATTGAAAATTGCCAATTTATACAAAATTTCAAAAGAATTTTTACTTGAATATATCTAATAAAATGTTTCACCTCATATGGCGCAATAATAAACATTTTTAGAATTGAAATTTTCATTATAAGAAATTTTAGAAGCATCATCCCAAGTATCTATTGTAGTGGAAGGTAATTTATATTTATCTTATATAGGATACCAAAATTCAAACCCCATAATTTCAATATGAATTTTCATATTTATTTTCCATTGATCATTGTTTTTTAAATTAATAAAAGGAGGTATTTTTGAATATGATTCTTCTTGACTATTATACATTTGATGACCGAAATTTTGGAATAAATCTTTTTAATATCATACGAACTCAACTAAAATCATAATTGAAAAGATTTTGAAAAACCTATGTTACCAAATGTTGGTTTGAGTGAGAATCTTATGAGGGGGTCAATTGAGTACCCAATAAAATATTTATTCAAAATAGGTTTAAAATGAATTTTACCAAATAATTTAAACAATATATTTAATCAAAATAGTAGATGGGTTTATGTTTATATACATTAAAATATTTCTTAATGATTGATTAAGTATTAGCTCAAACAATATTTCAAAATTAATTTAAATTTTTAAATAAATTTACCTAATCAATATCTTATATAAACACTAGTTGATAAAAAATAAAAAATATAGGTTTTCTACAATATCATACTAATTATGTTTATAGTATCCAAAAAATTTAAAAAAATAAACAAAACACACAAAGGAATAAATAAAAGTGGTTCTATCTCATGTGAATACCTACTCCTACCCAATAAGAAATCATCCACTTCCAATAAGATTATATACAATAATATTTGATCCATGATATGGATCAGGTATAAAACAATACATAGATGCCAATTCCATGAAGAACCTATTAAAAAAACTACATAAATAAAACAAATATATGTTGCAAAAGGGCATATTCTACAACACGTGGGAAGAAAATGCATAAAATGGCGTTGAGAAAAAATCGATTGTCTTTGAGTTTAAGTACATGAGATAGTTTTGGTGTTTAAAATATAGATTAATCAAACAATGATTTTAAGGTAAATATAATGAATAAAAATAGAAAATAAAATATGTAAGGAAGACATAGTTTCTCGGTTTGATGTTCTATGATTCTTGTGCCTCCTTCGATATACCTTGAATTAGAGTTTGAGTCATGCTTTTGAAAAACGTAGTAAAATATAGTATCATAAACACTTTTGTTCTAAATATATATAAAAATTGCACGTTCAATGATCTTTAAAGATCCATAATTGGATTCTAGTAAGGATTATTCTTGTAAGTCAAAGTTTACTACACTTTAATATTCTTGAAATTAAATTTATATATCCCTTTTTATATATATATTTATCTCTTTGTATTACAATTATATGCATGAGGGATTCCACTATTTCATTTAATTGCCTCATGCAAGAAGAGTTATCCAGCTCCTCTGCTCCTCATACTGGATGACTGAAACAAACATTATGCATACATAAAATAGTTATGGGACAATAATTAAAGTAATTATAGGCATTAAATTTATTAATATAACTGCTATAAGAATTTATTAAAATTATTGGAAACAATGATGGTAAATCCTTCGAATGGTGAGACAACTCTAGTGGTGATTTATCTTAACGTTGACATGTGATAGAATTGAGTAATCCCATTACTTTTCTAAAATTCTTGGTGGTAGATAAAAACCGATAGTAGGTCATCTCAACACCTTTCCAACTATGGAGGTGACTATTTTCTGATGGCTAGAAATCCTCTAATGGTAGGTATTTCCCGTACTTATCCAATTTTCAATTCTATTGGTGAATAATTACTTAAGGTATATCTTTTCAATTATTTTTCAAATTTCTACAGGTTATCTTCCATGGTATTTTTTTTCAACACTTATCCAAATTTACATTTTAATGGTGACTCACCATCAATGGTCAGTCATGTTTAGTTGTGAGTAGAGTCTGATGGGTTTTCTTTCCCATACTTATCTAAAATTTCTAAAATATTCCTTATATCATAAAATGATATCATTAAACATTAACCCACCAATGATATAATAAAAATTATTCATTGTTCATTAAAACAAGGGTTATAAAAAGTTTTTTGTGTTATGATCTTTAATGAATAAATGAATTACGAGTTTGTTTCAGTGATTTTTAATGAATAGGAATTCATACATTTGTTATTGAGTTTAATGTTATTATTATCATTACATAACCAAAATAAAACTATTATTTAATTATATAAATCATAAATTAATAGAATTTAAGATCTCAGAGTCATCCATCATATTATTTTATAACATTGATCAAGTATGTGGACAGCCTGACTTTGATATGAATAAACAACAATAAATGGATGATTATGAAGTGATTTAATTTTAATATCATCATTCCAAGTGAATATTGAAATTTGTTTTGGTTTTATTAATGTGATAAATTACAATTGGAAATAATTACTTGAATTGGTAATGTATACCAAGCTATTATATATTATGAACATGTTTTCCCTCTTAGTACACTCATTTTAGATGAATAAATTTGCAATAATTGTTTATTTATGGTATTATTAATATGTTGTACTATTTATATTACAAGAAAAACAAAAAATTCATTAAAATAATATTTATTCATTAAAATCATTCGTATTATAAGCCATTAAAATAGGTGAATAAAAACAAAGTACACTCTTTACTGGAGGTAGTACTCTTCACGTAAGTTTGGGTGGTGATTTAATTTTCCATAAAATGGGAGAAATGTATAACATTTTTTATTATTTAAAAATATTTTAGATGATATAACCGTCATATTTATATATTAAATTCAATATTATGACATCCATTTATTTTGGTGAATGAAAATGAATCATGAAACCTATTGGAAGAGGTAGTCTCCACATACTCACAAATGTCGTGTTCAATTTCTTGTAATTGAAAATGGGAAGTGTTTTTAATAATTGTCAACATAGAATATTAACATTATATATAAAACAATAATCATTTCATTTTATAGTACTAAAAACATTGAGTAGTTTTAATTGGAAATATAAATTTAGGAGTGATCTTTAAGGGGTGGTGAGAGGCCCCTTTTATAAGTGGTGAGGATGTCCTTTTTTAATTACATCATCTTAATATAAAGATAGCACATGTTTTACATGTTAAGAAGAATCAAAAACAGAAAATAATACTTGAAGATATATTTTGGATGATAGAGACCTAAAAAACTCATGTTGAAATATTTTTTTAACAAGCTAATCCATTTACCCCATTGGTTAACCCTTTTTACCATTTTGTCTTTAACTACGGTAACTAGTTTTTACCCAAGTAATTAATTTTTATTCATAAAAGAAAGATGTTCATAATTACATAAATTGGAACTTATAAATAAAAATTTTAAATAAATTTTATTATATTAAATTTCTGACAATTATAAAAATTTATTTTAATATAATAAATGTATATTGAATTAAAATGGTTTTAGAGAATAATGTATCTTTAGTTCTATAAATATCAATCAAAGGCTTGTAAATTAAAATGAATATTTTTTAAATTAAAATATATATTATAAGATAATATAATTTTATAAAATGATTTCATAAATTTTTAGGACATAATTATATTCTAAAACAATCATAAAATTCACAATATTTTTAAAAATGACATTTTTCTCAATTCACGTAAAAGTAAATATTTTTAAAAAATTTAAAAAAAATTCGTAAGGTAATGTTTTTATTCCAAATTAAAAATTAATTTTAATTTGGTTAGATTTAAGTTCTAATATTTTTTAAATCATCTTATTAATATATATACAATGATAAACGATGTTATTAAAAATAAATTTTTTAAAATTTTATTGATCTTTTTTATTTCCTATAATTTAAACATTTTATTAGTGTTAATAAATAATTAATATGTATTATATATTATGTTTCATTAAATAAATCCCATAATAATTTATTTTATTGTACTGTGGTTATATTTTTATCTTTTTAAACTGTTTATAGTTCTTGATAGAAAAATAAAAATAAAAAATTTCATCAAATACTTTCTCATATATTGATTAAAATAAGATGTATAGATAATTCTCATTTATTATGTTTTAATATAATGATACAATTCTATATATTATAGAAATAAAATTATGTAATATATTTGGTAGCATTATTATACTCAAGGAACCGTTTAATTTTTTCTACTATAAAATTCAGAAGGGATTGCACCACCACAATGAATAAAAATTTATATATAAAATATATTTATTAAATTATTTGATATAGTTTGGGGTAAGTATTAATATAATAGAACCCTGGTATCAATCTCACTAATCATAAGAAAATATCATATTTTATTAAAATTCTTTTTATAATATGTTTTGATTTGATTCCCTCTATGTGTTTCCTCTAATTTAAATCTCAACATGGGCATTTATTCATGTTTATCATTATTTATTGTGGGGTTAATATAATTTTTAAAATTTTGTATTATGGTGTTCCAATAATACATGTAATTATTTATCTCCAAAAATATGTTAATAATCATTAATTTACTAGTTGGAGGGTAAAAAAATTAATTTCAAATCATGGGGGAAAGTTAATTTCAATAAATAGGTAATTGGTAACATATGGCTCACATTGAATATGGTTCTAATTATCCATTATTTTTGTAATATATTTATCATGGATATGTTTTTTTGGGTATGTTCTATATATTTAGGATAATACCTGTGAATAGTTTTGTATTTTATTCATAAACTTATTCATGGGCCAGGGAAAAAATTTCTATTAACATAAATGGAATAGATGTGTAGATATAAAAAAACATTTTGGGATTCCAAAGAAACCAAAATAAATGTAAGAAAAAATTTGTCTAATATATTTCACAAAATTTATGATAATATTATTATTATACAATAAAACAACATAATGTTACTAGTATTATTAAATCATATACTATGGAATGAAAACATAAATTAATATTATAATATAATAAATATATTAACTATGAAATTTCATGAAATTATCAAAACAAAAAAATGAATGAAGAGAGGGGATGTTCATTTATAAAAACTAAATATAATTTCAATGAAATTTTCAATTGAAATATATTTATAACAGAAATTGGTTATTTTATTTCTATCCATAATCTTCGTCGATGTTAGCTTGTGTTTTTTATTGTGAATCTAATATTATCTTAAAATAACATATTTTTAGAAATATTTTGGTAAATATAATGACTATAAACCTAGAAAATTTTATGTTACTATGAATTATATATTAAAATATATTTTTAAATCTAAAAATAAGGTTATGTTTTGATAAATGATATCATATTTTTTCATAAATTTTAATATCATATAGTGATTTCTATAAAAATATAAAATATCAATGCATGATATTCAATGAAGTTGTTTCGGTGCATCATGAATTTATAAAAAAATTATTTATGAATTTTAATTTTTTTTTGATATATACTGAAATTAATGATTTGGAATCCAAATATAGTTATTATTTTTGGATATACTTATGAGTGACTTATAATACCTACTTTTTAATAGTGTAATATATATCATTTGACTGAGTGATTCATTATAATGGTTGTGTGAATAATTGTGAGTATTAATCCAAAATATTATGAGGAATGTAGAACATGATTGATAATTCATCATATAATTTGTTTTAGTAATCAGTGATTAGTGTTTTTTTATAAAATGATTAGTAAGTCATTGATTCGATCTGGATGTTTTCCATAAGATCATGAAAATTCTGGTGATGTTTTTTACACATTTTAGGGATTATTTTTCCCTTTTTAGTGGTATATAGGTTGGGTTTTTCATCAGGATCATTTTATGTGAATTTGAAGAATTTTGGAATCCCATGAGTTATTAATAGTCGGGACATGGTTAGAGAAAACCATGTAGTTTTCACTAGAAAATCATCCACCCTATTTTGAGATCTGGAAGGGGGTGCATAGTTTTTTTAAACTATATAACCACTCCTCCTAGACCATACACCCTTGGATAAAGGGGGTTTTCCTTGTTGGTGTAGTTTTCCAAATCGTCTGCACACCCAAGAGAAGTTGTGCCCCCAAGACAGTTGGGGAACACAGTTAGGATGCACGATTTTCTAAAATGTGTGGCCTGCCCCTGAAATCAAGCATGCAGGATTCTAAACACACAAAAATGTAATTAAAATTTCTCAGACCCCCAGTTTATAACCCTAAACACCCCCATATGATATAACATGATTTAACATTATCATGTAGGCTCCCAATAGTATTCATAGGCTCCTAAAACTCTTTTCTTTCTAGATGAAATATCCAATGAAAGAAATTGACTCCTCTATGATATGTGATATCTTAATTATTTAGTTTTTTATCCCTCCCAGGTTTATCTCCCTTTGGATATGGTTGAATCATCAAATTATTGAAATTTTAGAACTATATTGTGATATATTATGTTTCATTGGAGCTTGATCCCAATTATTGATCCCATATCCCATTCATTGTTGTGAATTTGGTCATTCTGCCTCGAATTGAGGGCTAAGGTTTGGTGTCTGTTAATCAGTGATCCTAGGGTAGGTGTTATAATAAAAAATTACTATAGTCTTCATTATTATATCATTTTCTAACTATACCATTGTGTTTCCTCATTGTGAAATTACTTTTAAAATATAAAAATGATTTGTTTTCCATAAAATTGTGATACCCTTCATGAATTCCATTATAACCATTAGAGATTATAACACTGGGAATGATGGAAACCCATTGGGTATTTCAGTAACCATGAAATAATGATTCTTGATATTTTGAAAGGGGAATAATGTGTATATGAAATTGAACAAAATCATTGTTTTAAGGTTTCATAATGGGATATCAAGGTGTTATTAGATTAACCATCAGGGTTTAACGAGTTTTGTATTAATTAATGATAAATGGATTAATGGTGGAGATTCTCACATTGTTTTTGTGAAAAAATCGAAGAACCATGGTGATGTTTGATAAATTAATAGGTTCACTATGTTGTGAATGATATAAAAAACGGTTATTATTGATGATAATTGATATATAACATTTTGTGAACGTGAAGAATGATTTTTGGTTGAGGTAATGATGCTCCAAGTAACCATGGTGTTCCAGAATACTAATCTTGGACCATTAATCATGCATGAGATCAATGATTTATGGGTGAAGAGATAATGATCCAAGTACCTATTGGGTTCGAGTCTACTACTCTAGGACATTGAGATATTGGTGATGCTAATATTCCAAGTTCCTGAGATAATAGTACTCATACTAACACTCCAGGGTATTCAATGAAATAGAAATTAAATTGAATAATGAAAACCCATGAAATGAGTAAATTGAAAGTTCCATTTGGTGTATGGTTCTATACCAGTATGGACTGTAGAGTGTTTGATATGGTTTAGTAAATAATAATAAATACAAATCCTATTTACTTATGTATTTTTATCATTATTCATTATACATCTATATACATTGGTATAAACTGGATATTGCTTTAGATGGTAACTATGGTGCCCTAATGGGTTGTACTCACACCCTACATGGGCTGCCTAATTGGTAGTTGAATAGTATACATGTTTTCAGGATAGGATAAAAGGAAACTATCAATGTTAGATGGATGAGTTGGGATGCAGGATGGATCATAGATAAGAGAACCATATATGATGTGAGGTACCACTTAGGTGTTTTTAGTGTGTCTATATATTTTGTTTTAATTTGACACTCGACACTTATTTGGCATTGAATATCTACTGCTTGGGTTTATGTTCATTTTACCTATTTTGGATTATTCATGTATTTTTTTGGTTGATTATTTATTATTTTCTGTATCTTTGTTATATTGAATATTAATTTCCTCTATTTTGTTTGTTGGTTGAAGATGGTATATTATCACCACATTAAATTTTAAAACATATTTACTAATCAGTATGCTTTGGCTTATGAGGAGGCACACATGAAGTCATGTAGAGAATCGTCTTAGGGAATCAGAATGTGGCACTCTTGTTTGGTGGTTACCAAGACTCTAAAATGGAAGAAACCCATTTTATATATTGTTCTTTATATTTTATTAAATCCCATTAATGTGATATAAATATTTATGGAATAATATGTTATGACAAATCCTAAAAATGAGATTCATAATAGGTAATGATGTAAAAAATAAATTAGTTCACCAACACCTAATTCACCCCTTCTGGGTATTTTATCAATGAATGTAACACCCAAATATGGTCAGAAAAATATCAAATCATGTATCATTAAACATGTAAAGACCCGGATTGTAGTTCCTAGAGCTAGTTCCTTATATAAATAAATTGGTATTATTAAAAGGATGTTGTATCCCAAAGGACTGAATAGTTTAGAATCTTTATAAATCCATAAATATACATAAGTTCAACATTTCAAGTAGAACAAAAATAAAACATGTACATTAAATTGTAAACCTCGATAACAGTTAGATTTTCCAAACAATTCATTGATAATATACTTCTTTGTATCGAAGGGAAAAATAAACCATAATAAAGGGGTGATATCAGACGCTCAGTAAGGGTAAGTAATACAATAGAATGATAAGTAATAATCAAGGTGAATAAATAAAAGTCAACATGCCATGGATAGTAAAATTGAGCATAATATGGTTGAAATATAAATTGATTAAACAATGAAATAACAAAACTTAACCATGGATATTCTACTAGTAAAATTACTACATGGACTATCAGTTACTAGTTTCATAATTATGGAATACATAATGCGATACATCATAATAATACCATCAAACCCTCAGGCCAAGATAATACGTAAATATGTAAAAACCCAAACTAGTTTTCCGTATGAGACCTATCGATACATAGAGGGTCTACAGTTGGACCCGTTCAACACTTAATAATTCAAATTATTTCCTCACATGAAATGGGTGAAACATAATAAACCTATACATTCATATTGAAATTAACATATCAAATGTAAATAACATTCCCAAATAATTAAACATAAACACTAACAATTTGGAGTAATATGGAGAATGGTATCATGATAGAAAATTTGTAGTAAAATTAAAAATAAACCATTAAATACAACATAGAAGATGATATCATCCCTATTAAACATAAGAATAAACAATATTTTTGAAATATATGAAAACACTCTTATAAAATCAATAAGTAATTCTCAAGAGAAATATTAATTTACATTGAAAGAAGTGTTCATTTGGAAAAATCATTGTATGAAAATATATTTTAAATAAGATAGTTTTTTTCATTATAATATTATTGATTTTAGAAAATAATTATGGATTAAACCATATTATAGAGTACAATTGAAATTAGGTAATAATTCCAGGAGTTTCCATGAATCAGGCTTGTTTATTGGGAAGAATTTGAGAAAGATCCATTGAAAACATGTAACTCCTAATATAAGAAATAAGTATTCTGATTGGTACACAAATAATTTATTATAATTACATTATAATAATTAATAATTTAATTATGGAAAAGGAAAAAATATATTAACATGAATGAAAATGGAGGTTTAGGTAGAAACCCTGACCTTATATACTAATATATTCTGCACTTAACCATAATTTACTGGATAATAAAATTAAATCCATTAATTAATTACTTAATAACTATATCTAGATATATTTTTTTATTATAGTTTTAATATGTTTGTATATATCCTTATTGAGAAGTTATAATATTGAATTTCAACTTTTCAAAGTGTTTGTTTCCATGATTTCATGATCGGTTCGCTTATTTATAAGTAATGGACTTCATATAAATGGGTATAATAATACATAATTGAAATATAATGTTATTAATGAAAATACCTGGGATTGAATGGTTATATAATTAATTTTGATATATGTTATTATAATGATTTATTAGAAAAAATATTTAGTGATAATCGTTTAGATTATTATGATGATATTTTGATCATCACAAACCAGTTGTTTCATATGAATTAGTATTATGTATATATAATACTTCCAAAAAATTAAATTAGACATAATAAATATTTTATAATCTGGTTCAATAAAAAAAATTAGGATCATCATTGATGGATAAATTGATGATCAAAGGTTCGTCGTCCATGAATTTTGTTAATCGACACCTCCTAAAATATGATTTCATATAAAAATTGAGAGAGAGTTAGAAGTTGAATGAATGGTATTCCATTAACATGATATAATTAAAGTATATATATATATAATATTTATGTTTTAATGATCATATAGATATAGTAGGTGATAATAAGATAATAAAATGAAGTAAATGGGAAATAAAATTAAAATTAAATGAAAGAGGGTTTACGTCTTGAATTAATCTCTTTGATAACCTCCTTAGGGAAAATGATTTTGGACATACGGTAAGAAAAATAGATCTTGAACATGGGAAGAGACTATGTAATAGGATCTGGGAAAAAATTAGACATGTTTAAAGAATATATGAGTGAGGATAATATGTGGGAGGGGGAGGTTTTTATAGAGGAGGAGAGGGGTGATTTTTGAATATCTTATTCATTTGTTTGTTATTTTTTCTCAGGATAAATAATAGATTGAAAATTATCATCAAATATATTAAAATTATGAATTAATTTTTGAGATTATGTTTTATACATGAGTGATGTCTCAAGGAATATTTTATTCATTTTCTAATGTATTTATTCTGTAAATTACAGTATTTTACTATTCACAAAAAAATCATGTTTTTATAAAAATCAATAAAATTCACCATAAACATTTTTATACATATAAATTAATATATGTACTACATTTTATAATGAATCTAAATATTTGAAATTTAATTTTTAAATAAAATCATTATTTAATTGAAAAATACTGATTTTAAATTTAAAACCAATTTTATAATACTTTCAATAATTAACTAAGGTCTCATAAAATTATCCTAAAATCACAAGAAAAAAAAATATTTATTAATAAATTGATTATATGGAAATGATTTTTTTAGATTATTTTATTAATTATAAAAATGTAATCAAATATTTGTGACTTATAAAAATACTAACAACTATAAACTAATTTTTAAAATGTTCACATACACTTATTCTAATATTATTATATCATTCATTCACTTATGAGATGACTAAATTTTATTTATAAGTTCTTGGGTGAGTTTATTATTCATTAGGCTAATTTACTATTTATAAGGTTCATATTACTTTTCATAAGGTCAAGTTACTATTTAATCAGTATAGGTTCCTTAACATCGAAAAATACATCTTATTTATTTTATTATTCATTTATAAAGACTTTATTGTGTTATTTATTTGGTTTTATATGATTTTTAATATCTATAATCAACATAATGATGTAAATCTTATTGAATTAATTTTGAGTCATTACATTCTCCCCTCCTACAAAAAATTTCATCGTTAAAATTTACATAATGTTCCATCACCAAAAGAGTTGTGTAGTAGCTTATTAAAATGTCCTCAGGATCCCATGTCACCTCTTCAATTTTATGATTTTTCCAAATTAAAATTACAAGATAAGTCATATGGTTCGTTAACACCTATTCTTTAGTGTCTAGAATCCGGATAGTCTCTTCATAGTATGATAAGTCAGGTTTTAATTCGATACCTTAAAAAATGAGTACATGTGTTGGGTCTGGCATGCACTTCCTTAACAATGAGATGTGAAACACATTATTAAATTTAGAAATTCTAGGTGTATTCACCAAATGATAATCCTAAAATCCAACTCTATCTAGAATTTAAAATGCACCAATGTACTTGGGGTTCAGTTTCCCTTTCTTTCCAAATCTTATAACGCCCTTCCATGAAGATACTTTCATGAAAACAGTTTCTCCTACTTGAAATTATAAATCCTTTCTTTTTTAGTATAAATTTTTTTCCTAGTTTGAGATGAATTTATATGAGTTTGAATAAACTTTAAATTTTATATTGTTTCATCCACAACCTCTAGGACTACAATCTTTATTTCTCCAAATTCATCCCAACATGTTGGTGTACAAAATCTATTTCCATAAAATTATTTATATGGTGACATTAGAATACAATAATATAAAATATTATTTTTGTAAAACTATACCAATGGTAAATATTGATCCCACATACCATCAAAATAAAATGGGCATGATCTCAAAATGTCATCTAATGTTTAGATCATCCTTTTTGACTACCCATTAGTTTGAGGGTGATAAGAAGTCCTCAAATAAAGCTACGTTTCCAAATATTTCTAAAGACATTTCCAGAATTTGATGTATTTCATGGATCATAATTAGACACAATTGTGATAGGTTCTCCATGAACCCTTAGAACATTATTTATATAGATCCATGCAAGGTTATCTAGTGGAAAATCCTCCCCAATATTGAGGAAATTTATAGTTTTAGAAAGTCAATCAATAATCACCTATATTGAATCATTACTTCTTAGAATTTGTGTTAATATTATAACAAAATACATAGTGATTTCATCACATTTTCATGTAGGAATAGGAATTGGATTCAATAATCCTCTAAGATATTGTCTTCAAGTCATAAATTGTAGACATACTAAACATCTCAATACATAATAAAAAATTTCCTTCATTATGTTATCCCACTAAGAATGTTCCTTAAAATATCTAAACATATTAGTTCCACTAGAGTGTATAAGAAAATTATAGTAATGATAATCATCCAATTAATTTATTTTTACCTTAGGTATAGTGGGAAAAAAATACTCTTCCTAAATTTCAGAATTTCATCCTCACACATGATGTCATCCAACTTCCTATCATTCACACATTTACATTTCTTTTGAATATCATCATCATCAAACTGATAACTTTTAATCCTATCTAATAAATATGGTTGCGAAACCAATTGAAAAAGTAATGTTTTTTCAACTTCCTTGATAATTTATATATCCATATTTGTAGGATCTATGTATATATTATCATTTCCAATACCCATTCTATTTAGATCATTGTGATCCTTGCTTCTTAATGCATCAAATGACTTATTTTCATTTCCTGGGTGATAGTGTATTGACTAAATAAAATAACTGAGTAGTTTGAGCCATCAAATTTGACTCATGTTAATTTATTTTTTTGAGAAGATATATTTCATGCTCTTGTCATCTGTATATATCACACATCTTTCACCATAGAGATAATATCCCCATATAATCAGAGAAACAATTACTACTGCTAACTCAAGATCATGAGTTTGATAGTTCTTTTTATGAGTTTTTACCTTTCTTGATACATGGTAAATAACTCTATCATTATTCATAAAGACACAACCACATCCTCTCATTGATGAATCCCTATAAACTAAAAATCCACCATTTACCAATAGTAGAGTCATGATTGGAGCATTCACTAACCCTTTCATAAAATCTTCGAAACATTCATCACATTCTATTGTCTATACAAACTTAACCCCTATACTTGTAAGCTATGTCAATTGGTTAGCTAATTGGGAATAGTTCTAAATGAAACGTTAATAATAACTTACTATCCCAATAAAACTATGTACCTAGGTTTTGTTTGTTGGTATAGGTCATTCTTGAACTACCTTTATCTTCACCAAATTAGATAATATTCCATATTTAGAGACAATATAGCCAGGATAAGAAACTATTTAAAGCTAGAATTCACATTTACCAAACATTACAGATAAATATTTTCGTCTAATAGTTTTTAGAATAACATTCATGTGATTCTCATTATCTTAATATTTTTTTGGAGTATACCAATATATTATCAATAAATACCACAAAAATTCATCTAGATATTCCTTGAAAACTCTATTCAATATATCCATAAAATCATATGGTGCATTAGTCAGGCGAAAATGTATTACTATAAACTCGTTATGTCCATAGTATGTTCAAAATGATTTCTTTGGAATATCTTATTTTCTCATTTGCAACTGATGATATCCAGATCAAAGGTCAATCTTAAAAAAAAATATTGGGCTCCGTAAAGTTGATCAAATAAATCATTAATCTAAGGAAGGTGATACTTTTTATTTATCATAATATCATTGATGTCACTATAGTCAATTCAGTACCTCATAGATCCATCTTTCTTCATAACTAAAAGAACAAGAGCTTACCATAGAGAATCACTTGGGTGAATAAACGCCTTACTACTAAACTCATCTAGTTGTTTCTTCTCCTCCACTAATTACACTGTGGCCATTCTATAATGAATCTTTGATATAGGCCGTGTACTAGAAATAAAATAAATCGAAAACTCAATTTACCCCTTCAAAGGATGTCTAAGTATATCCTCTGGAAATACATTTATTTATTCTTGAACAATAGGTACATACTTAATTTGAATATTTATTTCCTCACCCATAGATATTTCATCATATTCCTCTCGAATATATGAATTTATTAGAGCAACTATGGGTGGATTTAGACAATAATATGATGGTGAGGTTTCTACTCTAAATATAAGGGAATCTACATCATTTTAAAAAATTGTAACTTTCTTATTATTGCATTATATATTTTCATCATAATTTGGAATCCAATTCACACACATAATTATATCAAAGTAAATCATGGGTATACTGATAAGGTCAAAAAAAAAATCATGTTTATTTTCCAAAAGGGGGACAGTTTGACACATCTTTGTTTCAATGATACTTCCTATAGGATTTTTGACTAACAACTACTTAATTAAATTAATTATTATAGTGTAATTTTATTTGAAATCATGGAAGATATGAAAGAATGCGATGATCCAGAATCAAATAAAACATTGGATATGTTTTAGGAAATGATTAATGTGCCTTCCACCACATCATTAATAAATTTATCAAGAATAGTTGTGACCACATAATCGTGGTCTTGTTCCCTTAGCCTTCTTTGCAGAAATTTTCCTTGAAGCATAGAAACTTCATGTGCATAATGTCACATATCTTTTCAATTCTATCATTGGACATTATAAGCTTCATTTATTCCCTTGTAATAAAAAGATTGATGTCCTTTTATCCACACTTATAACAAACATACACTCCCTTTAGTAATGTATCAGGGTGTTTGTAACACCCCATTCTTCCACAGTACATTTCTCTTTGAATAATGCAATAGCTTGTGTTGTACGCAACTTGGAGTTTTAACACACCACGACAAATGAAACTAGACGTTATAAATAGTATTACCCACTTTTTAAAATTTAATAAATTTTATTTGTCGAAATGGACTTCATTTTTTAATTCAGAATATTTAAATGATCTTAGAGTGAAATTTTGGTACTTTTCTGAAAACATCTAATTTTTTATGAATAGTGAAAATACTAAATTTTAATTAAAATTATTTTTTTTAATAAAAATAATTTATAATGTTAATTTATACATTTGAGTAGTTTTAAAGCATAATTAGATTATATTTTTATCATTTAATATAATTCAAGTCATTTTATGTTATTTCACATTTAAACAAGACCTCAACCAATGTCAATCTTTTGATAGTTATTATTTCTTAAAAACACGCTTTTTTATTTTGACAATGAGAATTAATTTTAAATCAATTTCATCAACTTCTTTGTTCTGAATTTGAAAAAATGGATTCAATATTTAGAATTAGTTGGTACAAATTGTGAAATTATTTAACTTTTATTTTTATACATTTTGAATAATTACATTGGTAAATATTTTATTTACCATGGTTAAAGGATAAATACGGTAAATAAGGGTAAAATGTAATATTAAAATAATATTAAATTACCCTAAGATGTGTCATATTTTTATTGGTTGATACATTTCCGACCATGGGAATCCCTAGGTTTATTTTGGGACCCCATGGAGCCACTTGAGAGTGATAATTATACTTTATATTAATTAATTTAAAGTAAAGACAAAAAAGGCATAAACATATATATTTAGTAAAACAATTTTTAAATGGGGTTATATATGTTATAATTTAGACTATATATACTAATTTAAAAGACAAATAGATTTCCTACATAATTTGTTTTATAAATTTTAGACATTATATAATTAAATTTATTTATGACACAATGATGATTGAGTAATTACCTTATTAATGCAAGAATCAAATAAATGGTATTATAAATAATAAAATAAATATAATTTCAAAGTTTTTATAACATAAACGAATTTTATAGATGAATATTACATGTTAGGTATGATTAAATGTATTTTTTTAAGTAATGATGTAGTGATGGATTTCACAAAAAGAAAATACTAAATAGTGTCTAAATTGACATAATTGAATTTTTAAAACAAACACTATATTATTAATTGATATAATAATTCTAAAAATCTATGTTTCGTTAAAAGGACATATATAAGAATATATATTTTAATAATTAACCACACAGGGTTATCTTGGATTATTATAGTATGTTTATTAACCATATAATATAAAAATACAAAGAGACTCTGTTAATGTCAAACTATTTAACAAAAAGTTAAATCTAAACGATTAGGTTAATATGGTGACCTAAACCAATATAAAACCTATTTTTTGAGAGTTTTTCGACCCATACCCACATTATCCTCTAAATAATTCATTTTTTCCATTATAATTAGAGAATTATTTTATTATAAAATAATATTTCAATCATTTCCAAAAGTGACCCTCACCTCTCTTTTAAAAGCTTACTTCCCCATATCTTAATTTCACACATCCAAATCCATTTTTAATGGCCAAAACCAGCCCAAATATCCTCCCAACATTCCTCCCATCATCCTAGAGGAATTACTTTCATCATGAAATCCAACATATATATCCTTTTTGATCAAATCAAAAGGAATAACGTGAATAATGGGTAAATATTAGATAACCTCTTTCAAGTTCTTTTCTTCTTCCACTTCCTTTTTATTTATGTTTTCCATTATAAAATAATAACTCCAATATCATATATACACTGTGATTTTTTAATAAAAATTTTACAATGATAATCATTATTTTATCTATCATATGAATAACATAGTCACCACACGTGCTTACGTACGGCTTATCATCTCCGTGTCATGGTGTAGTTTGTTATTCAAACACATAATTATTTGGATGGGTTTAATAATGAATATAAATGATGTTAATAATAAATTTAACATGTTAATGATTCTTTATATAGGATATACTATCCAATTACATACTATTTCACCATCAATATAATGATATTGTCACTCGTTTGTACATACAGATTACGATCTCCACGAACGCGATGAGATTAATTCCCCATCGTAATCATTCATGAATAAATATCATTTTATTATTAAAAATAATTTTTTATAACTTAATATAATTTTGTTTATAAATCAAATTCATCCTATCTATTACAAACATGGCTTACATAACTGAGCATATAAATCAAAACATATTAGTTAACACCCAAAATGATGATACTACTAAAATATTATTTATAAAGAAATATTAGAGGATCATATATGATATCATATTTATGTATATAGTTCTTGTATAATAAATTAACAAATTTTTAACTATTATACAGGAGTTTAAAATTCCATCGACTAAGTAAATGTAGAAGGTAAGGGTTAATTTTACAATCTCTTTATTATCTGAGGTTGGTTTTACATATGTATCTACTAGGACCTCTTTATCATCCACATCAATGTTTTCTTACAAATGTATTTCAAAGGATTTTTAATATTTACTAGAAAATTGGTTAAAGTCATTTATACCATTATTTGATCTTATATGTTTTGAAATCGATCTTTCCGTCATTTTCCAAACAATGTACCATATGAGTGTTTCGACAAAATTAAGGTAAGAATGTTTTTTTAACTTATACGGAGGTGTGGCTATTTTCCACTTTTATATCATATTCAAAGCTTCCCTTACAGGCTTGTAAGAATATTTTTAAAATGATTTTTTTATTCTATAATTACATGACTTCTAAATGATTACAAAATAGAAAGATATATTTCTCTGAAAAAGTTTTGATTTCATCTATGTCAACATTCATTGACAGATTATAAAAATGTTTGAAGTTGATTTAATTATGATACTAATATTCCATATTGTATTGAAGGATTTGTGATATATTTGATAGTGGATATGTTTCTTATACCATTCATTGTTTATGGATAAAGTATTGACATTTAGTATGCGAGATTTAATACGAATGTTTATGTTATGTTTAAACCATTTCATATGAGGAATACATTGGACTTATTAAGTGACAGGTGGAGCCACTATAGCTCCTCGATGAATCGGTTGGTCTCATGGTACAAACCTATGTCTTGGAACAATCGCATGACAAAATATTTTTTGTATTCTTGGCATAAGGCATTGACTACGTGGTTATGACGTCTGGAATTATACATTGCCTTTAATGTGTTTACTTTTTTTATAAATGTTTATATTATATTGTTATCCTTAGTGAGCATCTGAGCTCTCTCCTTTCTAGGTTATATATTTCCTAGGTTGAGAAAAAGTATTTAATAGCTTAATTATAGAGATAGGAAAATATTATAAATGTGTTGAAAGGGGAAAAAATGTTGTTGATGTTTTTATTTAATGATGTAATGTAAAACTTATGAATGTATCTAGTACTTCTAAGGGTACTAAACTGATCGGTCATTTGGGAAATGATTCCTTATATCATTCCAATGTTTTTTTATAATGCACCGACTCTAGGTAACTTGGATCGGGGCATTACATTTTGTATTAGAGGAAGTATAGTAGAAACTTTGGATTCTAGATTTTGAAAAACTCTGATTAGAGAACATTTCCCTAGACTTTGAGTATTACTATAGATGAATTTACTAGAATTTTATTATTGTAGATATTTCTTGAGTTTTACAGGTAATACATCCCTGTCTGGAACGAGCTTTTAGAGGTGGCCCTGGCACAGTTGTACCTAGGGGTAAAACCTGAAAACACCGCATTAAGCTAGACTCCAATGGGAACTGGTGCACGAAAACAGTCATTGCGGCACTCTTGGTTAGGGAACTCATGGGGGATATGCTTAGGATAATTCTCATTTTATTTAAAAAACATTATGAAGGGTTTATGAGGAAAAACAACCTCAAAGAAAACAGTTTTATGATCATGGATTATATCTATAAACTGTTCAATTTATGTTAAGTGTTTAACAAATTTGGAATTATGTATTAAGATTCATAAACTAATCTTGTGTCTTCCATTATTTAGAAATGGAGCCTAGTGAAATGAATGGAATACATATCCACGCACATCAAATATGTAAGGATTTCCCTCCTACTCAAAATAATTATAGTGGATCTGGTGAAGCAAGTGGTGCTGATAAACATATCACCATACTCGGACAACTCACTCATGTTATGAATAATAACCATACCCATATGAGGCACCCTTATCCACAAAGCGGAGGATCAATGTTGGACTACTTCATGAGTCAAAAACCACCTACATTCAATGAGAGTATAAATCCATTAGTATTTGAGAAATGGATAAGTTTCTTAAATAAAATATTTCATGCTTTGGGGAGTAGTGAAAAGGAAACATTTTTCATGGAATTTCATCACCTCACGAGAGATACATATCAATGGTGGTCATTAATCCAAAACACAAAGGAAGATGAATAAGTATCAAACATGGAATAGAGGGTAAAGATATTTTCTTAGAAAAAATACATTCCTCGTGACCATCAAGCAGATATGGAAAGAAAATTTATGAGTCTGAGGCAAAAGGAGGATGATAATTTCATAATGTATGAGGATAACTTTACAAGGATAGAAAGGCATATAGAAGATTATATATGTAACCCAAGAAGTAAGATTGATCGTTTATTTGATGGGTTGAAGCCATTTATCCATCAAGAATTAGTCTCACAATCCTTCTCATCGTACGAAGATATTGTCTTATGCACTATCAAGATGGAAATGAAATTATCTATGTCTTATAACTTCTAAGAAAATAAATAGAATATGATATCTACAAAAAATCTTGAAATGGAAATAATGGGATGAAATTAAATTTTTAATATCTATCCTGTGTTAAATTTGGGAAGAATCACCCTAGTACAAGCCGGAAAGGAATGGGAGTCTATTATATGTGTGGTGAAAAAGGCCACCATGCTCATGATTTCAAGGGGAAGAAAGTGGTTGTCAATGTTGAATGCTATAATTATACAGAAAATGGGCATTATGAAAATTAATTTCCTAAGCGCCAAGGGATGTTACCATAGAAGAGGCCAAGGGAGCAAGGCCAGGCTTATGCAATCACTGCTGTTGAGGTTAAAGCTTCAAAAGACATGGTGGCATGTTATTTAATGGTTTTATCAAGCTTATCCAAAGAGTTTTGTGATATTGGATCATCTCATTGTTTCATATCATCCAAGTTTGCTAAGAAAATTAGATATTTTCAATTTTACATAACAAGGGAGTCGTTAGTAAAACCTCTTTAGGGAAGATTCATCACAACAATGTTTTGTGAATCCATTCCCAATAGGGCATATAAATGTTCTTTATCTACTGATCACATCATCATTTCCATGATTGAATTTTATATAATCATTGGAATAGATTGGCATTCTGACCATGATGAGAACATTTATTGTGATCAGAAGGAGGTTACAGTTTTCGATGATGATAAGGAGTACATTATCTTTATAGTAGAAACATCCCCACCTGATTATTATCTATATCCACCCCCAGTAGCTCTAATAAATTCAATTATTTCGGAATAATAAAATGAAATAACTATGGGTGATGAATAGAATTTTTGAATAGAGGAAATATCTATTGTGAAAGAATATGTTGATGTGTTTCTAGGGTATTTACCTGGACATCCTCCAGAATGAGAAATTGAGTTTTTCATTGATTTAATTCCTGGTTCAAGGCCCATATCAATGAGACCTTATATAATGGACACTATAGAATTAGTGGAACTAAAGAAACAACTATAGTAATTGATTAACAAGTTATTTATTCACCCTAGTTCTTCTCTATGGGGAGCCCCTGTCATTTTGGTTAAAAAGAAAGACGATTCTATGAGGTTGTGCATTGACTACTGGGTGATAAATGTGATAATAATAAAGAACAAGTATCCCCTACCTCGCATTGATGATTTATTCGACCCACATCATGGAGATCAATATTTTTCAAATATTGACCTTCAATCTGGATATCATCACTTGTGTGTGAAGAAGGAAGACATTCTGAAAACAACATTTCAAACCAGGTACGTGCATTACAAGTTTACAGTAATGTCTTTTGGATTGACTAATCTCCCCTTTGTCTTCATGGATCTAATTAATAGAGTTTTCAAGGAATATGTTGATGAATTTTTAGTGGAATTTATTAATGATATCTTGGTATACTCCAAAATCTACGATGATCATAAAAATCATGTGGTCAATATTCTAAAGACTCTTAGAAGAAATGAATTATATGGGATGTTTAACAAATGTAAATTATGGCTTCAAGAGATTTCTTTTCTTGGCCATATTGTCTCCAATGATGAAATCTCTGTTGATACATCAAATAGCAAGGCAATCCAAGAATGGCCATCTTCGATGAGTATAACTGAGGTACACAGTTTTATTTGTTTTGCAGGTTTTTATCGACATTTCGTCCAAAAATTTTCTCGACTGGTTAACCGATTAACCAAGATCACACGTAAAGGGGATAAATTTGTTTGGATAAAAAGAGTGTGAAGAAAGTTTTGATGAACATAAGATAAGATTAGTCAACACACCTATCATGAATCTACCATCAGGGAATGATGGGTTTGTTATTTATAGTGATGATTCAAAAAAGGACTTGGTTATGTCCTTATGCAGAATGATAGAGTTATTTCCAATGCATCATGACAGCATCAAATTCATGAGAAAAAATATCCTACTCATGATGTTGAGTTAGCTGTTGTAATCTTTGCTGTGAAAATATAGAGACCTTATCTATATGGTAAAATATGTGAGATTTATATAGATCACTAGAGTTTGAATTATATTTTCTCATAGAAAGAACTAAACATGAGGAAAATATGATGGCTTGAACTACACAAGGATTATTATTAGACTATACGCTACTTCCTGGGGAAGGCAAATAAGGTGGAAGATTCTTTTATTAGAAAGTATCATGGTGTTTTGAATAAGATGAGAGTTGAGAGGGATCCTATTTTCGTGGATCTAGTAAAGATGGATATGGGAATAACCATGGAAGGTGAAACATCAATACTTTTTCAAATTGTTTCCAAACCATATTTACTAGAATAGAAAAAGCGTTCTCAGACTAATGATTAACTGTTTCAAAGGATGATTAAAGCTATGAATGATGGTTGATTGAGTGAATTTATATATGAAGATAGAATTTTCAAATTTGGGAAGAGACTTCGTGTTCCTAACAGACCTGATCTAAAAAGGGAATTATGGGATGATGCTCATAGCTCCAATTTCTCTATACACACATAGATCACCCAGATATATTGATATTTGAAGGAACATTTTTTGTGGGACAACATGAAGAGGGAGATTGCTGATTTTCTGTCATGATGTATGGTTTGTCAACAAGTGAAAGGTGGATGGAAAAAACCTGGAGGGGTCATGCAGCCTCATCCAATAATTGAGTGGAAATGGTATAATATTATGATGGAATTTTTCATGGGGCTACTAAAGACTCCTAGAAGGAATGAGGAAATATAGGTCATTGTTTGTCTTCTTACCAAGTTAGCACATCTTCCTTCTATAAGAGAATATTTACCACTTTAACGTATGGTAAGATTATATATTAATGAAGTTTTAAGACTTCATGGAGTTTCCCTATTGGTTTTTTATGATCGTGATACCCATTTTACATCATGATTCTGGAAAAGTATTCATAAGGCCCTAGATACTGGACTTTATTTGAGCAATGACTACCACCCTAAAAATGATAGACAATTAGAATGGACTATTCAAACCTTATAAGTCATGTTGAGATCTTGTTTACCTGACATTCAAGGTATGTGGGATCAATATTTACCACTGGTAGAATTTTCCTTTAACAATATCTTCCATTCAAGAATAAAGAAGGCACCATATGAAGTGTTATATGGAAAGAGATGTTTCACACCAACTTGTTGTGATGATGTTGGTGAAAGAAAACTCATAGGCCCAAAACATGTTGAGGAAACAATGGATAAGTTGAAGGTTATCCATACCAAATCAAATTAGATCAATGTAGTAAAAAGAGCTATACTGATAATCTGAGGAAGGATTTGGAATTTAATGTAAAATACCATGTTTTATTGAAGGTATCATCATGGAAGTGTGTTATACGATTTATTAAGAAGGGTAAATTAAGTCCTAGGTACATCAGATGTTTTGGAATTCTAGAAGTAATTGGGGCTATGGCTTCTTATTTGGAAATTCCTTCGAATATCTCCAAAGTTCATGATGTGTTCCACGTATCAATGTTGAGAAAATACATGCCTGACCCAACACATGTACTCACCTATGAGGAAATTGAATTAGAACATGATCTATCTTATTGTGAAGATCTTGTCAAAATTCTTGATACCAGGGAACAAGTGCTGAGAAACCAGACGACTCGTCTGGTAAAAGTTCTATAGAGAAACCATAAGATGGAAGAAGCAACGTTGGAACTCTAGGAACTTATGATGAAGAATCACCCGAATATTTTTATCCAATAATATTCTAGAAATTTAAAGGGAAAAATTAATTTATAGATGAGAGAATGTAACACCCAATGCTTCCACAGAATGTTTCCCTTTGAATAAAGCAGTAGCTTGTATTGTACGTAATATGGAGTTTTAACACACCACGTCCAATGAAACTAGACGTTATGAATAGTAATACCCACTTTTAAAATGTTATAAATTTTAATTTTCAAAATTGAATTTATTTTTTAATTCATAATATTGAAATTTTCGTAGGGTGAATTTTTGGCACTTTTCTAAAAACATCAATTTTTGATGAATGGTGGAAAATACTAAATTTTAAATAAAAAACAATTTTTTAAATCAAAATAATTTATAGTATTAAATTATATTTTTGAGTTGTTTTAAAGTATCACTAGATTATATTTTTATCATTTAATATAATTTAGGTCATTCTATGAAATTTTATATTTAAACTTGACAAAAACCAGTATCAATCTTTTGATAGTTATTATTTCGTAAAAACATGATTTTTGTTTTGAAAACAAGAATTAATTTTAAATTAATTTCTTAAAATTTTGTGTTTTGAATTTGAAAAAATGGATTCCATATTTGGAATCAGGAGTTCCAAATTGTGTAAATATGTAACTTTTATTTTTATACATTATGAATAATTAAATCAGTAAATATTTTATTTACCAGGGTTATAGGGTAAATCCAGTAAATAATGGTAAAACACAATATTAAAATAATATTAAATTACCCTAACATATGTGTTATTCCTATTGGTTGATACATGTCCAACCATGGGCATCATAGGGTCGATTTTGGGACCCCATGGAGCCACTTGAGATTGATAATGACACATTATATTAATTAATTTACTATAAAGACCAAAATGGCATAAACATATATGTTTTAGTAAAACAATTTTTAATTTGTGTTATATAAGTTATAATATAGACTATAAATACTAATATTAAATATAAACATATTTCCTACATAATATTATTTTATTTATAATTTCTAGACATTGTATAATTAAATTTATTTATGAAAGAATAATGATGCAGTAATTACCTTATTAATGAAAGAATAAAATAAATGGTATTATAAATATTAAAATAAATATAATTTTAATGTTTTTATGAAATAAACAAGTTTTCTAGGTGAATATTAAATTTTAGGGTTGATTAAATGTAATTTTTTAAGTAATCAGGTTGTGATGAATTTCAAAAAAAATACTAAATAGTGTCTAAATTGACATAGTTGAATTTGTAAAACAAACACGATATTAAAAATTGATATAATATTCGTAAAAATATAAGGCTCGGCCAAAGGACTTATATAAGGTTATTTATATTTATAATTAACCACATGGGGTTTTCTTTGCTTATTATTGTTTGTTTATTTACCATATAATATAAAAATACAAAGAGACATGGTAAATGTCAAACTATTAAACTAAGAGTTAAATCTAAAAGATAAGGTTAATATGGTCAGCTAAACCTCTCCAAAGCATATTGGCTGAGAGGTTTTTGACCCATCCCAACCTTATCCTAGAAATACTTCATTTTTTATCTATTAGAGACCGAAAATAATTTTATTATAAAATAACATTTCAATCTTTTCATAAAGTTACCCTCACCTCTATTATAAAATGGTACTTTCCCTTTTCTTAATTTCACACCTCCAAAGCCATTTTTCACGATCAAAACCCACCCAAATATCCTCAAAACATTCCTCCCTTCATCCTAGAGGTATTACATTGGTCTTAAATCCAACATATGTAGACCTTTTGATCAAATAAAAATGAAGAACCCGAAGAAGAGGTAAATATTTCATCACCTCTTTCAAGTTCATTTCTTCTTCCACATCCTCTTTCATTGTTGTTTTCATTATAAAATAAAAAATATAGTATCTTCTATATACTACTATTTTTTTATAAAATTGGTACAAACATATTCCTTATTCTATTTATTATATGAATGACAATGTCACCACACGTGCATACGTACGGCTTATCGTCTCCATGTCATGGTGTTGTTCATTATTCAGTCACTTTATTATTTGGATGAGTATAATAATGTGTATAAATGATGTTAATACTAAATTTAACATTTAAATGATTCTTTATATATGATATACCATCCAATTACATACCATTTAACCATCAATATAATTATATTGTCGCTCGTGCGTACGTACAGATTACCTTCTACACAAACGTGATGAGATTCAATCCCCCATCGTAATAATTCAGGAATAAATTTCATTTTATGATTAATAATATTGTTTAATAACATTACATAATTATGCATATGAATCAAATTCATTATATACATAAAAAATTTGGTTTTCGTAACCAAGAATATAAAATAAAACAGATCAGTTAACACCTGAAACGATGATACTACTAAAATATTATTAATAATGCAAAATTAGAGGATCATAAACGATATCATATTAATGTATGTAGTCCCTGTATAATTTAATATAAATTATTTTAACTATTATAAATGAGTTTAACATACCATCGACTAAGGAAAAGTATATGGTAAGGGTTAATTTTACAATCAATTTTTTATCCAAGGTTGTTTTTATATAAGTATCTACTAGGAGCTCTTTATCATCCGCATCAATGTTTTCTTAAAAATGTATTTCAAAACATTTTTAATATTTTTTAGACAATGGGTTAATGTCATTTATACCCTAATTTGACCTTATATTTTTTGAAAGTAATCTTTCTGTCTTTTTCAAAACAAGGTATTTTATTGCCTTTTCGACAAAATCATGGTAATAATTTTTTTTAACATATATTGTTGTGTGGATATTTCCCCCCATTATAACATCATCGAAGAATCCCATAAATGATTATAATAATATTTTTAGAATATTTTTATTCTTTAACAAATACATGACTTCTAAATTATTTCAAAATATAAAGATATATTTCTGTCAAAAAGATTTTATTTCATCTATGTCAACATTCTTTGACAGATTTTAAACCTATTTGAATTTGATTTATTTATGATAAAAATATTCCATATTTTATAGAAGGTTTTATGATATATTTGATAGTGGATGTGTTATTTTTATACCATTCATGGTTTATGGATAAAGCAATCACATTTTGTATGCTTGTTTTAAAATGAATGTTTATGTTATGCTTAAAACATTTCATATGAGAAATAAATTAGACTTAGTAAGTGATGGGTGGAGCCTGCTATATCTCCTCAATGAATTGGTACTTCTCATGAGACAAACTAGTTCTTGGAACAAGACCTTGACAAAATATTATTTGTAGTCTTAGCATAAGTCCTTGACTCTGTGGTTATGAAGTCTAGAATTACGCATTCCAACATTATAAAAGCGGTTGTTGATATTGAATGTGATTATTCGACTAGTATAATATCCATGTGAATATGTAAATGTAATTATTTGATTTTATATTTTCTATATTATGCTTATTTTAAGTTTAAATGTCTTTTTTTAGTCTTATATATTTTCTTAAATGTTTATGCTTATTTATGAATGTTTCCGCTATATTGTTATCCCTACAGAGCATTTGAGCTCACCCCTATCTATGTTTTATTCTTCCCAGGATGTGAAGAAGTATTTAATGGTTGACCTATAGGGATAGGATAAAGATATAAGTGTGTTTAAAAGGGAAAAAATGTTGTTGATGTTTTTATTTCATGATTTAATGTAAAACTTATGAATGTTTCTATTACATCCAAGGATACTAAAACGATTGGTATTTCGAGACATGATTCCTTATATCATGCCAATGTTATGTAATAATTCACCACCACTGGGTAAATGGTGTCCAGGCGTTACAGTGTTATTTCCCACAATTACTACATGGTGGAAAGTCACCTCTTCAAATCTTCCATATTTCTGTATTTCCTTTTTCCAGAGTTTATAAAAGACATATTCTTCTCTTTATTTTTTTAAGTCATAGTACATAGAGATTTACTTTAATATCTTGATATCCCATGAGAGAATATCTCAATACGATGAGAAATTATGAGAGACTAGTGAACTTCAGAGGAATGGTTTTAAAACAAAAAATAATTCATCAATATATCTCCTTGGATTTGGTATGTAGTCCTCAAAATGCCTTGGTAACCATGTACATATGGATTCGTACTTCAAAAAATTTTCATAATCTTTGTGCCTAACACTAAAAAATTACCTCTCTATATCTGCTCACTATTCGCATAGAAAATATTTTTCTAAGAAAATTTCAATAAAATCACAACATTCTATATTTTTAATATCTTCTTCTTCCTTTGTGTTTTGAATCAACGACAACCATTGATCATCATTTCTTGATAGATGATACAATTCCATGACGACCTTCTCCATTTAGTAACTTCCCAACCTAAGAAATATCTTTTCTAAAGATCTAATACACTGCTCTAATACGAATGGGTTTGTAGTCCCATTAGTTTATGGAGCCTATAATCAAACAAAATGGTCTAGTATTGATCCTCCATGTTTTGGATTGGGATGATCCATATGGGTAAAGTTATTGTTCATAACATGAGTCATCCATATTAGTATAGTTGAAAGTTTCTCAACACCAGTCACAGCCCCAGAACCAAAATCATTATATTTTATAATTGGGAAATCCCTACATGGGATACGTGCATTCATGAAATTTCATTATTTCCAATCGGTAGCATTTTTAAATAGTGTCATACACTAAATTAGGTTATGCGTCATAATTTATATTCTAAAACTCATAAAATAATTAATATAAATTGAAATCTTATGCATGTCTAATATAAAAATAAAAAGCATGGATTCTTTGGGACATATTTAGAATTAAATCCATTATAATGGTTTGTAAATAAAATGTGAATTATCCTAAGCATATCCATTGGGAGTGTCAAACTAAGTGCACAGTAAGGCCCCTTTTCATGTACCAGGTTACCCAGAGTCAGGCTTGAAACACCTTGTCTGAGTAGTTACCCCTAGGTATATTTGTTTCACAAACACACCCACCTGTCGTATCTAGATAGATTTATATTTATAAAAATATTATTCATAATCTATACCATACCTAGATTCTAGGATGATCTTGTAGGTTTATCCTCAATGTATCTCCCAGGGCTTTGGTCACTAATATATGTTCTCTAAATCTAGTTTCCAAGGATTCTACAAAGCTTTTATTAACAACTATTAAAAACTCAACCCAAATTATATGATGATGGTCAAATACATCAAAAAAATTATATTATTACAGGTAATTCTTATAAAAATAGAACCGAATAGTTTATTATCTTGGTGAAAAAAGATACATTAACTAGTTCAACATTACAACTTTAAAGGTAATATAATATTTAAATTCCATTGTAAACATACATAACTCATAGATTATCCCTGAAAGTCATTCATAATATACTTATTACCATTGTGGGGAAAAAACAAAACATAATAAATGGGTAACTTCAAATGCTCTGTACGGGTACGAAATACAATGGAAGAAATAGTAATAAGGCATGGTGAATAAAAAAATGTACACATGCCATTAAAAGAAAAATTGATTTTAATATTGTAGAAATATAAAATGATAAATAATTCCATAAAAATACTTCACTACAATTATTCTTCTAGTTGAATAATCAAATTTAATATTAATTACTAGTTGGATAGTGAGGGAATTCATAATGAAGGACATAATAATCATACCATCAAGGATTTATGCTAAGAACATACACAAATGAGTAAAAAACCAACCTATTTTGTCTCATGAGACATATTGATGCACTGAGGGTCTATAAAGAGACCCAACATACACTTACTAAGTCCAATTCATTCCATACATGAAAGGGAAGAAACATAATCAATATATACTTTCATATTGAAACTAACATATGAAATGTAAATAACATATCATAATCATTAAACATAAACACTAACCATTCATAGTAATTTGGTGAATCATATCAAGATAGCACATGTGCATTCATAAAAATAATAATCCATTAAATATAGTACAATATATTATATCATACCAATTAAACATAATAATCAACAAGAGTGTTGAAATAGATGAAAATACTCTAATTAAATTATTGATTAATTCTTGAGAGAAATACTCTTTTACATTGAAAGAAGAGTTCTTTTGGAAAAATATTTGTATAAACCCATAGGTGTTCTATGATTGTTTTTTCATAATAAAATGAGAAATTTTATTAAAATAATGGTTTCTTAAAATATATTATCCAGTACACATGAAAATATGTTATAATTCAAGAAGTTCCCTTGAATGAAGATTGTTTATCTAGAGGAATTTAAGATACTTTTGAATCTTGTAACTAACTATGAAATAAATAAGGATTCGAATTGGTACACAAATAATTTTTAACTGTGACATAAGAATAATTTATGATTTGGTCTGGGTCAAGGAGAAAATGAGAAACATGAAAGAGAATGGGGGTTCATGTATAAAACCTTACCTTAAGTCTGAATGTACTCTACACTTGAACATATTGTCCTAGATAATAAAAATAATTCCATTAATTTATTTATAAAATTATATACATATACTTGATTCATTTTAGTTTTTTACATTCATTTATGTTATTATTGATATGTTATAAGATAGAATTTTGTTTTTCTAGGGTGTTTGTTTCCTTGATTTCATGATCGCTTTTCCTAATTATAAGTAATGGAGTTCATGCAAAATGTGAATAATTCACAATATCATTTTAGTAATTAACATACATAATATTAAATGGTTATATAATTAATTTTTTTATATGGTATGAATATATGTTTTTATACAAAACATTATTGATAATTGTGTATATTATTACGGCAATATTTTTATCCTCACGAACAAGTTTTGTCGTATAAATTAGTATTATGTATATATACTGGTTACAGAACATTACATGAGACATAATAAATATTTTATAATCTTGTTAAACCATAAATATTATTTCATGACCTTTCTTGAAAGGTAAATTTAAGATTTAAGTTTTTCATCAACGGTGGTTGAAAATCAGAACTTCTAAAACAATGATTTCATTTTTTGAAATAAAAAAGAGGGAGAGAGATAGTAGTTTGAGTAATGATATTAAAAGAAAAATATATAATTATGGTATATAGATGATACTATATTTATCATGATCCTTTGGATAGAGGAGGTGATGAGAATTTAAGAAAATAAAATAAATTGAAAATGATATTAAAATAAAAAGGAAGAGGGTTTACCTATTGAATTAACCCCCTTGAGAACCTCCTTAGGGAAAGGGGTTTTCGTCTTTTTGTAAGAACAATATATCCTGGATATGGTATTATATTAAAAACGTTTATTTTGGAATACCTTTGATAATATTAAAGTCTTATATGAGTAAAGATATGAATGGGGTGATGGTGGATTTTATAATGGAGGAGAAGGGTGATTTTTTAATATTTTATTCATTTGTATTTTATTTTGGATCAAGACTATGAATCATTTTATAATTATCATAAAATATATTAATACAATGAATATATGTTATAGAATATGGTTCTTACATCAATGATTACTCATATAATATTATATTTATCATATAATGTATTTATACAATAAATTACTGTATTTTACTGTTCACCAAAAAATTCACGTATTTTAGAAAAATCCAAAATATTCACCATAACCATTTCATGAATTATAGAATTAAAAAGTCAACTCCATTTTATCAAAATAATTTTCTCAATATGTGTACTAAATTTAATAAAAAAATAATTATTTACTTGAAAAATACATATTGTAAATTTAGAACTGTTTTTATAATACATTAAAAAGTTAACTATAGTCACATAAAATTATCCTAAAATATTAAGATAACAAAATAATAATTTATTAATCCGTTTTCTGAAAAATAATTTTCTTTTAAATAATATTTTTAATTATAAAATTGTAATTACTTATTTATCACTTATAAAAATACCAAAACTTAAATATAAATTTTTAAAACATTAAAATATATTAAATATGATATAATTATATTGTACTCCCACTTATTATATTCCTAAATTTTATTGTTGTATGAGGATACAATTCATTAAGATGATTTACTATTCTTAAGTGTCATATTACTATTCTTAAGGGGATGTTACTATTTTATCAGTATAGGTTCCTTAACATCAATAAATACAATTTATTTATACTATTCGTTATTTATAAAGACTGTATTGTGTTCTTTGTGTGGTTTTATTTGATTCAAACTATATAAAATAAACCTATGAATGGAAATTTCATTTATACAAATTTCAGGCAGATACAATCATGAACTAATAAAACTAAATTAATTATTCTACCATGTTTACTAAGTAATTAAATTTTAATTAAATTTAAAATTAAGAATATTAAAACCAATTACTCTTGAGAAAAAAAAATCAATTAAAAGGATCGATAATTTTTATGAAGTAGTAATAATGAGTACACGATTTTATGTCAATTATTCCATATATATTTCTATAGATTAGGTGTAATAGTTCTCAATATATTGATACATTTATAATAAATTATCCATGTTAATATTTAATAATAAATAAGGATTCCATGAATCAAATGCCTCATAATCAAAAAATTAAAACGATAACTCACAATTAACTTTTATATGTTTCTCATTAATATATATGTGTTTAAAATTTTGTCACATATATGAAAGCTTCATGTGGGGGTTAATTGGAGAATAAATCAATCTAAAAAATAATACCACTTTTCAAAAAGATAAAGAATCACATAAATTAGAATAAGTGATTATGATAAATTAGAGTAACAAAATATAAAATCACAATGAGAATTAGAGGATTCAAAAGATAATAAAAATTAAAATAAAAAAGGTAAAAGAAAATATATTAATAATAAAATAAATACTTCAAAGGGGTTCCCTATAAAAATCTATAATCTCCTTTAAAAAATATTATTAATGGATATTGACAGTTACAGTCAATGAAACTCTTCACTTTTGATCCATAGTGGGAAATTGATCTATTCCCTGATCCTAAGCAATAATGATATAAAACTATAAAACATCATTGATCTAAAAGATAATAAGAAACAAGTACAATACTTAAACATATTTGATAAACATTGGTAGCATCAAACCCTATCCTTGAGTTCCTATTTGACTAGACAATTTATAATAAGTCTTGTCCCTAGAATTCATTAACATAGAAATTTAAAAGCACATAATCCTATCAATGGAAACTCTTCAACAACATTTTAATATAAGAAAATCATTATAGCATGAAAACATTGATATTTTACAATAAAATACTCACAATCATAATTTTGTATAACACTTTAAAAAACACATATAAATGGATGCACTGAATCATTGAGAATGTGAATATCTCTAGAATAAAGATCGATCAATAGATAATTATTATAAGAATAAATATCTATCCATAAAATACTTGGTCTATATTTATATACATTAAAAAATCTTACTCACAATGGAAAATTCAAATATCGTCGAGTATAAGTGTCACTTATAACGTACTCAGAATCTCATAAATGAGTTTCTAAACAATGTAATTCAAATTAATTCACTATTTTTTGTAGCATGCATGGTACATAATTTGTTGATCTATAATATTAAGCTCAAAATTCAAAAATATATATAAAAATATAGCTAAAATAATTCTAAGTATAACTAAAATAAATATTGATTTGTGGTTCATTAAAATAGTAAATACAATATATTTCATATTATAAAAACAACTCTATATTCTCTCCATTTTTATAATCACATTTCATGATAAATAATAATTTTTAAAACAAATTAAGAAAAACACCTTGTAATTTTAAAACACCTACCTCCCAAAATAAAATAAGTAAACAAAACTTGTCCCCATAGTTAAACTTTCTCCCCATTATAAAAATCCCCATAATTATCTTTTATTTTAAATTCTTTCTTTAAATATATAAAATATCACTCCTAATTGACTATCATTTACCCATATTTGGTAATATCAAAATAAAAATAAATATAGTTATGGAAATAATAATAAGAAAACCCAGCTTGGGTAAACCTCAATGGAATTGTAATGTTCAATATAATGAAAATATCTATATGCATTGTGTAAAGATGAACTCAGAAGACTGGATTGAGATCCACATAAGTATAGAAAATCATATATATAAGAATAGGATAGAATATACTAATCTCACATCATAATACCTTCGAAAATATCAAGGCTAAATAGGGATAAATTCATATCACATTAATTGGATCTATATAAGTAACTTTGAATGGTTAAATTTTTAATTAAGTGAACTTTATGAAAGGTTTAGTAATGGGAGAAGAATTTAATAATAGTTTAACTTACTATTAAAGTGATTCAAGAATTTAACTTATACTTGTACAATGATTTATCACAATTATGGATAAAAAATATCACTTCTATTTCTCAAGCTATTTTTCAATATCAGGAGATTAATTAAGAAGGAATAGAATATGACATTTTAACTCTGATATTATCTAATTTCTGTTTATTATATGTGAATTTCACATAACATAGGTTTGTTTTAAATACATTAGAATGATTATTTTTAGTTTCAATAAATTTGTAAATTTATATCACCTTTTAATGTAAACAAAATATTCATAAAAATTATATTGAAGATGAAAAAAGGTTAATATGTTACTGATATATCATCGTTCAATTGATTAATTCTTTCGTGACCACACATAGATGAAAAAAATCAATTTTCTATAATTGTTCTATATATCATTTATTTTTTGATCTAATTCTACATGAATAATAGTTTATAATGAATAGTCATATGAAATAACTTCTAAAATGAGTAGTACCAATAAATTCTACCATTAGTGTCAAAATTCCTTCCAAAAACAAAATAAATAACTTACTCCCCAATCACACTGGAGTCCATAAATGGTAAAAATAATATTATTTAAAAACTGACATCATTTCCAACCCCATCGTGATAGAAAACTTCCAACTAATTCATAATATATGCTCTAAAATTTTTAAATGATAGAGCTTTATTGAGGGAATGAAAATTCTCCCAGTGACCACCTCTGTGATATTTAGTTTGGAAATGTTCATATCTTCAGAAAACAAATATTTGCCCTAAAAATTTAACTCAAAAAAGTATAACCAGTGTCCAAGGATTTCCTAATTAGTTTTAAATGATTCAAAGGCTTATCGAAATTATCCCTTCCGTAAGTAAAATTATATAATATTTTGTCTTTACATTTAACGTTGGATTTAAATTTTAAAACTTCATTTCGATCATTGGATATTGGTAGAGAAATATATTTTCAAATAAACATGGATGTATGTTTTAAAAATATATCATAGAATTTATGAATATATAATCTATCATGATCATATTATTTATTTAACTATTTTTTACTTTTCATATTTTTAATAACATATTATACCATGTACTAACATTATAGAGTATAATATTCATCATAGAAAAAGGTATTATAGAATATATATTCATATTAGTCAAATATTTAGTTTCCACATTACAATGAAAATGGTTTTATTTTATGATTCTTTTATACAAAATTTATAATATTATAGTTTTTATCCTAGTTCATATCACAAATCTTAAAATATTTTTCTTCACTAACACTCAGAGTTATTAGTATCTCTCAATACATTCATCCCTTTGCATTTAGTTGATTTTCTAAACTCATTATCATCTTTTTAATAGTAGATATTAAGGTATGCTATTCCAAGACTTCATTTAATCATGAAAAATAACAAATTAATAATCGTGTATTACTCTGGATATTTCATTTTTATATTTCCTTTAATTATAATAATCACCCAGAAAATCATTCTTTCTAATTTTAATGTACATAGTCTTTTCTAGCTGACTAATGTTCTTTTCATTTAGTTTATCTTTACAGTCAAGAAAATAATATCTACATGTATGATTTTATGAAGTAGGATTCTATGAATTATCTATAAAAGATATGATATAAAACTCAACCCCATTATTCCATTTAACCTTCTCGATATCTCTCTGTAATCAGCTTTCATACAATATTTATGTAATATGATCACTATGTCTCAACTTCATAAAGTAAATCATATCATCTATCACTTCACTATTTGATTACTACTGCATAAAAATTATATATATGATCTTTTTTAAAATATTATAATCAATAATATCCATCTAAATAATTTATTTAAATATGTTCACTATAGTCATAAACCACTGATACATCAATGCAGTTGAATCTCCAACTATAAAATCAAATGCCTGATAATTATATTACAACATCAGCCTTAAGTGTTTAATAAATTTATAAGTTAAAAATTGAGTTATATAAAACATATTATAAATACCATTATACATTTCATATGAATACAATTTACTATAAATTCATTAATTCATATAAAAAAGAATTATAATTCAAAGTTTATAATTACATTGATATTATTAATTATCCCCTTATGAAAAGGTAAAATTCATTTAACAGGAATTTTATAATTCAATAGCATCATATGACAGTTATAAACTACATTATTAAAAATAAAATATTCATATAGTATATTTACAATTCAAAATTAGAAATATCAAATATTGTAAACCCATAAGGATTCATGTTCTCTAATGTTCTGATAATTAAAAAACGACAATAAAATAACAGTCTTCTCTCGAATACAAATTATTATCAAGGAAATGAGAATAGATTTGAAATGAATTCCATCCAAAATATAATATATTCAATAAGGTGGGTAAATTTATTTTCAATAAAAACTATGCAATTTTTCCAATTTTTAAAAATATTTAGAATCACCTAACAAAGAAATTTTTATTCTAATATATCAGAGTAAAAACAATATACAAACACAATAAATATAAAATGACCCATAAGATAATAATTAACAGTCTCAATAATGTAAATGTAACTATACCAATATATAATAAAACATATAACATTTTTTTTGGATGATAATATATTAAATCCTCTAAACATATTTTATTAAATGATATAAACAATTCTAGTAAATGGAACACTGTATTTCAATCCAAAGTGATATGAGGACCTATACCTAGTTTAAAATAAACTTTCTTTCAAAACTCTATAACTTCCATGATATAAAAAAATTAATTTTTCAATTGTTATCCCTATATTTCATCAATAGATGTCGGTAGTTAAAAACAATATAGCCCATCCCCTATTAATCAAATGATTGATGGAATGTTCTTATTTAGAATAGTTATGAAATATAAACTTATAAGTAAATAATAAAGAAAGAGGACAACTAAATGATTGCTTTTCATTGATGATTGATGTTATGATAACATGAAACTCTAGTAGGGGGTCAGACGATTAAGAGATTACATCTTTTGATAATTTATTTACAATATACCGAATAGTGTTGAATGAATGTTATGATAACTATGAGGATATTCCTAAGATATTTATATTGTAATATTTATGAGCACGTTTTTCAATAAAGGGTTATTGTGACAAGGCCACCAAGGTATTTCATAAGGGTAACTTTTACTATTCAAGGACTATAATGGTAAGGTGTTGATCTCTACAGGGAATTAACAGTCACCATGTTTAATGACGGGTCATTCATGAATTTAAGATGGTGGTGTAACTAGATGATTGAATGGTACTTATTGTATGTAATTGGAACTGCTAGTACACACAGAAGAACTAAATTAAGAGATTACATATAATTATGGATCTTATTTTCTCTCTTTGAACAAGTGATTATAATTCTTTTATTCATCATTTTTAATAAAACATGAATTAATGTTTCTACCATTGATATAAAAATCATGTAAATAATCGGTAACCCAATGTGTCCTTACCTTTATAACTTTTAATCGAATGTATCTTTTAAATATTCAGTTTTCTTAAGTGCATGTGAGGTTAACTAGGTGGAAGATTTAGGATAAAAGTATTCTAATGTTTTGATACATAAATATTGAGAGAGTCCTTTTAGTCAATAATTTTATTAAGATAGGTTCAATACATGGTGCTTCTAGTTGTATATTTGAATAATCATAAGATAGAGGATTTTCAATAAGTGGTATCATTGCTCCTGATTTTTTAGGTCAGATATCATCACAATCGAAGGTTGCTTAGGTAAAAAATTCAAAACATTTCATGATGTTATTTTCAATATTAGTGAGATTTTACTATCATCAAAAGGTATGGATTCATAAGAAGATAAGTTCCATTTATATATGTTTTTTGGGACTGAATCATACATTTGGAGACAACACATATAGTGATATCTCATTCAAAAGGGCATGAATAATCCATTGGATGGAGTTATACTGGAGAAGATGAAGTTGATGAATGTGAATATTTTGATAAGAATGTTCCTAGGTTTATTTGGATATAGTTGATTCAGAATGTATCCATTATCATTAAGGAAATTAATAACATGGTTGAGTTGATGAAGGACCTTGAAGGAATTTATAAGTCTATGAACTTAATAAATTGATCATGATGTAGATGTTATTCAACCTAACTTTATCAAAAGGTATACTTATGACTAATCATATGGATGAATTAAACATGATTAAAGGAAATATAGAATAATTGAAACTGTATTTTGTATATGTTTTTTATCTCTTTTATTATTTTCCTAATTTCTAGGGTCATGTGATATGATTGGAATAATGGTTTACAATTATTATAGAAAATTACCACTTAGTGTTAAAGGAAGTTATCAGCATAATAATAAATAAAGAACATAGATAGAGAGTGAATCAAGAACCTTTTAGAATCATGATAAATTTTAAATAAATGGGAAACTCACTTTAATGATTAATTAATAATAAATAATTATATTATAAGTCGCAAGAAAGGATATGAGGTAAATCAAATGGTTATATATTGGCAGTGCCAAAAAAAGGTCTTCTCAAAAATGATTCCAAGATTCATGAAAATAATTCTAGAAGGTTATATTCCAAAAGATAAAATACCTTGAGTATAGAAGTGGGATACAGAAACATAATTCTCAATTTCAATGTTCTAGTAGAGTCTTTTATAATTGACTCAAGTGTGTAGTTTCAATCATCAATAAATCTAGGATGAATGGTGTACTATGTGTCTAAATGATCTGAAAATTGTATGTAGGGGATGATAATTCTATGGATGTCATGGATAAAGGTGATTTCAACCTAATAATAAATTATGGAAACATTATGAATTTTAATGAAGATAGATATATCATGGGATTATAAAAGAATATAATTTCTGATCGGCATATTGATGAAGAATGGTGTGGAATTAACTTCACATTAAAATTATATAATTTTTATTGAATCAATTGGACACTATTTATTTAAATTCATCGTGTGAAATTATTCAAGTGTATAATAAATGTTTTATTATCATTAGAATCTCCAAAAACCTCAAAACAACTGTATATAATATTTGTCTCTTTGCATGGATGATCATAACCACTTGTGTCATTCATCATTGATCGCAACAATAATGCCTTACAAACATAATAGATTCTATCTAGTTATCTTAGGGACTTTATAGTGAGGAGGATACATTCTATCCATTCATGGGAGAATTAAATTGAAATATCTCTATATTATTTAGATAATTCTCTAGAGAATATTTTTTTCTATAAAGAGTTTTGACACTAGAAATGATATAATCGAGTTTATATACATAGGTATGAGAATATGTTATTGATCAATGGAACATAAACAATATATAAAATCTATTTGAACACCACTTAAAATAAAAATAAAAATAAAAATAAAACTATTATTTATTTGACATGTTTTATACTCCTGGATTATTTAAATATTATTTTATAAATAAATAAATTTTTATTTATTTTAATTCAATTAAATATATCATTCCCACTAGGCCCGTAAATCAGTCTATCAATCATCCTCATTAATTAGCAAACATTTATTAAATAAATTTTAAATAAATAAATAAATATAAATATATTGTTCATTCATTAAATAAATAAATATTATATTTACTAAACTAGTGGATAAATATTTATTTAATATTCAACTCACATAAATATTATTTTGAATAATATGTGATTGAATATATGAGAACATAACAAAAATAACTATTATTTATATAATTATTAGAATAATATTTATTCTAATATTAAATTTAAAAAAATCAACTTACATTCTTGGTACACTTAATACATGACCCTTTATGAACTTTTCCCACTTAAATTATGCTAATTGGCCTAAATTCCAAGATTAACATATTGAAAAGAAACATGGAACCCATAGAGAAATAAATTAATTTAAAAGTTATAAAAACCACATATAGATGCTCACTGTGTAATATAATCCCATGCTATCATTATCTCAATAAGAATATTGAATTAATTGTCTCATCAACGTACACACCTGATATATTTTTCATTGAATTTATTGAAATGAACTCACTCATAAATCTGCTATGAACCATGACTTAATAATATTTTTCAATTTCAACCATGTTGACTATGATATCTAATTTAACTAAATTAGTCGGAATAAATCCTTTATTAACATATTCATTATTTCAACATCACTCGTGAGACACCCAAAATATCTTACCTCACTAAAACAACAAGCCATCATAGTTTGTTTTTCATTATATCTATGTATAAAAATCATGGCATGAATTAAAAATACTCTCTAGACTAAGGACCAGTACACATGTTTATAGATAGTAATATCCAATGACACATATAACACATGGAATTCCTACGAGTGGTTCTATTCTCATAACCAGAAACCATGGATATTACCAAGTGACAACTTCATGAGAAGATTTCATAATGTCTTATGAGACCCCTACACCTATCAGTATGTATTATTTTTGTCCCATCATATAATTTCATCTAGCTATAGGACATATTTTTTAGAATATTTTCATAAAACATCAAGTTTCTCTTAATAATATGGAACTGATACAACCTTTTGATCTGATAGATACTCCATAGACATTATCACATAAATTTTTCTTTGAATAAAACATATTATGTCAAAAGATATTTATTAATATACATAGGTTGAATATTCAGACAATTGATACTATAATGAATTTGGATATAGGCCACTAACTCATATAGACTCCCACATACACTAGATCCAAATGCTAATAATGGTGATACCTTAATATACCACATTATATTCAGTATTTAGTTAGATAATGGTTTAGTCAATGGGTCTTTCTCATTCTCTGTCATTCAAACTACTCTTAATGTGCCATCACCACTTCGTGAAAAATCCCTCAATAAGTGACACTTATGAATTATATGTTTTACTATTAATAGGAACTAGGATAGTTGTTAAAGGCCACCACTATTGTATTATCATAATACATTAGTATGTTTACTTTACTATTAGTAAACACATCATGCCCCTAGAAACTTTTTTATACCCACACCACTTGTTTTCCTACATTAGAAGCCTCTATATACTCAAACACTACTGTTGAATCAATGAGCATGATATTCCTTGAGATCATATATTCATAGTTAATTTATTAAGATAAAAGTAATATGCTGATTATGATTTTACATTTTTATGATATATCTAGAAATTAGAATCTCCAAATCCCATGTTGTCTAGGTCCTTATCTCATTTATAAAATAGAAATATTTCCTTAGTATTAGTCCAATAATTTTTGATAATCATTAGATTATTCCAAGGATAGTCACCTATATTTTCATGAAATATTACTTTCATGCTCAAGGCATAGGATACACCAAGTCTGGTATATTACATGAAGTGCATGATTGATTCTATTTCATATGAATATATAATTATACTCATCGTCATCTCTCTCTCTATCTCTCCCCTTCTCTGTATCTATCTCATCTAAATGTATATATGATGAATTAGTATATGAATCCTTTTAAATAAATCATGAATGATCTTGATCCATAAAATATAGTCTCTTTCACCAATATTTTTCATGTAGGAGTACTTGTTAAACCATATAATAACCAACTGTAAGATTATTTTTCCAGTTTCTAGTAGTAATATGTCCTAAAAATATACAAATAGGAATCCAAAAACACTCCCACTAATCCATTAGTAGATAAAGGGATCACATTCATTATTTATGGGACAAAATTACCTTATGGATTCATAAATGTGAATGTTCCTTTATTTGGGTTCATTCTTCAATACATTAATGGATCTATATAACTTGTATTCTTTATTAGGATCCATTAGATCCATAAACACTTCTGTTTGTGTCATATAGACATCTTCCAAATTGTTCATATTAAGGAACATTTTTTGAAATTAATTATCAGAATACCATATTCATGGAAAGCTATTAGGGGAAACATAATTCTGATGGATTTCAACATATAAACGAGTGAAAATGTTTCATCACAATCTTTTCCTTGAAATTTATTAAACCCATTTTTCAATTTCAATATTTTATATGCACTAAATTTAATATTCATGTAAAATTTATTCATGAATACACATTTTCACCATACGTATATCGCCTAAAACATCCAACAAAATAGTAACATTGTTTTGATACATTGAATACATTAATTAATTAATGGATTTATTCCATATTGTATATTTTGAGATACATTCAACTTCCTTGTAAGATATGGGTTCATTATAATCAATTTATAAAGAGAAACCATCCTTGGGGATTTGAAATCCTTATATCTCGAGTTATCTAACATCTCTAGTGATCCTTTATAGCACTAGTGTCTCTAGAAAACCCTTATCTAGGGGGGATGGTAGAATTTGATCATGTTCCAAATCCTATGTATCTAGAGCATTATTTAAATTTAAGTCAATATTTATACTATTATTCTTTTTCTTATATGATCCTCAATAATTAATAGTGTATGTATTTACACTTCTACCTTTTTTTCCCATGGGGTTGTATATGTAATATCCCCTATCCCATGAGACATCCTATAAATATACACTTTTGGACCTGGAGATATATTTTTCTTCTTGAGTATCCTTGCAAAATGATATACAACCCCATACATTTATATGTTAAAGAACGATCTTCCTTAAAATATATAACCCTAATGGAATCATATTTTACTATTATTATGGCACAAAATATAGTGCATATTCAATAGCCAATAATTCATTTCCCAAAATGGATAATGGAATATCATCATGAATCTTCATTAACTATACCATATATAATAATGTGTTGTTACACCATTCACAAAACCCATTACATTATTGTTTATAAGGATGAGTGAGTTATGAAAAATCCCAAACTCCATAAGGTAATCAATAAACTCTTGGTTAATTTAATATCCACCATTATTTAATCAAATCCTCTATATATTTTTACCAAGATGATTCTATACTACATTATATATATATTCCTCTCCCAGTGTCATATTTCCCCCCAAAAACATTATGCATCTTGTTTCTTATCATTCTTATGTATCCTCCATGTCTTAGTTAGGTGGTGTGAAGAAGACTAAAAATTAGAATGAGGCCTAGGGACCTTTTTTCCCCTTATCAATATTCACCATATATGTGACATGTTTTTCATACCTAATGTCCTTATCATCATTGGAAATGTTATTATGGAGGTTTAATTTCCCAGATCATGTAGGATCACTAAGAGGGGGGGGGGCGTGAATCTGTAGCCCCTATTATTTTATAGGAAATTATATTAACTTAAAAGGTAAAATTTTCATAATCTATAAAACATGTTCTATTTATGATCAACTAAAATATAAATATCAGACTAATATTAAATATTTAGAAAATATATATATAGAGAAGCATAATATATTTACAAGGTTCATCAAAAATACCTTCAACTTTCCGTTTTCATTATCCCTATATATAAGCAGCCTTAAAAATACATATTCTATTGATTTTATACTAGAATTAACATTATTAAAATCCTATGAATATTTTTGGATTAATGTTTTGGATAATTTGAACAAAATATTACATATTAAAATCATATATTACCAATCATAAGTTATACATAATATCCATTATTCCAATAAAGAAAAAGTCATTAAAATAAATCATTATCTTCTCAATTTTCTTCTTGACATCATCTCTGTCACTAATCTCCAAAAAACACTATGTTTTTTAAATGTGGGATGAAAAATAAATCCCAGAAAGGGAAATAAAAAAGTAAAACCATTAGCCCAATGAAAATCCATAAAAATTGTCCTTAATTAAACTTTTTCCCTCATAAACGAATCATGTTTTTATAAATATCATTATATTACTTATTCTAAATAAATTATTTTCATGAAAAATAATTTTCAAGAACATAAAATTTAATTAGGTGACTTGGGACATAATTTACCATATCAATTTTAAAAATGGAGTACCAATATAGTAAACCATTAACACTTGAGAACCGAATTCATTAGAGGTTATAATGTAACCTCATATCTATGGTTTATCACATAACCACATGTTATTAGTTAATAAAGTAAAAACCCATCCTTGGATGAACACATAAGCTCACATAATAGGTTTATAATGGAACCACACATAATCATATTCAATTTCCATGAAATATCACAAAATAATAAAACATGAATTCTTGAATCATCGAAATATTCTTATGGAATATTACCCTTTTCATTTCTAAATCATATATTTTAGAAAATCTGTTCACATACAAAAAAAATAATTCTTTGAAATAAACATGTATAATTTTAGATGAAAAAATTGGAAAGGGATCATGAATATAGGAAATTTATCTAATTATATGTAATTAAAATAACATTCCTTTTAACATATATAAAATAGTTTAAGATGAATTTTAAAATATGTTGTTTTAAAATTAAATCCATTAAAGATATCATAACATTGAAATGAGTTTTGATAAAAATAATTTATAATGTGTATATCATAAAAATTCACAAAAAAAGTGTAAATAAAATAAAATATAACCATACAATATTTCATAGATAAAATTAGTCTGACATAATTAATGAAGTTTATGTTTAACTCAATGAAAGAAAATTTAGTTATGAATTCCCTTACCATAAGTATGATTTGTAATGTACATATTTAAAATCAAAAATAATACTATTAGGTTAATTTTATTCTTTCTTTAGGACCTTTATAATGTTTACTAATCATTAAAATCAATTATTACTATGACATAACAAGTATTTAATTATTTATGTTCACATTAGATGTTTTGACCAAGTTTTGTTCAGTAGTTCAAAATGGATTTATTAGGTTGGAAATGTAGAAAGAAAAAATTATTAAATCATATAAAAAACTATAATTAAAATAAAATTATATTTATAAATCAATTATAATTATAAATACATCCATTAAATATGTATATAAAAAATGAACAATGCTAAAATCATTGAGATGGTATCCATACATACACATGACTAACATTTTAATTTTTCAATAATCTTTATGGAAATAAGGTAAGTATTATTTTATAATTTAAAATTGATACTAATTTTATAGATAATTTTTTATAATTAACTATTAATATATATATAATCCATGTGAAGTGGATATGAAAAAAATAATATCATCACTTTGTTTTTGTGGTATTACACACGTACGTATGGACGACGTTATCATTTTTATGGGTATGGAATCGTATGAATATAAGTGATATATAATGTTTTCATAATGATAAATATGTTATTAATATCATATATAAATGTTAAATCCATATTTATAACCAATATTTTGATATTGTGATGGAATGTGAATTGCATTTGTTCGTGAGGTGGTAATCCACTATACACACAAACGATTAATTATTTTTCCATTTGATGGAAGTTGGAATAGAAATAGGTCATGAAACTAACATAATAAAATATAATTATATAGTGTATACTATATTTTTTATTTTATTGTGGTTTAAGACCATTTTAAGGAGATGTAAAAAGAAATAATATAGAAGGGTTTAATTAAAACGATACCTCTTATACACACAACCTCCTTTTCTAAACAACTTATGACCACAATATGTGATTTTTTTCTAATATAAGGACAATAAAATGAAGAGAGGGATTATAAAAAGGGAGTTTGTTAGGTTTTTGTAGTACCAAAATGGGTTTTACATGTGAATAAATTAGAAGAAGAGGTTCCCTTTTATATGTGAAGGGATGGTCACTCTTGGAATTTCAGAAAATATTAAATTAATATAAATTAATTTTCAGTTACAAATGTCTCCAAACATATTAATTTATAATATAATATGATTATGAGTAAAATAATTCTAAAAAAGTAAAAATTAGATAAGTATTTACAATATTTATACCCTCATATTTTTTATAAACCTTATTTAACCCCTTTAACTCATACCGTGACAATATGGGTTTTTAAAAATTAAGTGTTAATACAGTTACAATAAAATTAAAAAATAAAAATAAATGGATCATGGATGATATTTTAAACTTTATCCCACTATTTTTTATGAAATTATTATTTTTGAAAAATTGTATCATTTAATAGAATAGTATTTAATATATAATATACATAATGTCAATTTTAAGTAAAAATCCTTACCCAAAAAATAATAATATCAATAAAATGCTTATAATTCCAAAAAAAAAACTATTTTTTATATTATTAAAATGTCATTTTAATCTATAAAATTCATTTGTAACGTTAATTTTCTCAAATTATATTTATTATAATATTTTCGATAACATTTATTTGATATTTCCTTTAATAAGATAATTACCACATCAGTGGTTTTTAATAATTTATGTTAATTATTTATTAACTAAAATTAAAAATAAATTAATATAATTAATATAAATCTATTATATATCAATGGAATATTTTCAGTGGAATATATCTTCCATATAAAATTATGCTACAAACATTAAACTTATTAAAAAAAGAATGTCATAAGTTGGTCTTTTCATTAAAAAATTGATGAAAATTATATTCTAATAAATGTTTCCCTAAATGGTTATGTAACCAAAAATTAATTGATTAGGTATGAATTTTACTCACAAAAAAATTTATATAATTTTTATGTGTAGTTTTATAGTCTTCATCATAATAGTGTTACCCTTAATTACCTGATTTACCTTTTACCACTATAACAAAATTACCAAGGTTAATATTCATAATAATGAAAATTAAAATGGATCTATTTACTATATTTGACCCCCCCCCCCAATTCTAAATACTGAATTAATTTTTCAAAATTAAAAACATGGATGTTGAAGAATTTAAATTAAATTATAACTGCATAAAAATTACGAAAAAGAGTTTTTTTAGAAAAATACAATTTCAAAATATATAATTTTTCTGTACTAAATTAATGCTTAAAATACATTCAAAATTAAATTATTAGATTAATTAAATACGAAATATATAATTAAATTTAAACTAACATAAAATATAATTAAAATTTTTAAATACATTTAAAGAGAATACAAATTTCAATAAAAATGGTAATTTTCAGTATTCATTGAAAAATGAATCTTTTTAAAAAATTATAAAAAAGTTACTCTATGATAATTTGGACATGTTGAATTTTAATATGAAATTAATTTATTCAAATGAAAATTCTATTACTGTTATATTAAAAATTTAAGTAAAATATTATAATAATATGACTACATAATTAAAGAATAAAATTTAAATTAAAATGATTTTTTCAATTATTACATGGATTGGTACATTATCCCCCCTTTTGGAAATTTCATCCTCAAAATTTTAATTCACTTATTAAAAAAGTATTGATACCATTCTCTCATAGAATTTTCAGATTCCCATGTTTGTTCTTCAACAATATGGGTTTTTCACAAAACATTAGCCTGGTATATTATCTTGTTCTATAATACATGATCTCTATGGTCAATAATATGAATAGGATACTCCTTATAAGAAATTATATCTTCCAACTGAAAAACCTAAGGGATCAAAACATGAGATGAATGTCTCACATCTATTATTTTCATCAAAACATGAAAATGAATTTGAACTTAGTATATTCTGAGATATAAGTTCACTTTTTTAGGAAATTGATCTAAATTTATATAAGATATTATACTGGCCAAAGAACTGTGACATATATTTTCATTCATACAAAATTTATTAAAACGTTTCCATGGAAATTTTTTAAGATTGAACATGACCACCTACCTCGAATGACTGGTCTTTCCTCTAGTTATTCACAAATATTTTATTCCTACTATGAGCTTTCTTTGTTAGATCATCGTCACCTTCTCTACTATTTACCCTACTAAATCTAGTTTGATAAACATCCATTATCCAAATTCATCCAAAAAATCAAGAGTCTAACAAAAAATTTCAACATTATTACTAAAAAAGAACCATATTTATGTTGGAATGAAAATTATTATGATAAATAAATTAAAGAAGTGAAATATGTTTAACCAAACTTCCCTATTATCCATTGAACAATATCAAAGATGATAATATAATTTATGAATTTTTATCTCTAATTATCCATCTACTTGATTTGAAAAAGTAGTTATGAATTTTAATTCAGTACCAAAATACTTCTATAGTTATTTATATAAATTATAAGTGAATCTTAGGTTGTATTTGGTGATCCCACCACAAAATACATGGATATATTTTCCCATTACAACTCTATAACTGGACAAGGAAGAATCATATCCTTTTGTAAATTTCATTTTGATTGAAGCTACCAATTAGTCCAACATTTCATAGTGAATTATTTTATTTATATCCCACCATTAATATTATTGAAGGTATCTATACATATTAGTGCTACTTGGAAGAATGGAAGATAAAGAATTATGAGGTTCGATCAAAAATTACCTCTTAGGATGAGAATCAGAAGGCACCCATAATCTATTTCAAAATCACAAAAAAACTTTTATTTTCAATATTAAATTCAAAAAATTTACCCTTCTTAAATAATTACACATTTTTTGTAACTCATGGTCTTTCTTCTAAGATTTTTTAATTCTATTTGATAGAAGAGGGTGTTTATATCCATAAATTCCAGTCCAAAATTCATCAAATAATTAAAAAAAGTTCATGTTCCAATCATATCATGGTTAATGTATCATTATTTTTTTTACCTAAAGCATTATAATCATTGTTTGACTTTATATGATGACAATGAATCATGAAATCAAAATCCTTTATTAGTTACAACTATTTTCTTTATCTCATCTTTAACTCCTTCTATGTAAATAAATACTCAATAACTTTTATGATTAGTATATATTTCAGACATAGATTCATATAAATCTTTTCTTTAAAAGATTACATAGAAAACCACAACACCTAATTTCAAGTCATCTGTAGGATAATTTAACAAATGAGGTTTTGATTTGTGTAATGAATAAAACATTACTTAATCATTATGAATCAGAATACAACCAAGACCATAATAAAGAATCAGTATAGATTAAAAAATCACTATACCTAGTGGGTAGGGAAAAAACTATGGAATTCTCCAATATAATTTTTAATTCATGAAAAAATAATCAGATTGTTTTGTCCAGATAAATTTATCCCTTTTTGTGTTAACATAGTGGGAAAGATAACTATGAAATATTTTTAACAAACCACTAGAAATAGCATCTATTCCAAGAAAAATAAAAATACTAAAAAAATTATTAGTTATTTTCCATTCGTCAACAACTTTTTTTGGATTTATCAATTCTTATTCCATATTTATCTAAAACATTCCTATGAAAAGAAATATATTTTAACAAAAAATAATAATATTTTATAAATTTTCTATATTACTTATTTTATTTGAGATTTTTCATAAAAATCTTTAGTTGGTTTTAATGATACTAATTTTTATATTGAATAAGCCATAATATCATAAATAAAAACAGTCACATAATTATCTAAATATTCATGGAATACTCAATTAAGAAGATCCATAATTACAATTAGGGAATTTGGAAAGCCAATGGAAAAAATTACACACTCATAATAATCATATCTCGTCTGAAGCACAATATTAAATATATCTACCTCTATCAAATTCAACTGATGGTACCCTAACATGAGATCAATATTTGAAATGATCTATGCTCCTTTGATCTGATCAAACACATCATCCATATGAATTAAATTATACTTCTTGTTAATAATGTTGATATTCAATGATCTATAGTCAATGTAATGCCTCATAGAACAATCTTTCTTTCTAACAAAATAAACTGGTTCACCCCAAGGTGATGTACTTGGATGAATGAAACCATTATCTAATGACTTTGGAAATTTATTTTTCATTTATAAATGATCTGCGTGATCCAATCGATAAAGGGGTTTGAAATAAGTTTATAATCAGGGACTAATTAAATACTAAGATAAACCTCCCAATCAAAAATAACACTAAGAAAATCATTAGGAAAATTATCCATGTATTCATTCTTTAATGAAACATCAGTAATCTAAATAGTTCTAGTTTTTCAATGACAAGTTATGGGTTACTTTTCAACCACTTCTAATCAATTTTTCTAATTCATGGAAATTTATAGATGGAATGAAATCATTGAACAAAAAATTCAAAGAAAATGAATCTATATTATAATGACAAACTAAATGACAAACCATACACAAAATAATATCAAACTCAATTATCGGTAGTTTAACATGATTTTCATGAAATACCATTTCATCTATATCAATAGGAAGATTCCTATAAATCTTGGTTTCATTAATACATCCACACTATGGTCAAAAAATATTTCTATCATACTTTCATGATGTGATATTCATATTATTCATTAAAATTTCTAAAAAATACAAGAATGTAAATATACAGAATAAAAAAGGTTATTGGTATAATTTAAATACACAAGCAACATACCTATCACCAATTCATTTTATTGATCAACATCAAATGTCATAGTAGAAAAATGTATTTATATATATTTTTTATTTTAATATTGATGATTTCTTTCCATATATACTATCTTTAGGAACACTATAGCATAATTCCGTAACCATTACCATTACATAATCCAACCACTAACAATTAATTTTTTTGAATTGATTTTTCTTTTAAACATGATTTATCTGACCAATCATTTCACATAGAAATAATGACCAATATTTTGAGAGACATTCACCAAGAGTTTTTTTCCATAGTTTTGACAAGAAGAAAAATATGTCTTTCTTTCCTGAAAATTTAATTTGGGTATTAGTCCCTAGTAAATGTAAACCATACCATTTATTATTTTTTCCATCAGGAGGTACATATTTTTTTTTAAAAAATCATCTAAATACTTTCAACACAAAGAAAAAGTTTCTCATAGATAATAAAATCTCATGAAGATAATTCTATATATATAATTGGTTTAAAACTATAGTAATATATATTAATTTTGTATTAATGCTCTGAAAAATTCCAATACATTCCTGACCAGTCTTGAAAAAATTGGATTAAAATGTTGGCGCATAGTCTTCATATTTCTTTCATAGTTCAAGGAATTACATCTCAATTATAATCCCAAAAACATTTAGAAAATATATTTAATATAATATATTCTTAAATTTTCCCTATTCTATGGAATCAAGATCAATTTTCTATCTAGTATTATAAAATACTTATGACCATTAATCAAGGTAACATTCAAAAAAATGAAAAGGTTTAAAATTTAGTGTTCCAAAAACCCCTGACTTCAGATATATTTTATATAGATTTTATCCATCCTTTTGCAACCATTAGATATGATGTTCCACTAAAATATAGAGGGGTTTTACACATAAATTTTTCCACCTTTGACATATTCCTATATGATTTATGAGACGGATCCCATGCATGGATATAAACACCATTTATAGATATTGTCAACAAAACCATAACTGCAACAATTATTTCTATTCCAATTCCAACAATATAGGGATTATAATTTTGAAGGATGCTTTCCTCTCAATGCCTTCCTATCAAGGATTCCATGTTTCATATATGAAAAAACATTGTGAAATGGCATATCATAGATGAATAAACATGGAAACCTTAAAATTCCATATCATTTATAAATAAAAATCATTTATGGGTATTCTATGAATATTTTACTAACCCCTAAAGTTATCTAAACAGTTATCTAATATCAATTATTAGGACCCATCCATAAAAATTAAATATTCTATCGACTTTAGACTTGAATTCACATTATTGAAAACCCAAAGATGTTTTCAAGTTATAGTTTAATATAATTAGGAGAAAATCTTACCAAGTAAAATCATACATTATAAGTTCACACTAATAATTATTGTCCCTTATTTAATTAAAACAACATTCACTAAAATAAATCATTATATTATCAATTTTAATATTCAAATAATCATTTTCCCTACTCTCCCATTAACACTTTGGAAAAAAATAAAAAAATTTCATGATCAAAAAATCCATAGTAAGGGATATAATATAAAGAAAACTATTATTCCGGTGTAAATTTACAATAAAATTTCCTTAAAAACAAACCTTGTTACCCTAAAAAAGGAATCATATTTTCAAAAAATATCATTTTCTTAAAATTTCAAAATATAAATATTATTCTAAAAAAGCATTAAAATAACATTAAATATAAATAGGTAGATTGAGATATTATTTTCCACATCACTCATACAAATAGAGTACATATATGTTTAACCTCCCACTCTAGAGCACCAAATACATGGGTGGTTATAACATAACCACCCATCCTTGGTTTAATACAAAACCACTCATAATTGATTAATAACATAACCACCAATTCATGGTTTATTATAGAACCACCTATCATTGGATTATATTGGAACCACCCATCATCATAAAAAAATCCCACAAACAATCAAAAGATCATAAAACATGAATGACTGCAACATAAAAATATTCAATACAAAAAACACATTTTTAATTTTAAATCACATGTTTTAGAAAATATGGTCACATAATATTGAATTATTTATTGAGAACATTATTATATAATTGTATATAAAACACAAAATTATTAAGGTGTCATAAAATGGGGAAATTATTCTCCTTCCATATATGTAAAAAGAACATTCCTTTTGACTTTGTAAAATAGTTAAAAGATTAATTTTAAAAGTGTTTTTTAAATGAATGTTCCTTAGAATTATCAAAAAATTGAAATGAGTGTTACAAATAATAATAAAATATGTGTATCAGTTATAAATACACATAAAACATAGTGTAAAAAACATAATTTAATAAATATTTATTTCAACAAAAATATTATAATGACATAATTAATAAAGAATAAGTTAACTCAATGAAATGAAATTTATTTATGAATTACCATACCTTGAGTTTGATTTTTACATACGTTATTTATCTTCCTGGATAATAAAATTAGGTTAATTATTTAATTTCATGAGTAAATTTTTAATTTTAATTATTCCATTTATATCTACTATTATAATTTTACAACAAGTACTTATTTATTTACATTCACAACAGATGTTGTAGGGTCCTGAAAAAGTTGCACATGGGAAGGAAAATACTCCCTTAAAAAAAGTGGAAGAACCTACCCAATTTCATTAGTAATTTTGGAAAAATATGAATAATGTTTAGAAGTAATGGTAAAGAATCAAACCAGTCCACGTACTGATTCATTTTTCTTGGTACATGGCTGGTCCAGCGAACTGACCTCCCACAGACAATGTCATTCATGAAATGGAGGCAAAGCTCCTACGCTGGCACGAACCAAATGGCTACCGAGTGAGGCCAGACCAGTCCATAGTCACGAAAAATTCCATCCATGAACCAGGAAAATCGACACCCCACTATGAATTACGTCATTTTCAAAATAGAGGCAGAGCCCTACGTAGCCGAAAAGTACCCTTATGACCGAGTTAGTTCGTGGGTGAGGTGAATTCAGGGTACCCCGTGAACCTCGGGTTGACTAAGTCATCCATAGTCTGGGAATTATGTCATGTGCCTTTGAAAAAGGTGTCTCATGACCAAATATAAAACCCTTCCCCCACTATAAAATTACGTCAAGGGGTATAAGAAGGACATCATCTTTTTGAAGATCTGATTCTTGGTGATCAGCTTTTTGGAAGAAAGGCATCAGAATTTTGGAGAAGGAAGAGGCTTTCAGAGCTTAGGATTTCACATACTATGAAGTTCCGATTCCTCAACTAGTGACACGTATTAATAGGGGACAAATTGTTATGAACTAATTAATCCATAAACAAATTGGTAAACTGTGAACCTGAAATTGGTGAACTGTGAACCGTGGCCCCAAAACAGATGCACTCCCCATAAACCTGGGAGCCTTTGCCCCGTCTTCGATCTGGCACACTGCATAGCACCCTACAATGTGGGTTAATCCCTGACTGGTGCTTCCCTCGATCTCCACCACTCGAATGTACTCCATCACCACATACCGATTTGGTACACAGACCAATCCGGAATTCGCGTACCACTCTAGTACATGGAATACCCCACCGTCCATGTACCACCCTGGTACACGGACAACCTCCCCATCTATGTAGCACTTTCCTACGTGAAGGGAACGACACCTCATATGGGTACAGGGTCCTCCAAGGACATTGGTGTTTTCATCCCCTAAGTCAGATAAGACCCTTCCAATTCATTCCAATCCTCCAGAATCCCTTCAGTATCCTATTCATCAGCACCAAGACAAGGCCTCTCCCAAAGCCACCGAACCAACATGCTAAAACCTTCAGGTGAATTAGCGCGCCCTCATGATTTCACATACTCATGGTAGTTAGAGACAAAGAGGTTACCCCATCCCTTGAATGGACATCCAAAACATTCCCTGGTTTTCCTTCCCACAGTAGTCCAGAGTCCGAGCCTGGGAGCCTCTTTGTTCCCCTCCACTCTTCATGATTGAGGGATCCCGCTGGATTTTCCATTCAACGAGCCCCAGCGGTGAACAATTGTCAACTCACCTGAAGAGAGTAATATATCATCCCTTCTATAGTAAGGCACAAACCATCCTTGCCATATGAAAATACCATTTCCCCTTTCATCTGGGAAGATTCATTGCTTTGTGCCCACCACCACCGTACCATGTCCTCTACTGACATGAATTCTACCTTCTTTCAATCCTTGAAGCTAGGGGGAATGAATGTATCATGCTCTCAGACCCCAAACTATGTCATTTTCATTATCATATACCCTTATTAAGGAAAAGGATCATGGCTTGCTGAATTTTTACATTCTCATTTTTCTCACACCGAGCATGACTCACATGGGCTTAGATATTTGAGATGTTCACAACATCCATACAATGACGGCAGTAGAACGTATTATGTGGGTTTTGATCCTTGTATCCTAAGTAGGGTGTGTAGGACACCTCCCTGACGTTCAATCCCATCTCGGGCCACCAACCACTTGTAATCCCCAATCATACCCCAACATGTGCTGCCAGCCACACCCTTTATAGGAAAATATCACGTACAAGCCCGGAACATCATGAAATAAGTACACCTTGAATCCCAACGAACTAGGATATGTCGGAAACCACCCCAAGGCCCAATCCTAACATATAAGTCTGATACCCATCAATCCTTATCATATTATGTCCTCATGAAACAAGCAAGATCATACCTGGGCCCTAGAAATCATTTTCCCTCATGTCCTCTAGACCGCTTCGGCATAAAACTCACACCAACCTTGACTAGGAACATATATCCTAGATGTAATTTCCAAATGACGTTAAAATTATTGTTGGGTCCTTTTATCAGGACCTTAAAAGGTAACGTGTCCTATTAAGTGGCACCGAAGCACGTGAATTCCAATTCTTCTCACAAGAATACACAGGAAGCCCGTATTACAGGATTGATCCAGGCACTCACGTCACTCTCTGTCCCCATAGATGACAATAAACTCTAGAGCACTGAATTATAAGGCTTGATACCAGTTCTCTCTGAACAAACTCAATATTTCCCAGAACCTCTAATCCAATGAGGGATGGTAATCCTCAGATGTAGACGGTTTTGAATCTCAATGTATACATGTGACTTGCAATCCATGGGTAATCTATGGATACTATGCTTGGGGATAAACCATAGATTTTTAAATATATGAACACTTCTTAAATCTATAATAGAGTCCTGAAATATGCAATAAATCCCCCCAAAAGGGTGTAATGAGAACGACTTCTCATCCTCTCGACCAATGTGGGTTCCTAAGTGTCGTTGGCCATACCACCCAATGAGTGACTGCCATTGGAAATAAGGTCCAGGGGTCTTTTGATAGAAGAAGCTTTTGGAGTTTCGGGATTAATGAATAATCCCATTGGAGACCAGGAGAGGCCACGAAGATAGAGAATCCAATAGAAATGATTAAACATCATCAATCCCTTTAATCAGACATGAGAACTAATCTGTTCCCCCCGCCACAAAATAAAAATGGTGAACCTAATATGAATCTTACACAACATGAAAGATATACCCTACTATGAAGCTCTCCATAAATATAAATGGATGATAAATATCTGATGGGTCATTTTTTCCATTTTCCAACAGAAACAAGAAATGGACCTGGTCGGGTTCTTTCAACTAAGGTGGTGAAATTATCCCACTTCACACCCCCTTCCGTGCTCAAAAGGAAGGCCAAGCAAGGTCATTAATTATTCATGGGATTATGATATTCTATGTTGAAGGGATTTTCTGTTTTTTTTTCAAATGTTTTACAGGTACGCAATAGAGCTTCCTTCAATTAAATGGCGTCATAAAGGAATTCACAGACTTGCACAATGATAATCGTGAAGAATAGACCTGTCAGTCAGTAGAGGACCCCATCTTCCGCACAGTGTCTTTAACTCTGGATCTCGGATGCACTGATCCATGATTACAACCGGAATGGTTCTCACCCAACTATGAAGGCAGCTATGTTCAACCTCCAGTCGGCTAAGTCCCATCACCCACTGTCCCTGTAGCGATCGAGGGAGAAGATCCAGGTGGCCCCTATAGATGTCTCCAACTGTTTTTGAAGCTTTTCCCTAGAATAAAACAATGAATACCTCCCATATCATAGGGAGGTTGATGAGGTCAATGTTGGGGAAATAATCCCCTTCGGATGGGGGTTCCACTCTAGGGCCCCCACATGAAGATGTCACTGAAACTATGATGTGACCTCATATCCTTACCCTGAAGAGAATACCACCCCAACGATCCACACCCATGCTCCCCAAGATCTGGCCCCTTGGACCACCTACCTAGGGAAGCAAACATAAATCCAAGAAAGTTTCATCATCCTCATTTTTGAGGAAGAACTTCAATGCTCAGACACTGAGGCATATGATGGGTAGGCCCATGCACCTGTTCTCTTTTCCAAAGCCTGAAATCCTAACATGGTATAAACATACGAGTAGGCGCACATTCCCATCGAGCATTGTCAAACCCGCTGCACTTACAAGATGTAACCTACCTAAAAGGCTCCTCTCCCTACTTGGGATCATGATTCCCACCAACCAAACGTGGTGTCAATTCTGCACTTGCAGGACAAGCTCTTCACAGATGCTCCTAATGCCCGCCATCCCGATATGGTGGCCATCAACTGGAGAGCACGTCTCCCTACCAATAGAGTCCACCGACCTTATATGATAGGTCACCAATATATGCAGCTCCAGCTCTATGTGGATTCATGTAAAGTCTTTCATCTCGATGTGGCGACAAACAATGAAGTAAGATGGCATATCCGAGCATAGGGGTAGGTTCGTTCACCAGCCCCAACATAGGAGAATCATCAGTATCCACTGATTACTGGATGACCAGAGCAAGAAATTCCTACTCTAAATGCAGAATGGTCCCTTATACACATTCCATCCAAGGATTTCTCTGTACATATCTTGAAAATGATAAAGGAGTAGGTATCTATCCTAGATCATATCTTACAATTTTTCTAGAGTGTAATTGAATCGATAGTAACAGAAAAGACTCATGCCTGTGAGACCATCTCCCCAATTGATGTAACTCATCTAAGAGATGAGATAGAACCCTTGGCGTATATATGCATCATTGTTTATTCTGAGGAAGGTTGTTAGCTATATCCCGCGATACAAGGGCTACCAGATCGAGCATACTCACTCGTTCCAACTGGGGGACACCCATCCATCTTGGTGGATGTTCCAGGGCAGTCATATATCCTTTCAAAAATTCAAGATGGTCATCAACATATATCGACAGCACCGCATGACCCAATTTGATAGGAACAAAAATGTGACATCAGTTATCAATATCAGGTGTTCCCCTCTTCCCACAAGAGAGAGCTCTGAATATGCCGAAGGCAGCCAAAAAATAAAGAGTGGGTTAATGACTCCACTCTACTAGAAGCAGGGGTTCTCAACATCACCAAACTTTTCTCAAAGGATCAGAATCCTACCAACCAATTACCATACTATGGGAGTGGTAGTAGTAGTTTCGATGGTCCTCCCCATAATGTTGCTTCCCGCAACTCTGAAGGTCCTCCCCAGAGCACCCATGAGGGTCTCCCTCATGGGAATATAATGATCGATCACGAGAGTTCCTCTTTTGATTAGAGTCACGAAATCCCTCTACGTGACCATAATATAGAGCGTAAATAATTTCCCCCACTTTTTGTAGTCCACCCTAATGGTCCTCCCCTGGGAATACACTAAAAACACTCACCATGCAGAGGGACCTCAGATTATGATGGTAGTCCTCACCATCATAGTTGCAATAGTGGAGGTCCTCTCCATAGTGATGTATCATCATGACTAGATGGTCCTCCCCTTGATATGGAATACCTTGAAGGTCCTCCCTAGGGGTTATGCTGCAAAAAATATTCTACATTTCCATGCATAAAATTATAGTGGTAGTCCTCATCACTGTAATAGCGGAGGTCCTCCCCGTAGACACGTCAAGCAATGTGAAGGCCCTCCCCTCATTGGGTTACATTATGAGGCCATCCCAATGGTGTACCATACAAAAATTCTCCCTACGATAGCTGTGATGGTAGTCATTTCCATCATGGTATATATGATGATAGTCCTCACCATGACGGCCGCCATTACGAAGGTCTTCCCTAAAATTTCCTTAAGAAACAATGAGATCCTACCCTTGTAGCAGGGTGTCCTGAAGCCCTCCCCAAGATGCACAGAGAACATCATACCAAGATGGTCATCCTTACCCTAATGGCATTTGTTGCGAAGGCCCTCCCCGTAATGACACAATGCATCCAGAAGGTCCATCCCTTGTAGTAGTTCACCCTGAAGGTCCTCCCTATGGTACACCCTAAAAATCCCTCTAACCAGTTAGGCGACAGGTGGTAATGGTATTCCTCACTAACAAAACATGGATAGTGGAGGTCTTCCCCACAAATACATCATGCAATTAGGATTCCCTCCCCTCATTACGGTACATTTTGAAGGCCCTCCCCAGGGTGTAACCTATAGGTTATCTCCCTACAATAGCAATAGTGGTAGTCCTTGCCACCATGATAGCCATTGTGAAGGCCCTCCCCATAATAGATTTGAATAACAAGAAGTTCGTCCCCTTGCTGAAGTCTGTTCTGAAGGTCCTCCCTAAGTTATTCACTATGGAATTTTTTAGAAGTCGAACTTCAAGCTGCGATGGTAGTCCTCGCCACTACAGTGCCAACTATAGAGGTCCTCCCCATGGTGACATATCATATTAACCGGAAGGTCCTCCCCCTACTGAATCATGTACAGAAAATCCATCTGATGCTATAGCACTTAGAATGAGGGAATCAGGAGACATCTATCAATGACATTCTTCTTCAATGAGGAGACGGTCTAGGACCACGTTTATCCTTTAAGCCACCCCGAAGCCGCCCAAATAATGATTTGATCCTAATCAGACATGCTACCTCTGAACATATTGTCAAGTACCATATCAGTTGGGCTGATAAAGTAGAGGTTTCACTAGTGGAGGCACTTGATGATGTGTTGCACCTGGGGAAAGTCTGGCCAGAGATGATATACCAGTAATGTTTTGTCCCACATCCACCTCTCAGTTGGACATACATAGAATTTTTTCTAAAGGAAGCATACATGACATCAACTCCAAAATCGAGACAACCCTACACCAGTTGAAATTAAACATCCTACCATATTAAGGGTATGTAGATCATGTCAAGATAATTTGAGAGCTCATACACCACATCAACCTAGAATCCCTCCCTTCTCCATGATGATTGCGATCAGAGAGGTGAAAAAGTGACCTTGAGTTACCCTTCCTCCTCGCATGACACAAATTGCATCACCTTATTGATGACTCTCTGACAGGAGTTCATATCCAATGATGGTGAGAAAATAGAGCTCTTCATTTCACTCCACTTCCCATCCAGCAGATCCGCTTCAGAGTAAGGTCTTGCAATGCCATCACATGATGATGACAATCAAATGATGTCCCTATTCAGGAGAGGCAACACACCTGACCTAAATAGGCCTTGAGTATGTCTCCAAAGTGTGGGGCCCGATGAGAGCAAGCCATTTACAAACTCCTAAATATGGCTACCGAAAACATTTGGCAGACTTCTCGCATATGAAAATCAAATCAGCAATCAATGCTTTTTTCCAAAGAAGGAATTAATTCATAGGTGAACTCAACAGTATGACCAGCTCACCCTCTAAGAGGACCACATGAGAGTAGGAAAGAAGTGATAGAAGTAGCTACTACCGCAATATGGGACCAACCCCATCCTACAAGGTTGGGGGAATTTTTAACAAAAATTGACCCCGTAAGACCTAAAAAAATTGGATGAGGAATAGTTCCTATGGAACGGAGCCAACCCCAACCCCCAAGGTTGGGGCTTTTTTACCATAACACCCCCCACATGAGAATAAATATTCTATCATTGGGGGGGGATAATCAGACGAGGAGGTTCATATCCTGTCATGTCTAAAGAAACATCTTCTCTTCTAAGAGGGAGGCATTCCATATGGTCACACCGAAAATCCTTCCACATAACCATTCATCAAGATACCCAAAGACAATCCTGGGACAGAAGGGGAAAAACTAGTATGAGGCATGGAAGGTCCATTTCCTACATGGATGTTGACACCTACTCAACCCCATATTACACATCTGTCAATATCATGGATGTTAACAACATGGATGTCACTTAAGAAGATGAAAATCGGGATGGATCAGGAGAATATGGTTCTATTCAGGTTGTGATTCATAATGAGCTAGCAGGAATGCACACCTGAAACTAGAGGTCCACCCTAAACCTGGAAAATCTTGAAAATCCTCCTCCACTTCCCCCAAGAGTCTCTAATGGAGATAGGAACAAAGCAATGGTTTTCCTCAACCCACCTCTTTCTCTCAACACAAATGAGCCTCTCACACTCAAAGAGAGTTTCTCTCAACATGGGTAGAAAATGAAGTAATTAATGTAGATTAATGCTGAGATACTTCATAGGAACCGTCTTGCTAGATATGTTCCCCAAGATGAGTCAGAGTACGCACGTATAGCAAGTGAACCTCAAAAACAATGGTTTTCCCTGGCAAACGAAACAGGTTCAGGGCCCCCGTCCAATGCGGAACCCGCCCATTTCAACTACCTGAACATGGATTCAGAAATATACCTAGACTTCTCTTCCCTCAGGAAGCAACCAAAGTGAGTATATATAAATCCCCCAAAGGTACCACCAATGGAATATGCACCTCAGGTACCAGCCAAGCCAGCAACTCAAGTAGTACCCTAGCCTATACCTATTCAAGATTAGGCCCAACATGATGTAAAACAGGGTCTTTCCAACACCATCGAAGCAATGATAGATTGATTGGAATCAATGCAAGACTGGTTTGCTCCGATATAGCCTAAGAAAAGTCTTTACCCTTACTGGGTGAGCAACACACCACCTCCACTGAATTTTGGGGGGCATTTATTCCCTATATTCAATTGCTCAGGTGTACCGAAACAACATTTGATGCACTACGCATCTTACTGTGACCCTATTATGGGAACTCTAGAACAACGAGATACAGTGAAACTCAAATTGTTTGTGGGAACTTACAAAGTACAACCTTTTGATGGTATAAACGTTTTCCAAATCAATCAATAAAAGGATGGGAGGATATTCAGTAGATATTAATATTCTAATTCAGCTCAACGTTCCCCATGATGATGGTTAGAGACCTCATGAATTGAAAAAATAGGGAAAACGAGACGGTCTCAGAATTCATCGCTAGACGGAAGGGTCTGACCTACTCTTTGAACAGGTCACTTCCCCAAGTTGAGATGCTTTCTATATGTATCAACAACCTCTGAGATGAGCTATGAACTCCACTCATACTAGTGAAATCCACCACCATATTTTCATATTTCTCTTATATATCCTATAGAATCAAAGACACCTTGCAGCGAACTAACCTCAAGTCCCAAATAGCCTCACAAGCTCTAGAAAAGAGATCAGGAAGAGCTAAAGTGTCCTCTATCATGATCAAGCCATCCCTCACACAAGCTCCACTGCCTAGGCTTCTGCCGAATTGCTAAGGGCCTACTGCGAATCAACAAACGCCTCTTCCCTGGTGGGATGATCAAAGAGGACTTTGGGGAAACCAATTTTAGGAAGTAAGGAATAGAGTTTACTCGTTTTGAGAGGGCCAAGTTAATGGCTATTTCATACCCACCATGAATTTCAATTCTCTCCAATTACTATAGCCAAGAAATCCTAAATGATTTGGCCCCATCAACCGACCCGATTATTGTCCCAATCATCAAATTTTGGGACATAATATTTAGGAATGATTCGTCTTCAATGACCTCCTAAAAAAGATGGTGAACTCAGGGCAGGAAAATAAAGGACCTCCTCCGACACACATAGCATATGTTTCAACCACCAACAGAGATGAGAGGGAGGAGTGGAAGAAAGTCATTTTTAAAAGGGAGAAAACATTTTATGGTTGGATGACTTAGATGATGTTCAATAGAGCGTATGGAATAATCTGAGATCAATTTCAATAGTCATTTATGCCACCAACATCTCCTAATGAAACCCATATTTCATCCTCAGCCTCACAACCCTCCACAAGCCGGTCATCCAAGCGTAATCAGAGGGGGAAGATACATGTACAAGAGGAGCAGTATATGACAAGTCCAAAGCAAGCCCATACACATTCATATTTCATGTCCTCAGACATGACACAACAGGCACTGACCCACCCAAAAGTACTATCAGAGGCAACCAAATTGGCTAATCTATCATTGAACGAGGAAGTAATCATTGGTTCAGTCAACGATGTCCATTTAATGCAACCATTCTCTAACGATGTGTTTGGCTATCAACCCGAGTTCCCAACACCCGATTTGGGGACCGAAAGTGGGAATCACCTAAGAAAGGGATACTAAGGTAGACACATCCATTGCCAAAACCATCCCTACAGTTATACCCTAGCTAAAACCATCAATATTGCGTAAACTCATGGGAGAGCCCTTCAACAGATCTAGAAAGAGCGAGAATATTCCCCTACCTCCACGAGCAACAACTCTGGCCCCATTGTTCTACAGTACCCATCATAGGAGGAACAAATTTTTATCCACCAAGGGTGCACAAAAAAATAAACATTTCAAGTCCTCAAAACGCAAAGTATCATGAACTCTTTCCCCTTTGACCATACCCTCCTCATATCATGATCCAACCCCTAATGTTCCCGTTAATGAGATCCCACAAATGGATAAGTGCTGACCTCTAGAGAAAAAGTATGATAGCTTAAAACATATGGCCTCTGTAATAACCAAGATATCAAGCCTAGATGCCATGAGTTTGTTACCAGACTCCATGGAGTCGCACGTTGAAGCCCTGCTCAGCCCCCTAGAATTTCAAGCTAATTTTCCTGCCGCCGAGATATATTGAATGCAGACTAGCCTGACTGAATTTAATGCAGTGTTTTCCTTCAACGACCTAGATGAATATTCTACCATGCAAGGACACATCATACCTCTATATAAACCTTTCATACTAAAGGATTTTGATGTATGAAGAGTCTTCATCGAAAATGGATTTGGAGTCAAACATCTCCAACTACGAACACTTCATAAGATGGGAAAAAAATGAGGACAATTTGACACCCTCAGCTATAACTCACTTGGGTTATGATAATATAGTATAGAATCTAGTGTGAAAAATCTATCTAAGAACCCATTTTAGTGACCTTGTGGAACACATAGAGTTCCTGGTGGTTTGATAAAACATGAAATTCAATGCCCTATTAGGATGTCCATAGTTGCATCAACATATTGAAATTCCTTCCTCCTACCACTAATGTGTCAAATATTGCATCAGTGGACAAGGTGATACATTGCGTGCTGATAAGACCCCTTTCGAGCTCTCTGATTGGGATTACATCGATGCCAAATTTTATGAGCTAAAGGGGTTGACATCTGAAATCGATGGTATTGATTGGGTACGCACCCCAAACAGTCTAGAAATGGTCCTTGATGACCCCCTCAAGTAGCTCGGTGAAGAGTGTGTGTTTCCCATAAACCATGTTGGGAGAAGGGATCTGAGTCTAGATGCATATTCAGTTGTTCTCAGGATCTCAGTCATGACAGTCGAGTTTGAAAATGCAGAAGCAAGTGCTGACCCTGAAACCGAGGAAGTATTCTTGAGAAATGGTTCCCACACCCTATTATTGGAATCTCAATATATCTCTTCCGCACTCTCTAAATACATAGAAGGAAAAGACACTTTTCACCCCCATGCTTCTTCCTCTATAGAAGTTTCCTCACATCCAATTGGTTCATAGGAGGTCACTTCTACCATAGAGAGCCCATGCGACATCTAGCCTCCGAGCTTTAGAGAGCCCATATTCAGTGAGCTCTCCCTTTTAAGGGGAAGACGAAAAGGATTTTTAAGATGAATTGGAAGAGGATTTTGGGGAAGAAAAGTAAGAGGATCTTGGAAATTCCTTTCCTGTATTCAAAGAGGGTATATCTACCACATTGATGAGCATAGGGAAATAAACCATGGTATCGAAGAAGACTTGAGACCCACTCTCGTTAGTGTAGCCTTGTATTAAAATGAAAAAGAGGTATATACCTCCTTCCTAAGGTAGCATCGATATGTTTTTCTCAGAATTACACAGAAATTTTATGATATGATCCTGAGGTGGTGACGCACAGCCTAGGCCTACCAGAAGATCATAGAGGCTATAAGAAAGCTGCCAGAAGGACGCACCCTACACATGCTGCCAAGATAGAGGTTTAAGTCAACAAGATCATTGAAGAATAATTCATTAGAGAGATCCAATATCCAATATGGATGGCCAAAATAGTCCTTATAAAAAATAAGAACAGACAAATCCGTGTTTGCATCAATTTTAGAGATCTCAATCGGCACTGCGTGAAAGAGGATATCCCAATCCTAATCAATGATCTAATGATTGATGCGACAACTGGATATGAGGCTCTATCCTTCATGAATGGTTATTCTGGATATAATCAAATCATAATAGCCCGATAATATGAATAATTCACTACCTTTAGGTCCATCAAAGCGTATTTTTCTATAACGTTGGTCCCTTTGGTCTGAAAAATGCTGTCTCCACATATGAACAAGCCATACATCGCATTTTTAAATCATTCATGGAAAATTTCATTGAATGTTAGGTTGATGACTTGGTGGTAAAATCACGACTTCACTTTGATCATCTATAAGATGTTGAAAACATCTATATAAAAATTTGGAAACACAGCTAAAAGATGAACCCCTTGAAATGATCCTTCAGGGTTTCTTCAAGGAAATTTCTTGGCACCGTCGTATTCTATTGTGGCATCGAAATCGTCTATGAGAAGACAAAGGTTATCATTGGGTTTCTACCTCCCCGTAACCTCACTATTCTAATAGGATTCCAAGTACAATTGTCCAATATCAAGTGTTTTATAGTAAACATCATAGGAAAACGTCTTCCCATTATGAGGTTAATGGAGAAGGGAGTTACTTACCAATAGACAGATGATATCAAAGAGGCATTTGATATCCTCAATACGTTCCCCTTGATCCCATCGGTTCTCATGCTGTCGGTTGAAGGAAGGCCACTTATAATGTGCGTGATAGATTTTGAGAAATCACTAGGAGCCTTCCTTGCACAAAAGAATGATGCCAGTAGGGAAAACAATGTTTATTATCTCAGCAGAACCATGATTTATGATACGACCAGTTATTCAAATATTGAGAAGAGTTGTTTGGATTGTGACTTTGCAGTCCAAGAGTTGTGACATGATCTGCAGCATCATGATGTCTATCTGATCTCACGCAGTAATATGCTAATGTACATCCCCAGCCATCCAATGCTGACCGGATGCTTATCATGACGAGAAGTCATCTTACAAAAGATTGACATATAGTTTATGTCGTATAAATATATAAAGGGTCATGCATCAGCATATTTCCTCGCAGAGCATCCCTTGATAGAGACCGCCTCATCAAACTTTGAACTCCCCAATGAAGATGTCTTCTCTGGGAAAAAGGATTCTTGAACGTCAGAAATGTACTTTTATGGCATATCTAGAACCCCAACAGGTAAATGAATGTAAGACACCATGTTTAACTAGAAGGGGCTGGGAATCATACATGTAACCCCAGAGTAGGAAATTTTTCCATATTTCTTCTTCTTTTCAGAAGGATGCAAAAACAATGAGATAGAATACTAGGCCCTCATTTGTAGGTCTAGAGATCTCACTCTAGGTGCATGTGTAACTCCATAAATTAAGTGGTGTCTCAGAATTGGTCCTCAAGAATTTTCATGGTGACTATGCTATTAAAAAAAGATGAGATGGTCCCCCTATTCGACCACATCTAAGGGTTAATGGCGAGTTCCCCACAAAACCGATATTGGCCTATTTTCCCTAGTCTCAGAATGAGCAAGACAATGCATTAGCCAATGCGGCCACTACCCTAGATTTCCCAAATTGGGATGAAACAGTTATCAATATTTCTCAGCGTTGAATGGTCTTTTGGTTTTTTCATACTATAGTAGAAGAAATCACTAAAGACAACCTTTTCCTTGAGGCATATGCTTCTACTACATGTTGGACGACCCCAATTACAAACTACCATCACAAGGGAGAACATCAATCAGAAAAGGCTGGAAGGGAGTAAATACGGATATTAGTAGTCAATTTTGACTTTTATGGTGGAACAACCCAGTAGAAGGTTATCTATCAGCGAGGAATTAATGAAGTCCTTCTCAGATGCATTGATAGAGAAGAGACGGATTTTGTCATCATTGAAGTGCATATCAACGTGTGTAGAGAACATCAATCGGGATCCAAGCTTTCTCATATTATTCAAAGACTTGGATAATATTGGTCCACCCAATAATTGGATTGCGCAAACATTATCGTGAAATGTCACTTTTTCCAAATTCATGCCAGCTTCATTCGTCATCACCCGGAGCTACATCACCAAGATAGATACTCATGGATGTTCTCCATCTAGGGAATGGATATTGTGGGACCATAACCTCCCTCCACAGTCAAACAATTTAACTATATTCTCACAGCGACAGACTTCTTTTCCAAATAGGCAGAAACTACACCTCTTAAGGAATCTTGGGAAATAAGCCTTTCCTACTTTGTGAATTCCAATATCATACCTAGATTTGGTGTCCCTCATATAATAATAATGGAAAAAGACACCAAGTTATACTCTACAGAATTGGGGAAACTATACCAGGAATATAGTATCAAGACCAATCGTTCATCCCTCTACCATGTTGTGACCAACCGAATGATAGAGGACTTCAACAAGATCCTGCCTAACATATTCCCGAAAATGGTCGAAAAATACAAGATGTCATGGCTAGAAAAACACTTCCATGCCTTGTGGGATTATCAAACCACAACTTGCACCGCTACCCAAGATACTCTATACTCTGTAGTACATAGAAAAGCGACTGGATGAATTGGATTGACTGGATGAGAAGTGGTTTCACACTTTTCACCATGCGGATGTATATCAAAACCAGATTGCATGAGCCTTCAATTAAAAGGGTTTTCTTCAGTCTTTCCATGATGGAGAATTGTTATTGGTCCTCCAGACCCCGATGATACCTAGAAAAATGCTACTAAAACTAGATCCAATGTCTAAGGGACCATATGTAATACACAAGGACTACTCCAATGAAGTATATGCACTGATATCCATGGATGGGAATCTCACCACCACTCCAAATAACACAAGATTAAAGAAGAAATATTTCATGTAACCATAAGTGCAGTTTTCGTTCAAGCTTCTGGATGTTAAACTTCCAACCCCTGAATGCTCTTACTGCATGATAGTAAACTGCATAGAAGAGAGTCTTTAACGTATTACGTTTAGCTACATGATAATTTTTCCTTACGAAAAGAAAATAAATTGTGTCATGTTGGTACAAAATCTATGACCCTATACTAAGAGCCAATAATCCTTGTACTGTGACCTCAAACTATCCAGGATTTTTCCCCTGAGGTGTGTGCCAAAGTCTACCAGCCTCAATAATGTTAGTTTTTCTATAGAATAATAACATATTCCCCTGTTTTGAAGAGATTACTAAAGTACTGAGCTCTATGACCCCAAACAAAGAGATATATGTCCTTAATGAATAAAAATAAAATACATAGTAGATCATCCAAGATATAGGATGTTAAATTAAAAATTCCCCTCATCATTACCAAACGACATTAAACTGCACAGTAAATCATTTTGGTGACATGACAATAAATTGTGTCACACGGTTCCATACTCTATGAACATAAACTAAGAGAATTATGTCTATGTTACATGACATTAAACTACATAAAATATTGTGTATTCACCTGAGAAAACATTGATCTCTAACATTTTTTATCTACTGTGCCACGTTCGAAGAACTACATATGGCTTGATTCCTACACTCACAGGTTACATAGCGATGCTGGTATTTCTGTATCCTAGCCCAAACAACATGAAACGATTTCCCCTCCTAAATATGAGTTAGATTTGCACAGGAATCCCATTTGAATTAAAAGGGATTTGAGAACTACTTATGGTTTGATTCCTTCCCTTACAAGATACATAGTGAAACTCGAACCCTATATCCTAGTCTAGTCACCACCTTTAAAAAATCCCTTTGGAATGCTATTGTTCATGCCACGTGGCGGGAAACCCCTTCATTCATAGTTTCTCACAACAATTATTACTCACGTGGGATTTAGAATTATGGCAGGGTTCCCTCGCATGAAAAAAAGATGAGGGATCCAGAAAAAACTACATGCGGCTTTATTCTTAAACCTACAAGATATTTAGAGATGCTAAGATTTCTGTATATTGGCCTAGCCAACTGTAAAAAAAATGCTCCTCATCCTTACCGCATGACGATAAACTATCCATCAGACATCCTTACTGCATGACACTAAATTGCACGGTGCTCGTCCTCACCACAAGACGTTAAACTGCACAGTACCCTTTTTTTCAAGTATATTCAACACCGTCATTATCGCATGATGTTAAACTAAATGGATTAAAAAAATTCTCTCCATCCTTACTGCATGATTATTAACTACATGATAGTCATCCTTACCGCACGATAGTAAATTTCTTGGATTTAAAAATGCTCCCCATCCTTACCTCTTGACGATAAACTACACAGTAGTCGCCCATACCACACAATAGTAAACTGCATGGTACAAGTCATAATCCACCCAAGATATGCGATTAACCATGGTTGGAAAACTCCTTACATGTTTGGATGCATCCATCCCATGCATCAGATTCCAAGACCCAGATGATTGTAGAGCTTTATAATCACCCATGGCCATTGGATGTGAAAGGTGATTGACCGACGGACAGCTCTGCATGACTATACATACCATTCCCTGAACAGCTCTGTATATTGATCGCCCCTAGCCCATCTACCAAAGTCATGTCTTCATTAGGATACACTCTTCCTATATACGTACTCTTACTAGCACCAAAACCCCCATATCTCATTTCCTGAACCATAAAATTTCCGGAGTAGTGGTTTACATTATTATCCCCTACACATCCAGACATTTACAGGGTACCCTTACCTTATTAGTTTAGGTATCCCCCTGTGGTTCCTATGATAGTCTACATCCACAACATAATACCAGAGATATGATGCTTTAACCAAACAGACAATTTCAATACAGCTGTTTTTTGTATGCTTGGACACATCTCTCCCCATATACCAAACTTCTTGTCATAAGCAATCCCGGACCTTCATAACTAGTCTTGGCCATGGGAAGTGTAAGGTCATCGAATTGCAGGAAACTATTCATGATAATTCATACCATACTCTCAGTGGCTCTTCATATTGATCACCCATGTCCCATATACCAAAGACTGGTCTTCCTTAGGCAACACACTTTCTATATTTGTATACTTACGAGCTTCAGATCCCCCACCCCACATCTCCCGATTCGAGAGACCCCAGGAGTATAGTTTACCCCTTAATCCCTCTTTTTTGATTAGTTCACACTAGAGAATCCTAATTATATTATCCAACAGGTAACCATAGCATCATCCAACAGTGGTACAGACTCTATGACCATTAATCTAAGAGTATGACATCCTTATTGGAAGATGTTAAACTGCACAGATTTAAAGTGTGCCCCACACACATGGTAAATATATACAGGGAACTTACTAAGAATCAATAAAAACTATGAAAAAATATTTCCAACAATACCAAACATACCCTTCCCATACATCAGACTCTATGACCCGGATAATCATGGATCCTCATAAACCTCCAAGGCCATTAGACATGGAATGTAATTGACTTGCAGACACATTTTCATGACTATTCTTACCATGCCCTCAGCCATTCTGCTTATTAATAACCCCTGACCCATCTACCAAAGGCCAGTCATCCTCAGGAGACACTCTTCATACCCTTGTATGCTCAATGACCTCATAACCCTCAAATCATTTCTCTTGATCCAAGAGGCCCCAAAATTATAGTTTACACTATCTACATCATTCCAAAATCATGGGCAAGTCAGGGAATCCAAACCATGTTACATTCTAATCAAAAGTGACCTTTATAGCTCATCCTTAATGCATGACGTTAAACTGCACAGAATCTAAAAAAATGAAAAAAATTCCCTCCATCCACATAGCATGACGTTAAACTCCATGGAATTGAAATAAATCTTCATGGGTTTAATTAGGAATGAAGTATTCCTTCACTTTCTTAGTTCATGGGTCAGACCTGCACATATCATCATCACACACTTGCGTTAGAAGGATGACTTCACTAATTTCCGGGATATCGTAACCCAAAATGCATCTCTTGTGCCCTGACACCCCCTCCTAATGAATCACAACCTGTAACCAAAACGAACTGAACTCCCATAAACCACCCATGGTGGTCTTGAATATCATCTTCCCTATAGTTTCCCGACTATTAGTATAATAACAATACTGACCTATGGACACCTTTTCTTGACTATGAATATCATGCCCCCAGTAGCTCTTCATAATGGGGCTCATGGCCCATCTTCCAAAGGAATGTCTTCCTAAGGCATAGCTTCTTTCTGACTACCTCTTGGCCTCTAAGCCCTCATATCCATCTCACATGTTGAAATCTCTTTGAGCTATAGTTTACAAACCTATTCAAAATCACGTCTGAGTATGGTGGGACATTTCTGGAAAAATTCTCTAGAACTAAGGAAAGCCATTCCATTTTGAAATAATGTCCCAGTGACATGAAATTAAACTATTTCAAGCTCCAACCATCATTCATGACAACCATGTATGTGTAAGAGTGGTCACATATCTATATCCATGATTGATATAGATGTCCCAAAACCCGTCATACACCATGTCCCTTTTAAGCTACCCCTGGGGGATTCCATAACCTTTTTTGTGTCACCCCTCACAGTCTTCGTAATCTGAAAACCCCTGAAGTAAATAGGCCCTCAAAAAAGGAAATTCATTGAATTAAATACAACTTTTTACGAATAATCATTCCATTCCCTTAGTATCTCTTCATAACGAGGCCCATGGCCAATCTACTAAAGGGATGTCTTCCTTAGGTGATGTGTTTCCTACTTATGTGTGCCCATATGGATCTTCTGTCCCATGGAATTCCCTACATACTGCTCAAAACTGAGTGAATAATTCCCCCCCATATACATTTGAATGGTTTTAAGGCATCCACAATCAGTAAAAAAACCTTATCAGGACCCTCACCCCACCACATTTGGTAAAATATTTTTGACCTAAAACATCAGCTATGATAGTCTTTTTTTTTGGACATTAAACCGCTCACAGAAATAGATATGCAACTCCCCAAGACAAAACCCACAAAGGGAATCATTGGTAAAATCTGAGTATCAGCTCGCCAAGACAACACATTGTATGGACTCAAAAATGCATTGAGCTATAACAACTCAAGAGGCATAAATCTTGTTAGGATGGAAATCCACAAAGGGTGGCCTAAGAAAAAGTCGAGCTACACCCTCTTGGTCCACACTAAATTGTCATATGAAAAAACTAAGGTGGCATCAAAAAAGACAACAATATATTAGGGTTTTCCAATAAAACCCTAGAAATAGTCAAACTATGCTCTCTGGATCCCTAGACCCATGAAAAATTTTGAACTGTTTATTTACATTTCAATCAGAATTTCCCAAACTGTGATTAATGAATTTTTGGCGAATTGTTTTTCATATAGTGACCATTTCAATAAATTCATATCGAATGATAAAATAGTGGTATATTATTGAGGTGAAGAATCTTCTGTTCTATTGAAAAAATGGTATGGAGGGCCTCCACAACGCTGAGCATCTTCTAGCAGGGCCTGATTACTACACGAGGCTTTCAGAGGAATCAAAAAGTTGTATCATGCTTCGATGAGAATCCTTGATAGCTCGATAGAGACTCTGTAGGGTGGCTATCTCGGCCTCTACACCTGACCACAATGCTTCGCCCTCTTGTGCTGTGTTGGAGAATACCCTCATCTTCTGCTATACCTATCATTTCCCCTTACTAATTATAGCTATGACATGAGGCCACTCTCATCTCAACAGCTTCTGCCCTTGCGCTAAAAAATGCATATTTTAACTCACATGTTCCAGTTCATGATCTAGTGCCTAGACATGAGATTCTTTCCTTGGGAGATCACTCTATATCCTTGCAAATACCCCATCATGATCATGAGCTTCTGTCAAGGAAAATTTTTCAGGTCTCTATGAGATAGGATTCAGCTGAAATGGTTAAAAGGAAAGACAAGAGTCCGCTGAAATTCTCCTAGGCATCAACCAACTGTTTAATTATTTCATTGATTCCATGATATTTGATTCCATTGAATCACATCACTATGAATTTGTTGCACAGTCTCGAAAATTTCGTTGGGATATCAACCAGGGGGTTTGAGAAATCAGCCTCCAAATCATTGACCATGCCCTCTGACTAGATAGTCTGAGGCATGAATGGTCCCCTTGAACATCCTCATAATATCTCTCAATTGATGAAATATATTAAGGGATCAATGTCAAAAGAGACGGACCTGATCCAATCTCGATCATACATTCAGAGTCCTCAACAACCTCATCTGCAAATGTGTCAAGGATAGGATTGAGGTTATTGGTATGATCTCCAATTCCTATAGATGTGGAACTGAAGCCCATAAAATAATAAAGCATATAAGTAACCTTAATTGAAGAAGGGAATAAAATGAGGTTATTTATAAGGAGATTTATAAGCATACCCCAAATAATTAAGGTGTTGGTTTCCTGAAGCTCTACACCTCCTATACCACCTGAGGATGATGATGTTGTGTCCTCAACCTGTAAATGAGCCACAAGGACCCCTGGAGGTGCCCAATACCATAGGCCAATCCGTAAACTATCAACTTCCATGAAAGTCCCCAAATGATCACCTATGGAAATTATGCACATAGAAATTGTTCCACTAGTAAACAAGATGGTAGCCCGCTCCATGTTTTCTAGAACCAGGGTAGTAGCCTCTCTTGTGATCTCATCCTCCACTAGATCATGATCTATAGAATCTAGGGAAGCAGACTCTGTCAAATATGAACCTTTTTTAGTTTCATGGGGGGATTAATTCATTTCTCTCACTCCAGCTATCATCAACAAGGATGGCTCAACTTCCACTACTTCTGTGGAGATCATGTAATTACAAAATTCTCAACCCCTAGTTTCCCCTCCTCCATCGAACTCTCGGTTGTCGAAATAAGTATAGGGACATACATATTACCAGATTCCTCAATAAGAACATCCCCTTACCATGATCAAACATCCCTATAGTTAAATCCTCTATTATCAAAGGGGAGAGAGCCACAACCATTTGGGAAATTGTAGATTGATCACTAATCGGTTCTGCATCAAAGTACACAAAAAGTCAATAACTGAATACGTCAAATCGTCTGTTTTGATAATTAGAGAATCATAAATAATGATTACCCATGATTCCCTGTCTGATATGTTCTAATAGTCAGGATTCCTACTAATGTTATTGATTTTCCAAGGAGAAATATCCCTGTCTGAGACCCTGGGTGGAGTTGGAGGAGGGAATACTCTATCCAGGTTTGTAATGGTTGCCTCCATATGCTCAATTGCTCCAAGAGATCCTTCAACAACAACCCCAACAGCTGAAGGCCCATGTTCACCAGCTACAGTACCCCAAGGGGGTGTACTCCGGGGAAGGTATTGCTTCTTGGGACTCCTCAGCATCCTGTGGAAAGAAAGAAGATGTTAGAATCTTCACAATGAAGAAGGAAAGGGGTTGGGTATATACATGTAAGATGACCTCTTCCTCATTATTGGATGGATCATAGTGTATCATCATTAGAGACAGTCAGTTAGTCTCATAATGTATGTTCTTGATTAGGTGCAAGTATTTTTCCATGTCCTTAATCATTATACTACCTCACCAATATCTTCTTCAAACAATACATTAGAAGGAGAAAAAACTAATCCACGACCTTGAAGCCAGAAGGGAGGTCGTTGAAGCAGCTCCTTGGATTCTTCATTAGAGTCACCGGTCCTCAGTTCTTCCCAGACCCTCCAAGCATCTTGGATTGTAGATGTAACAGGAACAACTATCTTAGGGGATCAACCCTATGGCTTGGAGTAGCAACATAAGATAACAGGGGTGCCGTTAGTCGTGGTTTCTTCCTAGGTGCCCCCACCACCCTGGAACTCTCAAGAACTTCCCGTTTGCAGGACTCCAAGTGCAAGGAAGGGAATTACCTTTCCTCAGTCGTAGCAGGAGGACCGACTTGATTTTCACCCTTGAATAATGATCACATCTATCCTCCTCCTTGTTGGCCACCGACCGTAACATGGATCGGACACGGTGGGTTGACAAATAGTATCCTCAAAGAGAATGGATGTAAACCTTGAGATCTTGAAGATACTGATTTACCCTCTCTGAGTCTTCCTCATAAAAAATATGAGTGGGTGCAGATATATATCCCATATCATTGAAAACACATCCCTACCCTGGAGATATTGCAATAGAGAATTGGTGTATTGACTACAAAAGGATGAAATTTTTTTAAACTCATCCCATTGCCACCAAACCCTCGATAATACACCATCGATGGGTATGGCTAGATGACCCTTGGCACTAGCTTCAATAGCTTGCGGAGAGACTCCCCAATGTGTCAAAACATTCGTTGGAGCACAGGTTCAACATGGATCCGAAGAACCTTTCCGGGACGAGTTGCTACAACAACCTCCTTTCTCTATCCCTTAACCTATGATGGTTTGGAGATCTAAATAGTGGGAACCAGTATTCCCTACTGGACATCCAGCTATAATAGTACCCACGAGTCAGTGTAGTTTTTGGAATGTAAAGGCATAGAGTTTTCAAACTCGAGAGTCTTGACCTTGCAATCAGTCTCCTCTCAGGTGAACATAGGCCATAACTGCTTAGAAACCATCAGATGTCAATTCTCACAAGAACCATTGGGGGAAAGAGGGAATAGAATTTTAATTCAACCGAATATATGACCGAATATGTAGGGAACAACCCCTTCCCAGATAAGTTGCCTGCCGATGCGAGCCACTAGCATACCCTCTCTCAGGGTAAAGAGTTAGTGCCACATGGTAAAGCACTCCAATAGGGAATTCATAATCTCACCATCCAGGGAGGGTAGGGCTGAAAATTAATGTTTTCATAGCCAGTGATTCGACTTGATAGATGGTTCTTATTGTGGACCATTTGATGGTCAGCCATATCTTTGTAAACCCATACCTCAGGCAAAACCCCACTGGTCAATTGTGGATATGGCAAGAATGAAGAACCTGGAATCTGTAAGGGGTTGATGAAAGTGTAGAAATTCTTCATGTGAGCCCCTATCTAACCCCAGAGGTTTTGTAAAGGGTCGACCACCCGATATGGTCTCTTTCCTTTAGTGATGTGGCTGAGTAATTGGTAAATCCTTGCCAATACTGCAATATCTAGGTTGATGTATATTCCAGTCGCCAGCTGCACCACCATAAAAAATGTGGAAAACTGTATGCCACTAGAATCACCTACATGAAATAGATAGCCACTCAAGAATAAAGCTAGGAAGGCCGCCAATCAAAGCATCCAATCAACATTTGGCACAAGCACCCAACCCCAACTATTGAATTGGATGTATTCCATAATTGACCAATATGTGCCCCTACCTTTGGGTTTCCATTGAGGGACAATACATGGGACTACGTGGATGGTTAACGGATTTGGTGTTCGTGGAAATGGATTCAATTAATTTCGGATAAGGGATGATTTTTTTCAGTGAATTCTCTTTGGAACACATTTGGGAATGATCAATGAGTTTCTCCAACAAAGAAGAAGTCCTCTCCTCATCATCCCAAGTAGAAGGGGGAGGCAATAATACTTCATACATATTTATGACGATGGGGACTCCTGAGATCATTGAGATCTCCCTAAGGCTGATGCCGACATCCCCGTGGACTAAGTGGAACATATTGGTATCTGGGATCCATTGGCTCAGGAGCTTTGTAGAAATTGCATTAGTTCGATGGTTGTAAGTCTGGGATACCTAGGTAGCTTCATACAGCCCCATGGTTCATAGTTCCACTAGGAACTCCTCACAGTTCTAGAATACCTAGAAGGGCCTCCCCCAATCCGTCTTAAATGTGCCTCTGATCCGAAGATCTTGATCTAGTAACCATCCATGTTGTTCATTGACCCTGGAATTGCATACAATTCTATGATGACAATGAATTACTCTATCCTGTTGATGTTGCTTTCCCATTGGGGACATAGGAATGTCATTCAGCACAGACCCAACTGTCGTTTCCTTAATAATATGACATCCCATATATGAGATAATAGCTCTAGGGTTGGTACTAGATATTATCCAAGCTGCATGGTGGTTGTCACCAGAAGGTGATGGGATAAATGTATCAGATATTAGGTTGAACGCATAAGCAGGCAGATTGTAGATAAATGGGTATTCTCGTTGAGTCATAGAAAGAAGATTGACTAAGGATTTATGCAAGGATGCAATGAGAAATTCTTCTTGATTAGAGATGGAAATATATTTTTGTCATTGATCAATGTTGGAAGAGGATCAATGACATGCCAAACAGCTGATCATGGAAGAACCATGTTTCTTACCTGCATCAAGAAACCATACCAAGGTTAAGTCCAATGGATAAATTTTAGGAAAAGTATAAATATTTTTTAAAGTATCCACAATGGTTCAACATAATACGTCGTGCGTATTGTCCTAAGAGATAGTTCACAATGCCCATATTCCACGAACCAATGCTACGCAGAAGAGGCTTGTGGCATACTGGCCCGCTGAGCGCTGGCTAGTAGACTGTGTACCAAGGATCTATGTTGGTTCTTATAATTCAGGACTTTAGTGACGTTCAAAATGAAAATTTCAATGTTTAATGGATAATTATTGTCTGGAGACCACTGAACTGCATAGCCTTTTCCCTACATGAACCACCATGAAATAATTTTTAATGTTGTTAGAGTGTAGTTCACGACTAAAAAATTAGTTCGCAGATGGGGGAAAGCACGGATGAGGATAAGTTCATGGAAGCCAAAGCTGGTTCGCAGATGAATCAGTTTGCGAAGGAAGCCTTATGTGGAGGTGGTGCATGGAATCATGGAACAATAGAGCTTTTCTCTAAAGTATCTAGTAAAAGAGAAGTCACATGGACCCCTTTATATAGGCATGGTACCCCATCGGGTCCATCTCTCTAATGAAAACCAATCGAGTTTCATGGAAAATATACATCAGAATAGCATAATCTTCATTCCTATTGGACCCCATTCCAATGGGAGGAATTCATAGGATCCTAAAAAATCAGTTGAAGGGAAGGAATATACTCCCTTAAAATCAGTGGAAGAACTTATAAAATTTTCATAATTAATTTAATCAAAATATGAATAATTTTTAGAAGAAATGGTAAAGGGCCTAACCAGTCTACGTACAAGTTCATCATCAGTGGTACATGGCCAGTTCGGAAAACTACCCTCCCACGAATGTTGTCATTTGCAAAATGGAGGTAGAGCTCCTACGCGGGAGTAAACCAAATTGTCGTCAAGTGAGGCCAGACTTATCTGCGGTCATGAATCGCGCTGGACCTGAACCGGGCGAACCGACCCCCAGCCGTGAACCACATCATTCACGACATGGAGGCAGATCCCTACACTGCCACAAAACACCCCCATGAACAAGTTGGTTCGTGGGCGAGGTTCATTCAAGGTACCCCACAAAACTTGAGTTGACTAAGTCATCCATATGTCAGGTATTCTATCACGGGCTTCTACAAAAGGTGCCTCATGACCATAGATACAACCCCACCCCCTCTCTATAAATGTTCATGAAGAGGGAGAGAAATGGGATTGGCCTTTTCAATATCAGATTCTTGGTGATCGAAGTCGTGAATGAAAGGAGACTTTTGGAGATGGAAGAGGCTTTTTGGAGGTTAGGATTTCACATACCATGAAGTTCCGATTCTTGAGCCAACAAAATGTATAAACTGGGGACGAATTCATAAGAACTGAAGAATGCATAAATAAATTGGAAGACTGAGAACATAAAATTGGTGAACCGTGAACCATGGCCGCTACGCAGATGCACTTCCAACAAACCAGGGAGCCTATGACCCTTCTTCGATCCAATGAGCCACGTAGCACCCTCTTATGCAAGTGAATCCCTGACCGGAATTTCCCCCGCCAATTTACACTCAAGAGGACTCTAGAACCACATACCAATTTGGTACGCAGACCAAACCCAATTCCATGGCCCACTCTGGTATGTTGGATTCCCCTCCGTCTGCATACCACGGTGGTATGCATACAGCGTCTCCATTAATGTAGTACTTACCATTACGAAGTGTGCCACTCCTCATATGGATATGAGGTCCACCAAGGCCTTCCGTGTTTCCTTCCCCCTTTTCAGATAAAGAACTTCCAATTCAGTCCAATCATACAAAATCCCTTTATAAGCCAATCCATCAACACCAAGCCAAGGCCTCTCCCAAAGCCACCATACCGGCAAGCTGAAATCTCCAGGCTCATTAGCATGCCCTCATGAGTTCACATACCTCCGATAGCTAGATTCAAAGCGGTTAAACCATCCCTTGAATAGAAATTTGGAGCATTCTTGGGCTCACATTCCCATGGTAGTCCAGAGACCAAACTCGAGATCCCCTTTTTGCATCTCTGCTCTTCAGGATTGAGGGACCCCGCTTGCGATTCCATTCAATGAGTGCTAGGGGTGAGAAATTCTCCCCACCCCTTAAGAGTGTAATAGGGAATCCATCTTGGAGTATTCCAGACACCATCCTCACCATATGAAAATAGAATTTACCATTCCATATGGGAAGGTTCATTGCTTTGCTCCCTCCACTACCGTACACGACCTCCACCGACACGACTTCTAACTTCATTACCTCCTTGACATCGGGGGGAATGAAGGTCTCGCAGTCTCGGCCCTCTCCCTCTGCCATAGTATTCCTCATCACCCATTATTATTGAAACATTGTGTGGATTAGTGAATATTTCACATTCTATAGTTTCAAACACTAAGCATTACTCATGTTGGGTTTGATATTTGTGATGGTGACGACATTCGTACAACGATGGTGGTAGAATGAACTACCTGGCTTTTGATCCCTGTCTCCAAATAAGGATACGTAGGACACCTAACTGAGGTTCAATCCCATCTCAGGACACCAAACACATGTATTCCCTAACCATACCCCAACTTAGGCTGCCAGTCACACCCTTGAAAGGAAACAATCACATGTAATCCCTGAACTTCTAGAACTATGTACACCATGATTCCCAACCAACCAGGATACATATGAAACCTCTCTATGTTGAAAGCCCTACAACCATGTCTAATACCCATCTATCCTTTTAATTTTGTGTCCTCTTTCTCATAAAATGATCATACCCAGGCCCATGAAACCATTTTCCCTCTGGTCTTCTAGGCAGCTACGACGTAAGTCCTGCACAATCCATGACTTGGCACATGTCGCCTAGTAGTGCTTTCCACACGATGTTAAACTGTATGGTTGGTTCCTTGTCACATGACCTTAAAAAGTGATGTGTCCCATTAAGTGGCACTAGACTACATGGATTTTGATTCCACTCAATGGGATTTGCAGGATTCTCGTATTATAAGTTCGATATAGAAGCTCAAGTCACTCTTTGTCCCCCTGGATGACAATAAACTCCAAAGCAACAAATTATATGGCTTGAGACTATTTCTGTATAAACATACTCATTATTCAACAGAAATGCTAATCCAATGAGGGAGGGTAAACCTCAGATGTAGATGGTTTTGAATCCTTGCGTATACTGGTTACTTTCAATCCAGGGGTATTCCATGGATACTATGCTTGGAGATAATACAAAGATTCACGAACATATGAACATGTCTTAAATCTATAATAGATTCATAGAATAGGAAATAATCCCCCCCAGAAGGGTGTGATGGTCCTGACATCCCATAATCTCAACCAACATGAGTTCTTAAGTATTGTTGGACATATCACTGAATGAACACTTGCCTTTGGAAAGTAGGTCCATAGATCGTTGGATACATGAACTGTTGGGCATTTCTATCTCTAAGAATAAACCCGTTGGAGACTAGGAGAGGTCATCAAGATAGGGAACCAATATGAATTATTAAATATCACATAATCCCATTAATCCGATATGGAAACTGATCACGTCCCCTCGCAGTGAAACAGATGTTCTAACCATATTCACTTAATAAGTTCAAAATGATTTCCATATGTTGGATATGATCAAAGAGGCCATCATTAAATCATCTATAAAATAAAAACAATGAAATAAAAAGAATATTTATTGATAAAATATAATTTTAAATACTTTTATTAATCATAGTTATCAAAAATTCACTATGTTAAAATCATTGAGTCATTATATCATATGTACGCATGAGTAACATTTTCATTTCTAAATGATCATTGAGGAATGAAGGTATGTATACTTTTATATTTTTTTATTGTTAATAATATCATATATATCATGTTATTTCATTATATATACTTATATATATCATCCATATGATGTAGTGATAAAAAATGAATCAATCGCTTTGTGGAGGTGGTAGACATCACGTACACATGAACCAAATTATCATTTTTATATCCATGGAATGGTATGAATGTAAGTGAGATATTATATTTTATGAATGATAAAAATTACATTAATATCATATGTAAACATTAATTCCATCATTGTAACTAGTCTTGATAGACAGTGAGGGAAAATTAATTACATATATTCATGAGGCTGTAGTCTGCCATAGACATGAATGATATATTCTTTTCCCATTTCATGGATGTTGCAATGGTTTAGGGTATAACACTAACATAGTAAAATCAAAGTATCTTTAGCACACTATAGTAAAATTTTCACAATTTTTAAAAAATATTTGAAGAATGCGGAAGAATAAATAAAATAGAAACATTTTATTAAAATGATACCTCTTATTTGGAAAAAAAATCCTTTGATAAACACCTTAAGACAACTAATGTTTGTGTTATGACTAAAATAAGAACTACATAATTGGATATGTAATTATAAGAAATTATTTAGGTAGTTCTTGGATAAACAAAAATGGTAATTATTTGTGAATAAATGAGAATAAGTGGTTCCTTTTATTGGAGAGGGGAGGGGTACTCTTGGAATTTCTCCAAATATTACATTAATATATATTAATATTGAAATAAAAATTCAAAAAATATATTAATTTACAATATAATATTATCATGGGTATAAATCCACTCATAAAATATATAATCAGATATATTTTGTTTATATTTCTACCCTTATCATTTTATTTTAACAATTATTTATTCCTGTTAACTCTTACCATGAAAATAATAGCTTTTACTAATTAAGTGTTATTATAGTTTCTATTAAATAAAAAGCTACCAATAAAAGGATTATTGATGAAATTTTAAACCTTAACCCAATCTATATTTTTAGTTTAATATTTCTATAAATTTTGTGTCATTTATTAAAATATTATTTTCCAAAAAATATTTATAATGTCAATTTTAAGTAATATTCCTTACATTGACTTTAATAATATCAATAAAAAATTATAAATAGAACCAAACATTTTATTATATCACTAACATGTAATAATAATATATAAAATTCGTTTATCACATTAATAATCTCAAATTAAATTTATTTAAATATTTTTAATTACATTTATTTGATTTTTCCATTAATAATATAATTACTAGATCAACGTTGTATACTTTATTAAGGTAAATATTTAATAAATAATAATTAAAAATAAATTACCACGATGAAGATAAAATTTTGTATTTATAATAACTATTTATAGTAGAATATATATTCTTTATAATTTCATGTTAAAATTATTATACATATCAAAAATATGAATATGAAATATTTTTATTTTATTTATATAAAAATTTATAATGGTCATATTCTAATCCATATAGTGATAAGTGGTCATATAATTGAATATTGAATATTTATGTAATAATATTACATAAACAATAAAATTATAAAATGTTTATAGGTAATTTTTTAGTCATTATCATATTATTATTACCCTTAATTAACTAATTTACCTTTTATCGTGGTAAAAAACTACAAAGGTTTCTATTAACATTGGACAAAAAATAAAATTGGTATGTTTACTAAAATTTAACATTAATATTCCAAAAATGGAATGAATTTTCAAAATTAAAAAACATAGATGTTTCATAATTTAAATTATATTTAAACTGGAAAATCACAATAAAAAACAATTTTTTTGAAAAATAAAAATTCTTAAAATAAAATATTTCTATATTAAATTAATGTATAAATCCCATTCCCAAAACCATAATTTGGTTAATTATATCAAAAAGAAAAAATTAAATTTAAAATATAATATAAAATATAATTGGATTTTGTAAATTCTTAAAAATAAAATACAAATTTTAATAAAATTCGGTATTTTTACAATTTCTTGAAAAATAAAACATTTCAGAAAATTCTAGAAAATTTACCCTAAGATAATTTTGATATGAATAATTTAAAAATGAAGAAAAGTTTTTCAAATTTAAAATATATAAAATTAATTTTAATCATTAAAATAAAATCTTATAAGAATATAACTACTTAATTCAAGAATACTAATAAAAATTAAGATGAGTTATGCTATCCTTACCTAGGTTTTTATAACCCTGGCACCAAAATGGATTATTTTAATAACTTATTTTATTAATAAAAAGGAACATGTTTCAACTGGTTCTACACCAAAATAATCATTCTTCCATCTTAGCTTAGTTTTTATTCTAGTAATCAGCTCTCCCACCACAGTCAGCTATACCCCCAAATTTCTTAACTATATCCACTCTCTTCACAATGAGTTATAAACCCTACCTAAAATCTATTTTAGTGTATAGTTATACTCCAAATCTACAGGATCTTTCCTTCTTAATTTATAATCCATTAAGTTTTTTTAGATGATATTTCTACACAATAAAGACGAATAACCTTTCCCTATATATAATATTGAAGATATTTTTCAACTCTATTAAGAGTATTTTAGCCAAAAAAACATCCACATAGTCTTGAATGGAATGGATAACTCAATCCCCTCTTTTAGAACGTCATCCATAACATCGTCGTAGGAAAATTCTGTCTGATTTTTCTCTATCTGGTTTGCCCTCTATATAAAATATCTAAAACTAGTATGACCCCCATCTAATGGGTCTATATTTAAAATTTTCCATTTGATGGGTCTCAAACTGATTCTCCACAAATACATTTATCTTAGTTTAGTATTGTATATTCAATGTACCTCTATTCATTGTTCTTAGTCAGATTCTTCTCTATCTGATGATGAAATCTTGGTCTAATTCACCACATTTCTCAGCTAAAAAAACAAAACCAATGAAACTTATTCAAGTAACATGGAACTCAGTCAGAAACTATCACTTTTTTTCTTCTTCGATCAATTAGACCCAGTCCAATGAAACTTCGTCAATCAGGTAGGAACTTTATCAAAAAAACACTCTCCTTACAAAACTTCTATGATTCTGATCCTTCATGCATATGAATAGTGTTGTTAGAAATATTTGTTGTACCATTTTATTTCATTATATAAGTGTGATTCCTTGATAAAATTCTAAAACTAAAATATATTTCCCTACTCAAATAAAATTTGACTTTCGTGTTTTCCACTCATTTGAATTTCATTGGGTGCTTCTCTATATTTCTGGAACATTCTCAAAAACACTTTAAAATTGTTGAAATATCCCCCATTCATAAAACCTCATTAAACATATTTTTAAGAAACTTCAAGAAAAATTATTATTCTTGTAAAGATAGAGAACATTGAATGAACAAATAATAATCTTCATAGTTATGTACTTTATATATATTATTTAAATCTACTGAGAATTAATTTGTCTCATGAACCATGTCCATATCCATCCAATGGATCTTCATACTACTCTATGACCAGTGATACTTAATATGAAAACTCTAATCGATGATCATCCATCTCATTAAATAATGTATATTAGTATGATGTTCATCTATCATATACCATTCAATATTATCTCAAATTTTTTATTCCCATATCTTTTTAGACAGCCTTCACTTTTCCCCGTCTATTTACATCCAAATTCTCCATGCGTTGGATATTTCAAGTGTCTGACAAATCGTAATTTAACCACTATAAATTAATATAAACATCCATTCTATTCTATATATGAGGTTTTTACCAACTGATTTCATAGAAAATATATCATTTATCCAGTGAACTTCTTACAGTCCAATTCTTTATCAAATGAAGGTTTATATCAATGCATTGACCGATCGTAACACCGTTGACATGTCAATCCAATAAGAATACATTATAAATTTTGAAATAAATCCTTTTAAGAATGAAAATTATTAGATAAACATTTATACCTCCCCATATTCAATATTTATAACTCGAATATCTATTCTATAATATGTGTCAAGTATATCTGAAAAACATTATTTATCTGTATACAAATAGTTTTCCTAATAACTCTATATTGAACATTTCACTAACGCTTGAACTTGGAATTCTCACACAATATAATATGATCCCATTATACTTCTTTCACATTGAATAAAAGAATAAAAATAAGGATTGGATTATGATTAACATAATGACATTATAAATTGCAGGACATCATAGAATTTTCAAATATTGTATAAAAACATATATAACCATCATAATGAAGGTTTCTTACTTATCTTCTCTAAAAGTTCTCCAAATATTTAAATATCTTTCTCTATAAACACATATTTATGTTTTGAAAGAAATGAAACCAAAATCACATTATTAAAAAATAACACCTTCTTTTTATTTTTAATATCTACATAATACTTCAAGCATTGTCAAATTCAATATGTGTTCTAAATAAATTTTCAGCATATGATGTTTTAATTTCATTTTTCCCACAATTCTATTTCACCCATTATTGATATCAAATGAAAATTGTAATATAAGGATAATATGAACTCATATACCTTAATTATAGAAATTTTAAAGCTATCATCAAGAGAAAAATTGTATTTCACTAGTTTCTTAATACACATCCTTTAATTAATTAACACTATGTCTTCATGGGAGATGCCAATATTGAAAACAATAGTGTATAATCAAGAAGATAAATGATGTCAATAAAATTTCATTCTAGTAATAAATCACAAAATAATATTCAAAAAAAATATTAGTTGGGAATCAGAGTATGTTTATTAACAAACCTACATCCATCTTATGAATTATATCAAAATAGTGTAAGTGTATAAATATAATTTCCCCAAATTCTCATCATTATTAACATTATCATGTCTTTTTTATAATGAAATGTGTGATACTCATACCATAGCTTCCAATTTACTTACCATTAATGTTATCCATCCTTTCCTAAACATTATTGGAAAATATTCCATGATAGACAACTCTTCTTGATGTAAAACAACTATAACACATAGTCAACTTCCTTACTTTTTGTCCTTTATTTATATGCATGTTAGTAAAAGTATAAAAGTATATTGGGAATAATAAGGAAAATCAATGTTCCTCATAAGTAGTATTTAAAATGATAGTCCTATCCCTGTATAGACTTATAATTATTCTTTTTATATTTATAATGGGATATACTTTCTTCTTTGTGATACGGCTTTATAGATTTTGTAATATGTTTCTTCTCTTCTATAGAATATTTAGATAAAGTTTCCAAATTTACATTAGTTTTCATAACACCTTTGTTACCTTGAGTTTTTAACATCCAATTCACACCTTCTTCTTAGCTTGGTAATGTATCATCTTGATATTTTAAAAAATGAATATTATATTCGATTGTATATGTGACAAGCAACACCATGCTTTAAAAAACCACAAAATAATATTTTTTAACTTTTATAGTCATAACCCATCTATTATATTTGTAAGTATGAATAGAATTAACTATATTATAAATATATATTCATATATTGGTATTTATAAAGTCTCATGAAATTTAAAATAATTTTTTAGTAAAGTCAATTTATTTTTTTGAAAATACATTTTGTTCAAAAATGATTCTACTGTTTTTTTGTGAGAAAATAATATAATTATTTCCTATGTATTTTATAAAAGATATATTATAATAATAAGTTTTTTTAAATAATCACATCAAAATTATATTATGGTGATGTTTTTGGATTTTCAGAAAATATTGATTTTCAGTGAATATTAGAAATACCATTTTTTTAATATTGTAATTTATTTTCCTTTAAATGTACCATTAAGAATTTAATTTGATATGAAATAGACACAAGTTTCCCTTAGTTATAAATTATCTAATTAATTACATTTCTAAAATAATAATAATTTCTTTTCCTAGAAATTCCTTTTTGGGCTTAAAAATGCATTTTTCTAAGAACAGTTTTTCGTTGAATTTTATTAATTTATATGAAAACACATTACTGTATATTATAGGAATTTAATTTTATTAAATGGAATTGATTTTTGATTCAAAAATTCAATTTATCCTATGATGTTGAAAAACATATATTTTTGGTGAATTGTAAAAAAACTGTTTTGATGAAATATGGTATCTTTTATAATATTTCCATGACATAATATAATATAAAAAAATTTAGAGACTTATGGAATGAATAATTTATGATATAATTATTTATATACAATACATAAATAATTCAAAATTTAGAAATTATAATTTCTTTCATGATAAATAAGAAAACCATTTTTAGTTTTAACATAGTGCTTGGACAACACTAAAAAAGTAAAATTTATTGTCATAAAGAAAATATTTTATAAATAAAAGTCATTTGTCCAATTTTAATTAAAATAAAATATTATTATTATTTTGGTGGTTATATATAAATTTAAGAGTTATATAGTAAGTTCCTTATCCAAATGATTTGAAAATGCTTGTGAAATATCTAAAAAGTCAAAATAGCATATTAAATAGGTTTTCATGACATAGATGAGAGTAAAAACATATTGAATGAATAAAAATTATTATATTTAATATATTTAATTTTTTTATAATTGGAATGTATTTTAAAATTTTAGTCATGAAATAATTACATTAAAAACTTACACAACAATGAGATAGTGCTTAAGCATGTAGTAGAAAAATAAAGTAATTTTTTATGGATAAATTATGGTTTCCCACAAATTTTATATATAAATATGACTTATTAAGGATATTAGAAAGAATTATATTCTAATAACATTTTTGTGTTTCTGTATTTCAAGTCAAATTAAATTAATTGTGTCAAAATGAAATTTTATAATTTGAAAAAATATTATTTTATGAAAATATTTAAAATGCATAAATTTAACACAATGGAATTTAAAAATAATGAAACTAACTTCTATAAGGTTTATGACATGAATAATCTCGATTAAATGAACCTAGAAGTATTATTATCTAAATGTGATTATTATAACCTAGTCGCTGAATTGGCCTTTTTGAATAGGATTAACTAGAATAATATATATATATATATATATATCCAAATTAATTAAAATTTATTGATTATTTTTTTTGTAAAAATATCCCACTGTTTTTATTAAAATCATTTTACTCTTTAGAAATATTTATTCTTGAAAAATGTTTTGCATTTTATTTTTTGGGAAAATAATTATAATTAATATATAAAAATATTATAAATTTTATTTATAAAAAGGAAATAAATTATTAAATAAGAATATTAAAATTCTATTTAGGTGATATTTTTATATTTTTTCTAAAAGGAATGATTTTACAGTAAATAGAAAAAAAATAAGGCTTTTTTGAATCAATAATTTTATTTCCATTTAAAAGGATCCCAATTCATTTAATTTGATCTAAAATTATAATAATATTTATTTAACTAGATATAATGTAATTAAATTAATTTTAATCACCATAATACATTATTTTAGTATAAGTACATTTTTATCATTAAAAAAAATGTTTTTCATTGCGTTTTACACATTTATATTAAAATTAATTTCATCCACTTATATAATTTAAATCATAAAAAATTGTTGATATATTTTTATTTAGAAGTGTAATATTTGGTAAATTTCCCTCTTTTATTTTGGAGTATTGTAAATAGTAACCTTATAAATTGTTATTTCCACAATAAATGGTAAACCAAGTAATTGTGGTTAAAAATAAAATGATAAGGACTAATAAATGACCTTAAGACTTATCTAAATTTAATTGAGTGAGTATAAACCATTTTTAATCATCCAATAATTGAATATATGGAATTTGTGTTGACATTTTTCCCTGATTGTGACCTTTATAATATTTAAGTGAATATAAAGACACAAATGTAAGACCCTTGCTTTTACTAACTACAATATTTTTAACATATGGATATAGAATGGATATGTTCAGTTATTCATAGTTAGTTGAGATATAAATTATTTTTTATCACAATAACTTATTTATAATTTTTATTGAATAAATAACTACGTTAAAAGCTTACGCAACACTGAGACAATACTTATTCAATTAATATAAAAATAAAATACATGATATTAAAAATGGTAATAGTAATATAATTTGAATGAATATCTGTTCTATATAAATTTTTATAATAAAAATGATATATTATATATGATTTAATTCAGTTTATTCTAGTTCTGTTATTTTGTTGTAGTTTTAAATGTAAAATTAAATGAATAGTTCTAAATTTGACATTAATGTTATTTTTTAACAGGTAATATCATATTAAATGAAATAGAATTTATAAAAATATTATATTCATCTAATTAATTGATATATTTTTTATTAAATTAAATGTTTTCCATTATATGAAATTTTTATTTATATAGAAACTATATTAACTCTTTAATAATAATAAATTATTAATATCAATGAAATTGTCAAAAGTGTTAAAAGAGTGTTAAAATTAAAAAAATAATGAAACAATGTGTTCTAATCATATAAAAATAATGTTATATTTGAATATTTAGACTCTTAATCATCTTATATTTTAAAATTATAAATTTTATGTTTTCTTTACTTTTAAAATAATTTATATTAATTTAAGATTTTATGATGTTCCATGTTCTTCCCTCCTATCAATTATAAAGGGGAACCTATAATTCCCATTTCTTCGAACTAAAAAACATTTTTTGTAAAGACCCATAAAATTCAAGGGAAATTTTTTCTAAATTTTCATTAGAATTTTACAAGAACGCGGTTTCTTACGGCACCTGATTCCGAGGCCCGGTGTGCCCGGAATAAATTTCCGAAGTTTGGCTCGGGTACGTTCAGTGAACGAACGAGCGTAAATTTCTAACTTTTGAACCGGTGCCCGGAATCAAATTCTGAGGGCACCGATGAACTTGCAGCACCGATATTCGCTTAAGGAGACCTTTTCCGAGGTTGTGTTTATTGCGGGTTGAGAGTTAGTTTTTGCGAATTTAGAATAAGTTAAATAAAATTGTGGAATACAAATTTTATTCTAACTTGTTGGTTAACTTCTCCCAATTGGAGTTAGGGGTGGGACCCACATCCACTTAACCTCCCTTGAGGGGATTAAGTGTAGTGGGGCCCACACGAACCCTAACTCTTCACCTTCTTTTTTTAAACTCCCTTAAACTCCTCTTTTAATGAACTTGACAACTTGGGTTATTAAATGGGTTGAGTTGTTTAATTTCAAACCTTTGAATTTCAAAATGGTTTGGTTGTGTAAATAAAATAAGACTTTAGCTTATTTTATTTTGGTTAGAATTCTCTATCCACCTTGAGAGAATTTTGGAACTTCCTTCTTCTTCTTCAAACTCAACGAAGAACGCGAAGAACGTCGTTCTTCAACGAAGAACCTCTCCGTCGAAGAACTCGGTCCTTCCGCGACACCGTATCCGCGACGCGACGTACTTCTTCCGCGTCATCTCTTCCACGACGGTTTCCCGCGATGAAATCGCCGTCAAAGAACTTCAAATCCTGGCTTCACGACGTCGACGTCCTTTTTCCGCGACGCTGACCACCGCGACTCTCGTCTTCCGCGGGTCGTTGACGATCATCGTTCTTGAAACCGAGGTAGGGGTTTGTTGTTGTTTAATTTATTTATTCTCGTTCTTGGTTCTAGCATGAAAATCTTGAAGATAAATGATTATGTGTTATCATCTAACGAGAGGGGGTCCGGACCGCACAAACACGGTCGAAACCCCCTCCTTTGTTCTCGAATATTATTTTTCTTGCGGATTAAACGAGATGGCGTGGTGCCGTCGCACCACGCGGGAATCACACGGAAAATATTGCGCGGCGCCGTCGTGCCGCGCCATGGAAAGATTATCATGAACGCGACGCCGTCGCGACGCGTCGAAGGAAACCGAAGGCGCCGCGGCCGGAGCGGGGCCACGGCGGAGGGGCGCGATGCCGTCGCACCGCGCCGGATGGCGAAGGCCGCGGTGGAACGAGAAGACCGGCGGCCAGCCGAGCCGCCTGTGTCGGAAGCCGGAAAGGGGACCGGCCTCGCCGGTCCCCTTGAGGAAGAACCGGCTGGCCAGGTCGGGCCGGCCGGAAGTGAGGAAAAACCGGGGGAAATTAATTCCCCCGGACAGCCAAATTGGCCCCCCATAATGAGGGGGGCCGGTTTCACAAAGGGGGGGGGGCAGGTGCCCCCCCTGTTTTTCTAAAAGGCAGGCCCCCACGTGAGGGGGTCATTTTCTCTAAGGCGCGGCATCCAGCCGCGCCGCCAGCTGAGGAAGGGCGGGGGCCATGCCCCCCGCGCATGGCACCCGAGCGGCGCCCCGACCGTGCCACCGTGCCGGGCCGGGTCGGACCTGGGTCGGGTCGAGCCGGTTCGGGCCGACCCAGGGGGGTGGGTCGGGCTGGGTCGGCCCGGACCCGGACCCCCCGTTTTGGAATCGACTTCGGTATTTTGCTCATAACATGAGCTACGGACCTCCGAATGCCGAACCGTCAGTGGCAGTGCGATCCTTGGATCGAGACGGTCATTTTGGTATATCGCACTTATGGTTTCGGAATACTTTGAGTTAGGCCGGGTTGGTTCGTACACGAAACCAACCGGGCCCTCGGAGCGGAAACGCTCATATCTTGAGCAACGGACGTCCGATTGATGTGCCGTCAGCTTTTTTGTGTTTCTCTTAGTGAGACAGATCTTTTGGCTTACTCCACCCGAGGTTTGGACGCAGGTGGAGTACGGTCGGGTTGGTTTTTCCATAAAAACCAACTGGGCCCCTGGGACAAAAAAGCCAATAACTCTCAGACCGGACGTCCGATCGACACGCCTTCTGTTGCATTGAGTTCCTGTTGACGAAACGGAACTTTTGGATACATCAAATCTGGACTTTGTGATAGTTGATGTATCTGCCTCACGACTCGTGGAGCGGACCCTCCAGAACCAGCTTGCTGTGTGCGGGAAACCTAGAGCTGGCTGCGACTGTGACTGCTACTGCTACTGCTACTGCTACAGTGACTGCGACGACGACAGTACAGAGATCCTTAGTGGATTCGATGACGACGACTACAGCACTCAGCGATCCCACGTGGATCAGTGCTACAGGTCCTGTGTGGGTCTGCGCTCAGCGGTCCTGTGTGAACCAGTGCCTACAGGTCCTGTGTGGGCCCGATCCTGTGTGGGTCATTGCGGGGGTTAGTTACCTATTGATCCTTCGTGGGTCCGACGACTTAGATGGATCAGTGATCATCTTTATCGTTAACCGAAGAAGTATACTTGTGTAAGCTGAATCATGTTGCTTTCCTTTGTGGATTGTGTTGTGCTATCCTGTGTGGATTTCGTTTTGCTTTCCTGTGTGGAATACATATACTTTCCTGTGTGGACTGAGTTGTATTTGGGCTCGGAGGTTGGAGCGTATTGGAATTGATGACTTAGGTATATGTATGGGCATATACCTAAGCAGTGTCGGATGTTACTTCGTGATTGTATCTTCCTTTGTGGTTTATCCTTTGTGGATTTTGGGAGACCTTCATGGGTCTCGGGGTCCCTACTGAGTAGCTTATACTCACCCCTGCATGGGATATTCCCGCACTACGTTGTGTTGGTTGCAGACAACGGACAGCGTTGATCGTGGCTGAGGCTTGCAGAGCAGAACGGTACCTGGAGGTGGACCACTGGGCGGGACGTGCCCGGAGCGGACGGCGGGACCCGAGGAGCAGTGGAGTCATCTGTACCCACCCTTCAGGTGGGATTTCCAGTGGATAGCTCGGTGTGGCGGCTTTTACTTTACAGTTGTTGTTTTCCCTTTCGAGTTGTACTTTACTTTCAGTTTGGGTTTGTATACTGGCCCATTTACTTTTCCGCACTTTCAGTTGTACTCTGTTCTTACTTAGTGTTTACTTTTCCGCTTGCTTACTCTGTGGTGTTTGTTTACTTTACAAAGGAAATGCCTTCCCTTTTTACTGGGATTTACTCCTTGGTGCTAGTCGCCAACCCCTGGCCTATGGAAGGCGGGCTTGGGGTAGTCACAGCACGGACCCCGAGGGCGGTTCGTGACAAATTGGTATCAGAGGAGTTCGGTTCTACTGCGAACTCTGATCTTTTCTATGTGAAGCAATAATGTTTAGCGTATTGAGTGTGGTTAGCAGACCAGGGAGTCTAGTGTTGGTGCGGCGGCCAATGTATCCGTACAACAGGACCCTGACTACTGATTTCCGATTTAATGCACGAAAACATTGATTGCGTGTGTGTTTAAAAGTTTTCTTTGTGATTACTTTATATCAGTTCATCAGGTATACTGTTCTGACCGTGGCGCACCTGTTTCCTTTTCAGGATGGCCCCACGACGGCAGCCAGCTAGGGTTCCGAGAGTCGAGCGTGACGACAACCCACCGAGCGACGAGGCCTCAGTGCATGGCCCTTTGTCAGCAGTGGCACCGGCGGTAGCTCTACCCGCCGAGCCACCGATGCTTCCAGCACCAGCCGCTGATGATGCACGACGCCTTGAAGCTCGGCACGAGTTCCAGCGCCAGCGACCGCCTAGGTTCCGTGGGGAGACGGACCCCCAGGCAGCAGAGGACTGGCTGGAGGCAGTGGTACGAGTTTTTAGGCTAGTGAGGACACCTGCAGACCTCATGGTGATCCTCACTGCGAGCCTACTGCACGCAGCAGTGGGCCGATGGTGGAGCTTGATGCTCCAGGTGCACGATGAGGCATCTCTTCTATGGACGGACTTTGAGAGCCTCTTCCGCTTGGAGTTCGTCCCAGCCACCCTTCATGCGGTGCGTATCCAGGAGCTTCTTCAGCTGCGGCAGGGCAGCATGACGGTCGCTCAGTACTCAGCGAGATTTACTGATCTCTCGCGCTACTCAACCAACATGGTACGGGACCCATTCTTCCGGGCCCGGACCTTCAAGCAGGGATTGAGACACGAGATCAGGGCATCGTTGATCTCCCTCAGCATACCGACTCAGACAAGAGTACTGGAGCGGGCCCTTTTGATCGAGAGCTTCCTTGCTGAGTCTACACCAGCGCAGAGACCCACCGCAGGGCGGCATGTGGCAGAGTCATCTGCAGCAGGCAGTCAACTGATGACTCAAAGGTCCAGGCAGACCAGACCTTCAGGCAGACGACCTCAGGACACTGGCTCAGCAGTGCAGGGCACACAGCACGGAGCCAGTCTTTCGAGAGGCAGACAGTGCTACTCGTGCGGCGGGCAGGGCCACATGGCTCGTGACTGCCCGACCCGCCGTGCCGAGGAGCATCAGATGGTTGAGGGACCACCGAGGCAGAGGCAGAGGGTTGACCGTGGCGGTCCGTAGGGAGGAGGCGGACGAGGTAGAGGAGCTGGCCGAGCAGCAGGTGGTGGGCGACGCTTTGAGGCTCTGCCACCACCACCACCAGGAGGTCCACCCCGACCACAGGGAGCTGGCGGACTGAGACAGGCACAACTCCAGGCAGCAGAGGCCTATGACCACGACGCGCTAGAGATGATTCGAGGTACTATCTGTGACTATTCCACCTTTGCTGCAGTACTTATAGACACAGGAGCGAGTCACTCTTTCATAGCCGCTGCCCTTATTTGGAGCTCGGAGATTCCGACAGATCCGTTGGCTCGATCCTTACGGCTAGAGACTCCTACGGGAGAAGACTCGACGATTACGCACCGGTGCCGGTAGTGTGAGCTTACTCTAGGAGGCGAGAGCTTTGGCTGGAATCTTCTTGTAGCAGCGCCGAGGCCTTACGACGTCATCTTGGGCATGGATTGGCTATCTACGGTCCATGCACAGATTGACTGTTTTAGGCGCAAGGTGCGATGTGTACGCACTGACGGGAGCAGGTTCACCTTCACCGGCGAGAAGGGAGCCTTTACAGCACAGGATGGACTTCTGCGGAGGAGAGGACAGCCCATCACTCATCAATTGTCTAGCCTCATCCTTGGAGCAGTTGACGTGCGGAGTCTTGGTTTTCCTGCAGTGGTGGATCAGTTTGCGAATGTTTTTCCCGACGACGTTCCAAAGCTACCTCCTCATAGAGAGGTAGACTTTTATATTGACCTGTACCCCGAGACAGCCCCGAAATCCACTCCAGCATATCGGATGGCCCCCGCCGAGCTTCGAGAGCTACGGGTACAGTTGGAGGACTTGCAGGGCAAGGGGTTCATCCGACCTAGTGTTTCACCCTGGGCTTCCCCGATATTGTTCGCCAAGAAGGCAGATGGGAGCTTGCGACCTTGTGTTGACTATCGTCGCCTGAACCAGGTGACAGTGAGGAACAAGTATCTGCTACCGAGGATTGATGACCTCTTTGATCAGCTCAAGGGAGCATGGTGGTTCTCGAAGATAGACCTCAGGTCAGGCTATCATCAGCTCAGAGTCAGAGACGAGGACGTGCAGAAGACGGCCTTCAGATGTCGGTATGGCCACTATGAGTTCTTGGTTATGCCTTTTGGAATAACCAATGCTCCAGTAGTGTTCATGGACCTCATGAACAGGATCTTTCAGCCATACCTCGATCGATTTGTCGTGGTCTTCATCGACGACATTCTGTTTTACTCTACGACTAAGGAGGAGCACGCCTATCACTTGTGAGTTGTACTAAACACACTTCGAGAGCACCAGCTTTATGGTAAGCTCTCGAAGTGCCTGTTCTGGATATGTGAGGTCCACTTCTTGGGACACGTTATCTCTGAGGCGGGAGTTGCAGTGGATCCTGCGAAGATCGAGGCTGTGTTATCATGGAAGTCACCCAGGAGCGTGACTGAGGTTCGGAGTTTCTTGGGACTAGCCGGATACTATCGGAGTTTTGTGCCAGACTTCTCTAGAGTTTCGGCACCACTCACAGCTTTGACAAAGAAGGGGAAACCCTTCGTGTGGTCAGACAGATGTCAGCAGAGCTTCCAGGAGCTGAGACAGAGATTGACCAGCGCACCTATTTTGAGGTTGCCTGAGGAGGGAGTAGGGTACGTAGTCTACTACGATGCATCTGGAACCGGACTCGGATGTGTTCTGTTGCAGGAGCGGGCAGTGATCGCCTATGGATCACGTTAGTTGAGGACGCATGAGCAGAACTACACTACCCATGACCTGGAGTTGGCATCAGTGGTCTTCGCTCTGAAGACTTGGCGACACTACCTGATGGGAAAGAGATTTATAGTCTTTTCTGATCATCAGAGTCTCAGGTATATCTTCTCACAGTAGGACCTGAACCTGAGACAGCGTCGATGGCTCGAGTTCCTCCAGGACTATGACTTTGAGATAGTATATACTCCTGGAAAGGGGAACGTAGTAGCCGATGCCCTCAGCAGGCGGACTGGCATTCAGCTACTTGAGGAGGTGACGGAGCAGCTAGCCTCTTTCCAGATATCACTCGTGGATAAAGATGGAGCAGCCTTCCTCGAGTCTCTCATAGTCACCCCTCCACTACTGTAGCAGGTCAGAGAGGCACAGCGTGAGGACGCTGACTGTGAGACACGGCGTGCATAGATATCCTCGGGACAGGCACCTGATGGTTTCTCCCTTGGAGAAGAGCACGACATCCTTTTTAGAGGACATACCATGGTACCAGTCGCTTTGCGAGAGGAGGTGCTGAGAGAATTTCACACTTCTCCTTTGGCAGTACATCCAGGAGTGGCGAAGATGTACCAGGATCTCAGACAACAGCACTGGTGGCCGGGCATGAAGAAGGCTGTAGCAGAGTTCATTTCTCGATGCCTCACCTGCCAGCAGGTGAAGGCAGAGCATCAGGTACCAGCAGGCTTGGTACAGCCCTTGGAGGTCCCGGAGTGGAAGTGGGACGGGATATCTATGGACTTCGTGACTGGATTTCCACGCACTTCCAGAGGTCACGACTCCATCTGGGTGATTGTTGACCGACTCACCAAGTCGGCACACTTCTTACCCATCAGAGAGCAGGGCTTAGTAGAGAGCTTGGGACGTCTCTACGTTCAGGAGATTGTGCGGCTCCACGGTGTTCCATCATCTATCGTCTCCGATCGAGATGCTCGCTTTACTTCCCGGCTATGGAAAGGGTTACAGGAGGTGTTCAGGACGCAGCTACGTCTGAGCACAGCCTTTCACCCTCAGACGGATGGTCAGACGGAGAGGACCATTCAGACTCTCGAGGACATGCTCCGCGCCTGTGTCCTCGACTTTGGTCGTCGCTGGGAGGACCACCTACCCTTGGTGGAGTTTGCGTGAAACAACAACTACCACTCCACCATCGAGATGGCACCGTACAAGGCGTTGTACAGCCGACCTTGTAGATCTCCTTTGTGCTGGACAGGCCCTGGGGAGTCAGCACTTGTGGGACCGGAGATGGTCTAGGCCACGACAGAGAAGGTCCAGGTCATCCAGGAGCGGATGAGGGCAGCTCAGAGCCGGCAGAAGTCATACGCTGACAGGAGGCGGAGGCCACTGGAGTTCGAGGATGGCGACCACGTCTTCTTGCGGGTCTCACCTCGACGTGGTATACGGAGATTTGGCCGAGGCGGCAAGTTATCTCCACACTTCATCGGACCCTTCCAGGTCCTCAGCAGGATTGGAGAGGTGGCTTATCGCCTGGCTCTACCACCTCAGGTGCACCGGGTGCACGACGTCTTCCACGTATCTTAGCTGAGGAGATACGTGCACGACCCGACGCACATCATTGACCTTGGGGAGCTTGACGTTGACGATGGGCGACTTTTACGGAGGTCCCAGTGGAGATCGAGGATCGACAGGAGCGGGTCCTACGTGGACGGTCGATTCCTCTAGTGCACATCAGATGGCAACACTGGAATCTCCAGGAGAGCACTTGGGAGCGGGAGGCTCAGATGCGTGCTCAGTACCCTCATTTGATTCCCTAGTTTTTGATGTATCATTATGGGGACATAAAGCCCTGAGGTGGGAGTAATTTAAAGACCCTTAAAATTCAATGGAAATTTTTTCTTAATTTTCTTTGGAATTTTACAAGAATGCAGTTTCTGACGGAACCTGATTCCGAGGCCCGGTGTTCCCGGAATAAATTTCTGAAGTTTGGCTCGGGTACGTTCAGTGAACGAACGAGCAGAAATTTATAACTTTTGAACCGGTGCCGGGAATCAAATTCTGATGGCACCGATGAACTCGCAGCGCCGATATTCGCTTAAGGAGACCTTTTCCGAGGTTGTGTTTATTACGGGTTGAGAGTTAGTTTTTGGGAATTTAGAATAAGTTATATAAAATTGTGGAATAAAAATTTTATTCTAACTTGTTGGTTAACATCTCCCAAAGGGAGTTAGGGGTGAGACCCACATCCACTTAACCTTCCTTGAGGTGATTATGTGCGGTGGGGCCCACATGAACCCTAACTCTTCACCTTCTTTTTTTTAAACTCCCTAAAACTCCTCTTTTAATGAATTGACAACTTGGGTTATTAAATGGGTTGAGTTGTTTAATTTCAAACCTTTGAATTTCAAAATGGTTTGGTTGTGTAAATAAAATAAGACTTTAGCTTATTTTAGTTTGGTTAGAATTCTCTAGCCACCTTGAGAGAATTTTGGAACTTCCTTCTTCTTCTTCAAACTCAACGAAGAACGCGAAGAACGTCGTTCTTCAATGAAGAACCTCTCCGTCGAAGAACTCGGTCCTTCCGCGACGCCGTATCCGCGACGCGACGTACTTCGTCCGCGTCATCTCTTCCGCGACGGTTTCCCGTGACGAAATCGCCGTCAAAGAACTTCGAATCCTCGCTTCATGACGTCGACGTCCTTTTTCCGCGACGCCGACCACCGCGACGCTTGTCTTTCGCGGGTCGTTGACGATCATCGTTCTTGAAACCGAGGTAGGGGTTTGTTGTTGTTTAATTTATTTATTCTCGTTCTTGGTTCTAGCATGACAATCTTGAGGATAAATTATTATGTGTTATCATCTAACGAGAGGGGGGCCGGACCGCACAAAAACGGCCGAAACCCCCTCCTTTGTTCTTGAATATTATTTTTCTTGCGGATGAAACGAGAGGGCGTGGTGTCGTCGCACCACGCGGGAATCACACGGCAAATATTGTGCGGCGCCATCGCGTCGTGCCATGGAAATATTATCATGAACGCGACGCCGTCGCGCCGCGTCAAAGGAAACCGAAGGCGCCGCGGCCGGAGCGGGGCCGCGGCGGAGGGGCACGGTGCCGTCGCACCACGCCGGACGGCAAAGGCCGCAGCCGGTTCTGGGCAGCGGCGGAATGAGAAGACCGGCGGCCAGCCGGGCCGCCGGTGTCGGAAGCCGGAAAGGGGACCGGCCTCGCCGGTCCCGTTGAGGAAGAACCGGCCGGCCAGGTCGGGCCGGCCAGAAGGGAGGCAAAACTGGGGGAAATTAATTCCCCCGGCCAGCCAAATTGGCCCCCCATAATGAGGGGGGACGGTTTCACAAAGGGGGGGCAGGCGCCCCCCCATTTTTCTCAAAGGCAGGCCCCCACGTGAAAGGGGCCGTTTTCTCCAAGGCGCGGCATCCAGCCGCGCCGCCAATTGAGGAAGGGCGGGGGCCTTGCCCCCCGCGCGTGGCACCCGAGCGGCGCCCCGGCCGCGCCGCCACACCGGGCCGCGCCGCCGCGCCGGGCCAGGTCGGACCCGGGTCGGGTCAACCCGGTTCGGGCCGACCCGGACCCGGACCCCCCATTTTCGAATCGACTTCGGTCTTTTGCCTATAACTTGAGCTACGGACCTCTGAATGACGAACCGTCAGAGGAAGTGAGATCCTTGGATCGAGATGGTCGTTTCGATATATCACACTCAAGGATTAGGAATAGTTTGAGTTCGGCCGGGTTGGTTCGTACACGAAACCAACCGGGCCCTCGGAGCGGAAACGCTAATATCTTGAGCAACGGACGTCTGATTGACGTGCCGTCAGCTTTGTTGTGTTTCTCTTAGTGAGACGGATCTTTTGTCTTACTCCGCCCGAGGTTTGGATGCAGGTGGAGTACGGTCGGGTTGGTTTTGCCTTAAAAACCAACCGGGACCCTAGGACGAAAAAGCCAATAACTCTCAGAACGAGCGTCTGATCGACGCGCCGTCTGTTGCGTTGAGTTCTTGTTGATGATACGGAACTTTTGGATACATAAACTCTGGACTTTGTGACAGTTGATGTATCTGCCTCTCGGCTCATTGAGCGGACCCTCCCGAACGAGCTTGCTGTGTGCGGGAACCCTAGAGCTGGCTGCGACTGTGACTGCTACTGCTACTACTACTGCTACTGTGACTGCGACGACGACAGTACAAATATCCTTAGTGGATTCGACGACGAAGACTACAGAACTCAGCGATCTCACATGGATCAGTGCTACAGGTCCTGTGTGGGTTCGATCCTGTGTGGGTCTGATCCTGTGTGGGTCTGCGCTCAGCGGTCTTGTGTGAACCAGCGCCTACAGGTCCTGTGTGGGCCCGATCCTGTGTGGGTCATTGCGGGGGTTAGTTACCTATCGATCCTTCGTGGGTCCGACAACTTAGATGGATCAGTGATCATCTTTATCGTTAACTGAATAAGTATACCTGTGTGAGCTTAATCTTGTTGCTTTCCTGTGTGGATTGTGTTGTGCTATCCTGTGTGGATTTCGTTTTGCTTTCCTGTGTGGAATACGTATACATTCCTGTGTGGACTGAGTTGTACTTGGGCTCGGAGGTTGGAGCGTATTGGAATTGATGACTTAGGTATACGTATGGGCATATACCTAAGTAGTGTCGGATGTTACTTCGTGATTGTATCTTCCTTTGTGGTTTATCCTTTGTGGATTTTGGGAGACCTTCAGGGGTCTCGGGGACCCTACTGAGTAGCTTATACTCACCCCTGCACGGGCTATGCCCGCACTACGTTGTGTTGGTTGCAGACGACGGACAGCGTTGATCGTGGATGAGGCTTGCAGAGCAGAACGGTACCTGGAGGTTGACCACTGGGCGGGAAGTGCCCGGAGCGGACGACGGGACCCGAGGAGCAGTGGAGTTATCTGCACCCACCCTTCATGTGGGATTTCCAGTGGACAGCTCGGTGTGGCAGATTTTACTTTACAGTTGCTGTTTTCTCTTTCGAGTTGTACTTTACTTTCAGTTTGGGTTTGTATACTGGCCCATTTACTTTTCCGCACTTTCAGTTGTACTTTGTTCTTACTTAGTGTTTACTTTTCCGCTTGCTTACTCTGTGGTGTTTGTTTACTTTACAAAGGCAATGCCTTCCCTTTTTACCGGGATTTATGCCTTGGTGCTAGTCGCCAGCCCCTGACCTATGGAAGGCGGGCTTGGGGTAGTCACGGCACAGACCCCAAGGGCGGGTCGTGACATTTTTATTGTCCAATTCATAACCAAATACATTTATACATTACCTCTCGTCTTTATATTGGTCTTATTTTTTGAATAATAACATCCTTAGAGGGATTAAGGCGTAAAGAAAATGAGGTTGTACCGAGAAGAGATATAGTTATTAATCGACAATTTTCATTTGGTTTAACATTATACTTTCTTATAATAATCTAAAACCATTCATAGATACTAAAATATTTATTTTACATATAATACGATTTATTATTCTATTTACATAATCTATATTAATAACCTCTTCCCTCAAATGGGAAATGAAAGCTTCGTTCGTGTGTATAGTGGAGTACCTCAACACGAATCGATGTAACTCATTTTCCATCCCAACCTATTAAGGATTCTTATAATGATGGATTTTTTGTATTTATATATATATATATAATATTTTATACATAAAAATCATTCTATGAATATTATATAAAACCTATTTTCTTACCTTTCCATTCACTGAAAAATGATAAATCGTTCATTCGTACGTTTGGACTGCCACATAGACGAAGTGATATGATTTATTTTTCATCACCAAAAAATGGAATATATATATAATAAATTTAAAGAAAAATTATTGAATTTATAAGAAATTTATCATTCCTTTAATATAAATTAATTAAAACTTTTGTCTATAAGGATCGTTAAAAATGGAAATGTTACTCATACATATGTTTGACCTACTAACTCCATGATTGTAATGTAATTCATTTTCTATAACCATAATCCATGATAGTTTTAAAAGTTAAATATATGTATTAAAATACAAATTATTTAATGATTATCATTTTTATATGATTTAATAATAACCTATTTAACCGTAGTCAACCAACAAAATTCATTTTAGACATGGAGCCAAATATCGTCAAAACATCCGATCTAGACTTAAGATATTTTGAAATAGTATGTAACATAGTGATAATTGAAATAAAAGAAATAATAAAATTTAAAAAATTATTAATGAATTAAGTAATTTACATAATTTTATTGTTTATGATGATGAAGAACATTCATGGACAGTCAGACACTAGGTAATGGTAAATATACTAAAAAAATACAATTTTAAATGTTTTATTGTTTTATTTTATAATTTATTCTCCACCATGTTCATGTAATTTTAAATGTATTAAGAAAAATTCTTATATACACATAAATTATATCTAAAGGTCATATTGACCATATTTTAGTTATTTATAATATTTATAAAATATGGAATCTTTTTTGAGGTTTTATGTAAGGGTCCTCCTTTTAAAAATATTTTTAAATATTTTCATTTTATCTATTTCTTGTCCATGTCAATATTTTTTAAAATATAATATTAATTAAATTATATGTACATAATGTTATTATAACTGATATTTTATGTATCTTTTTTACTTTCCATACAAGTTTATAAAATTAAATCTTTTTACATGTTTTATAATGAATGTTTTGACAAAAGACCAAATGGATATTCTGTTTTATGGTATATGGAGACTATGTCTTTTCTAACACCGCAACCATTATTTTCTATTTTCTACCTTTACATGATGTAATGTTTTATTTTAAAAAAATTCTTTCCTTTTTTATGGTTGTTTTGGTATTTAATTTTTTTTAAGGTAAAAGGGTATTTTTATATCTAAAATGTGATTTTCATACCAGTTTAAAGGAGGTTTTACAATGTTTTATATTGAAAAAGATCAATAATAAAATGTTTTATTAATGATATGGAACATGATAATTATATAGGATAAGTGGGTGATTTTAATACATGCTACATGATGTGTTGTTCCCAATTACATCTCATAAAAATAGGTGATCTCAATATAGAATATACAAGTGTTAGGCCCATTATAGCCATTAGATACATTTTATAATATTCATTTCCTACAATGTTAATAAGGTTGAAGTTAATAAATATGGTTTCATGGACATATTTAACTAGGATCTACTTATTTCTAAAAAAAATTTAAAATGATTTTGGAATATGATGCTCTAGGTTTCGTAAAAATGGTTTATAATTTATTACAACTGGTTTTGAATGTTTTATTTGAGAAAAAGAGTGTATTTTAAAGTAGAAATTATTTCTTTCTTTCACTCATGTAATAATGTGATAAAGGTAATTATTTTATTGGTTTTCATATATTTTCAACAGACTAAGAGATTTTTTTTATTTAATTTACCTTATTGAGATTTTTTCCTCATTTGGAAATTTAATATATTTTTAATAGGGTTTATGGATTGGTAAAGGAAATGAAGTAGTAATGTTGAAAGTCATGAATATTTTTAATTAAAAGAAATAAATATTTTATTTTAAACTTTTTATTTTTTGTAAAAATGGATACAGAATAGAAGTGTCCACTTTGTAATATATGGGTTTATTTATATAATGGTTATGAGATAAATCTTCAAAACATGAAACTATGAAGATATTTGGAAAAGTAAGAAGGATAAATCTACTATAAAGACACTAGAATATGTATTGTTTAAGGTTGAGACCTTGTAGTTAGTATCAGAGATGTTTTTAGAAAACTTTTGATCTATGAATGTTTTCATGTGAGGTTATTTATGAGTTATGGATACCATGATGTGTTTATAAGTTTGAGATTTATTATAATTTCAATGTTTAAAAGACCCCTTTTAAGGTTTTAAGGGAAGAGATTTAGAGATTGTTGATGATATTTTTGGAGATTATTTATCGGGTTAAGTTATATATAACCATTTGGCTAAACATAAAGTATTATCTAAGGAACAATGAATTTAAATTTTGTGCACAAAATTTTTAAAGTTATTTGTAACCATTGTGGTTTATATGAGGCTTTTTATTGAGGTAATAATTGGTTATTATAGGTGGGCATCGAACAATGCATCAACATTACAGAGCGTTTCTTTTTACCTCTGAGCAGCGTCACTTTTCTTCTTGGGGTGGCAAGGGTTTTCCTTCGTTTTGATTTCCTCCCTCCTGCAGCATTACTCGGTCTCGACGTCGGCTTCCTTCGGATCGTCTCATCTACGGAGTGGCTTGGTGGCACATGGCTCGGTGCGACTTTGTCATCGGCTTCAACCTCACCGATGATACGACTCGGTGTGGCATCAACTTCCGGGCTTGGATCGACGTGGATTGACATGGCCTTGGCCTCTTGTTCTCGGTGACAAGGCGCAGCTTGGTGACGGCTCTGGCTTCGCCTCCGATGTGGCTCATCGATCGATCTGGAGCAGCTCGAAGGGGGGAGATACCGGATTTCGGTGTTTCCGTAAGTTTTTTTTGATGGTTTTTGGTTCGATCTGAAATTTTTAATGTTGGAGGCTTCATTTCTGTTCTTGCAGAATCACTGTTGGTGGAGTTTCCTTATCTCTTGTTGGAACCTCCAACTTACCAGGGTTCGCCTGTTTTGGAAACCGGTGGGGGTTTTTCCGTGTTTTGGTTCTGTCCGGCTCCAGCCCAGAGCGGCGTTTCTGGCTCAGTCCTGCTCGGATCCCCTCAACAGCGACGGTCCCTCGACGTGATTTGAGGTCATCTAGTCCTGGGCGACGCTGACATGGTTTCACGCTCCTTGGTTTGGCTTCCTTTCCAGTTTTCTGTTACTGTGGAGTTCAAGTTTGCCTTTGGGTGTGGCGGGGTTGCTTCAGTTACAGTAGGGGTTCATCATCTTTGGAATGCGGTGTGTGAATGTTCTCTGGTGGGTTGTTTTGTGAGTCCGTTGGGCGGCGGCTTTAACAGCGACGATGTGTGTTCTCAGCTGAGCGACGATGTCTGTTTACATTGTCGATGGTGGTGTGTCTATCTGATAAGGATGATCAGGGAGAGTTACGGCGGGTTGATGATGGGCCGACGATGATGATTTATGATGGATGGTCTCACCGGCGACTTGCTATGATGTGACGATGGAGGTGCGTTATGTTAGGGTTCCTAGCTCGATGTGGTTGTGCATCACGAGGGATCGCGTGGAGTGCGACGTTGCGTGGACTGAGGCGCGGAATGATTTCACTAGTTCATTGTGATTTGAAATTTGAAAATTAGATTGGAATACTCAAATACAGTGATGTGATGTTTGATTTTTGATTCCCACTGCCTGTTTGTTCAGTTACCGGTAACCCTAAAACGGACTTTTTTTGAAAATGGGAAAAAAATGGCTTTGAGAAACAGGTTATTACAATTTGAAAGCATATGTTTATCATATATATAACCGTAGGATTGAATATTGATTTCTTGACTAAGTTATTAATGGTATTTAAAAATAAGATTTCTATATAATGAAAAAATTATTTTGTTAAGGTAGAAAAAATATATTGGGATTTTATTTAGGGATTAATGATTCAATTATCTTATTGAACCATATATGATTTCAATATGGCATTATAGAGAAACATGTTATTTATGGAAATGGTTAGAATATTTTAGATATTATATGATTAGTGAATATTAATTTTCGGTATGGTATTTTAATATTTATTGAAGTTTTTTAGAAATAAATGTTAAAATAATATGTGATAAAATAGTTCTAATATTTTCGTTTTTAACTTATTGAGGAGTATATTGAATAATTTTAAGGATAGTTATTTATAGAGTGATTTTGATCAAACTTTGGCTATTACTTTTGAATTTTTTAGATTAATATAATATTTATATATATAAAGGATTAATCATTTCTGGAAATATCAAACATTTTACTTACTAATTTGGTTTTGGTTAATAGTTTTTCATACTTTTGTGGATGTATATCATCTGAATAAAGTTGAATTTAGTGATTTAGAAAAAAAATCATCTTAAATACTCGTAGTTTGGTATGATGGATGATGTTTTGTAGAAATTAATTAATGGATAAAATTATACTTATTAATTATGTATATTTCCTTATATTCTTAGTCTATATGATAAGGGAATTCCAAAACACTTTTAAATGGATCCTGAAAAAAATATTCATGTTTCCTTGATTTCTAATAATTCAGTAGTTATTTTATACATCTTTGGCTTATTATTTTGTGGTACACGCCTTTCATATAGTTAATCTTTTCCTTGTGATAAGTTTTATCTACCACCCTCCATCAGAATTTATAATTTATAATTTTTATCCATGCCCATATTTTGGCTTCCCACAATATTTTCCTATTGGGAATCCTTTTTTATGTTATTCAATATGGTCATCGTATTTCCACTTCCCTCTTTGGAGGAGGAATTCTTATAAACCCTTTTTATTGTATGATTTAAAAAAAATTATTTTCACATGTAAATCCATTGATTATTGAGAACATGGTAAGAATGTGAAGATGTAATTTTTTTTGAATTTTGGGAGAATATAAGACCCTAATATTTTAAAAAAATACAACATGTTCATTAATGTGTACCACACATAACACCAAGATTAACCAAACCCTAAAATATTATTATTCAAATTTTATTGTAATAAATTTTACACTAAATTGGCAGATATGAATAGGATTAAACACATAATAAAATATATAGAAATATATTAGAGTCTTAATAATTACATATTTAATGATTAATTCATAAAAAACTGTCACTAAATTTTATTTACTGAAGTCAATTTAGTATTAAAAAAATAAGTTTTCATGGAAAATAGTTTTATTTGGTTAGAAAATAATTATAATTAATTTCATTAAAATTTAGTACATTTATTTGATAAAAAGTATATCATTTTGGAATTTATTATATAAAAATTATATTTTGGGGAGTTTTTTATTTTTAGGAAAAGATTGATATTTCAGTAAATATTTAAAAAACAATTTTTTATAAAGCTATCATTTTCCATTCATTAAAATGTATCATTTTGATTTTAAATTGATCTCAAAATGACATAAGTATTATTAAATTAGATATAATATAGTTAAATTTAGTTGAATCATTATTATACCTAATTTTTGAATAAGTACATTTTTTGGATTAAAAACATATTTTCCTAAAAAAATTTTATTACATTTTATGAATTTATATTAAAAATAATTCTTAAAACACATAGAAATTGCATCATGGAAAATGAATTAAATTTTTGGAATTAGTTGTTACAAATATGAAATTTAGGATCCTTTTATTTCTAGACCTTATAAATAGTTAACCTTAGTAATTGTTGTTTCCATAGTAACGGGTAAATCTGTTAATTAAATAAAATGTTCAATGATAATGACATAAAAATGACACTAACATTTAAATTAATTTTATTTGATATGTAAACATAATTTATAATCAAAAAAATTCAAATATATATAAATTATTTTCTATTTCTCCATGATTTTAATGATTATAATATATAAGTGAATATAAAGCCAAAAATAACACACTCTCATTTCTAATAACTATATTATTTTTAACATAGGGATAAACAAAACATATTTTCGTTTATAAAAAGTTATTGAAAATATTGTCAATTTTTTTTTATCAGGGTAGTTTATTTATAATTTTATATGAATAAATAATTACCTTAAGTTATTACACAACATGGATATAGTAATTATTCAATTAATAGAAACTTAAAATAATTTATTTTAAAAATGGTAAATGGTATACATTTTTAATGAATATATGTGTTACAATTTTTTTAATAAAACAGAAATATTATATTGGTTTTATTTCATTATATTAAAATACCATGGTTATATTATAGTCTTAAAATTCATATTTATACAATAGTTAAAAACGTGACATTAATGTTATTTTATTATAAATAATATTTTTATAAAAGATTTAAAATTACAAAAATATATTATCCTAGAAAAATTAAATGTTATATGGTTTATGAAATCATCGATGGCCAATTGATAGTTTCTTATTATTTTTGTAGTAATTATATTAATCCCTTAAAAGTAAAAAACATTGATATCAACGTAATTGGAAAAAGGGCCAACAAAGGTTTATAAAAAAGATAAGCATAAAAATGTAAAAAAATATTTTATGAATTTTATTTTATGTTATTTATTGAACTAATAATCATATTATATCTTAATATAATCAATTTATAGTCATTTGGTAATCAAAATTAATTTATTCTATTTTAAGAAATTCATAGTGTCTTTCTTCTCTTTTATAAAAGGGAGCCTCCTCTTCTAATTTATTCACATTTATGAACCATTTTTTTGGACAACTATGGCCCAAATAAATTCATATAATCCCACCACATTTTTTATAATTTTTAATTTATGGATGAATACCAACCTTATATGGATTAATATATAAGGAAAATGAGGATGTCCCAAGAAGAAGTAAAGTTCTTAATCGACCATTTATTTGATTATCATTCTAAATCCTTTAAATATTATCAATATATGATGATATAATACAATTAGTATCTCTTATATACATGTATACAATTATTATAATTACATTAACTATTTTTATATACTCTTCCTTCAAATAGGAAATGAAACTCTATTTTGTGTGTACAGTGGACTACCACCTCGCGAACTGATATAATTAGTTATCAATCACCACCTATCACAGATTATTATAATTTCGGATTATATGTATTTTTATATATTATATTAGTGAAAATTTTATTATTATTTTAAGATAATATTACAACTATTTTATAACCTTTCAATTCCCTGAAAAATAAAAATGTCATTTGTGCGTACGCGTGGACTACCACCTCCACAAAGTTATGTGATTCATTTTTCATCACCAAATCCCATTTATAATATATGAAATTATATTTAAATAAAAAATATTGTAATTATGATATAATTGTTATTACATAATTTTAATATTATACTTATCTTATATCAAAGTTGATCATTGAAAAATTGAAACGTTACTCATGTGTATGTTCGACCTATTGTCTTCATGACTATAATATAATCCATATTTTATAGCCATAAATCATTATTAGTTTTAAAAGTATATTAGATTTATAAAAATGATAATTATTTCATTATTATATTTAATGAGATATAATAATGACCACCCCGACAATATTAATCCTATAAAATCTATTTTGGATATATTAGCCAAATATAATCCAAACTTTTGATCTGGAATTAATTGTTTAATTCATTGTTGATAACATGGAAATTAATGAAATAAAATGAATAATATAAATTAAAAAGTTTATCAAGTAAGTATGTAATTAACATAAGTTTATTATTATGTAATATACATAACATGTGTGATGAGTTGGACTCGAGGAAAGGGATACATTACATTAAAAACCTCGTTTTAAATGTTTTCTTTTTTAATTTTCTATATCATTATCTTCTATGTACAAGTATATCTAAATAATATAATAACAAATATGATGTAAAATTTAAGTCTTTATAAAGGTAAATTTTTACCATATTTTACTTCTTTATAAATTTTTGAAAGAAATAAACGTTTTATGTCCTTACATAAGGGAATTTATTTTAAAAATATTATTTTAAATGATCTTATTTTAAATCATTTTAATTGATATCTGTATTTTTAAAATATATAATTAATGTACTTATTTAGAAATTAAAAAATTATAAATGTAATTCTATGTCTTTTTTGTATTTATTTCAAATGATTTATGTGTTTTATATAGAATTTTTTAATAAAAATAAAAAATGAATATTCTATTTTAAATAATATTGAAAATATAATTGTTCCCACTAATGAAAACATTATTTTAAGTTTGTTTTAGATTAAAATATTTCATTTTTTATTTATATAAACCCTTATTTCCTTTTATTTCCAGATATTTTTTATTTAAATGGAGCTTAAAAATGGTATATTGATATCCAAAATCATTTTCATATAGTTTTATAATATATTTCCAAAGGATTTCGGATGAAAAATTTAAAGCATAAAATATTTTATTAATTATATGGTACTTATGAATTATATATGATAAATATTTGAGATCGTTAAAAATTATATTATGGTTTGACTCCCATTAGAGTTCAGGGAAAATAGGTGGGCTTGATATAGCTTATAAAAGGGTGCGCCCCATTTTATATCTTAAATGTATAGGGTAATGTTCCATGTCATCAAAGTAAATACGGAACTTAAATTATTTTTTATCATATTATCATAAGTACGATTTAGTAATTTATAAAATGGTTTTAAAATCTGACATTAATATAATGATATAGAATTCGTAAATACATATTTCAATTTCATTCTATTGGTTTTAATGGTTTTCGTTGAGAAAAATTTTGTGTGTTTTTCAAGTGGAAATTATATATTTCAAATACTCAAATAATAATATGATAAAGGTTTACAGTTTATTTGTTTTAATTTTTTCAATATAATAACATAATTATTTCTTTTAATTTACCTTACTGAGATTTTGGTTCTCATCCCATGTTTTCAAATATATTTTATAAGGTTTAAAGATGGGTAAGGTTAAAGAATAAATCAAGTTGAATATCGTGAAATTTTTTCATGATGAAACGTTTATTATTCTAAATGTCTTATTTTGGGTAAACATGGATACCAAGTAGAATTTTCAAATTTTTAATATATATGGGTTTTTATTTTAGTGTAGTTTCCCAACTCTCTGAAACTATAAATCATAAATATATTTTGGAATGTAAGAAGGAAAATTCCAGCCTAGAGAAAATAGAATATTTATATTGATGGCCAGTTCCTTAAAATAAAAATCATAAAAGAGAATATAGTGGAGAATATTTGTTCTAAAATGTTTTCCATTGGAAATTTATGATCAAATTTGCTTCATAAAAATAAAAATATTACCATTTAGAAGTGAAAATGATGCTATAATTGTTTATGATAAAATATGAAAAATGAGGTGTTAAACCGAAATTTATAGTTTAAAACAAAACATCAACCTATCAAAATTTTAATGGATGATGTGATTTGAACCCCATATTATCTTGGATTCTAATCCCCAATATATTAGAATATTTTTTATTGAATTAATTTATTATATTTTAATCTATAATGAAATCCCAAGATTTCCCCTCCCCTCAATTCTAAAATAGATCCCTCCTTTCTCTTCATCAACCCACGTTGAGCCCGCTCAACCAAACACTAAAAAAGATTCATCTACACTCCCATAGAATCATTCCAAATGTATTTTTATTACTAAAAGACAAATACTAAGGCCCATAATAGAACAAATAATGGTGTAGTTTCAAAGAAGAGTTCAGCACCTTAACTGATCACTTTCTTTTTAATTCTTACGTTACCTCATATAAATATTATATATTATTAATTAAATTATTAATTCAGTATCAAAAATATATTTAATTTTAATTATGATTTTGAAACCACATTTAATCACCTTATTTCAAAAAAAATATGATGTGATTGAATCAACCATGCATAAAGAGGACTTACTTTCTCTATATAGTGACACAATTTATTTTCCTTCAATATATTTCATGTATGGTTATTATGATTAGTTTAAAGTATATATATGATATATCTAAAAGAATTATACTTCTATAATGATAATATATTATCTACCTTCTTACAATAAAATCCATTTGAAATCAATAATGTCTCTCATATGTACATGTGGACTACCACCTCTATGAAGTTATATTATTCATTTATCATTTCCACTTTTAATGGAGGGTAATGAGAATTTATTTGAAGAATATCTATTAATTAAATAATAATAAAATGTTTTCCAAAAGTTGAATTATTATTTAAAATTATTTCATTCCAACCATAATAAATGGAAACACCATTCAAACATACATACGACCAAGTGTCTCCATGAGTGGTGTAATTTTCACTTTTTTGTTGAAAAAGTGGAAACAACTTTCAATCAAATTCACTTCATTTCCACTTTTTTGATATCTCTAACATTAATGTATAACTATATATATAATGAATATATATGATATTTATATCATTGTTAAATTACTTTTGATTATGGAACCCAGAAAATTGTTGAATAACTATAGCTACTAAGCTGAAATACTCTTGATAAATGAAACAACTAACATATGAAAATAAATATTTTAATAATGGATTGTTGACAAATTTGTGTTTAATTGTTATAAATGAATTATAAATTATAATATAAATATGTAAATTAATACTGTAATGAAATAAAATAAAAATGAATTTATTATATAGATGTTCAGAGTTATTTCAAATCATGTGTAACTTGAGGTAAGGGTTTTCATCAAAAATTGTTTTCTTTTGGACATATGTGATATTATGAACCTATCATATTTTTTAGGTGTATGTATAGATTATTTGACATGATATATTAATTATATACCTATGTTTATGATATTTAATTTTTTATTCTATGTTATTTTTTTAATGGAACTTACGATTCAAAATTTACCAAAATAGTAAAGGTATTGGGTTACAATGGCATTGATTATCAACATTTTTTAAGATTATGTTTTGTTAATGAAATATTATGGTATATCTATCCATAAAATCATGAAATTTATTTTCCTATGGTTTATTTTGGGAATTACATGTTCATATTTAATATACCTTTGTAAATAACTCATGATACTGAAAGAATTATTTTTTTGGAAAACCAATCCCATCTCTCTCTTCAGAAGAAAATACTTCCTCTTCAATGTCCATGGATTCTAAAAAGGCTTTCAATAATTATTTTACAAATCTATATTAATTTTTAAATTCATTTATACTTTTTTTATTTTCAAATAATGGTTTAAAAGGAATCATCTTGTCATTTTATGAACAAGGTAATTTTGAATTTTTATCAAAAATGTGAAAGGAATATTTTTGAATGTATATAGTATAAACAAATTTCAAAACATTTGTACGAATCAATGATTTGAGGATCAATTTACATGTTTCTCATGTTATATTCAATGAAAACTTTTTACATAATATTTGGGACATTTTTATATTTTAAATAAGTCATTTCAAAGTAAAAAAGATATTTTCACCAAAAATATTCCTAGTGATATTTGATATTCATTTTTCATCTTTGATAAAATACTTTAATGTTACTTTTGTTTAAATGGTGATATTTTCCAAGGATACAATACTTATTCATTCTATAGATTTTTTATGAATATGATCTAAATATGTTCAACAAACCCCTATATTTTTCAGGGTTTATACTTTGATGAAACATTTATGAAACATATTTCCCTTCCATAGGTTATGATATGCTGATTGTTTCCTGATCTTATAGCATGCTTATGTATGATTTTCAGTATGTGATAGGATGGAATAAAATTATATAGCCATCTAATGCATTGGGTAAATATGGATAACACATGAGGTAAATCTGTTATGAATGGACCAGATATCAATTTTACAATTTAATTTATGGAATTTGTTTTAATTTCTATATGATTAAATGAGTATCTAGACTTTATTTAATAAAGATTATTAATTGGCATTGATTTCATGTCTATAATATTATTCGTGGATCTGTTCTCATGTCTATAAGTTTATTTAAGTGTTATATTTCATGTTCATAATGTAATGAGTGTACCAATTTATATTTGAAAATGATCAAAATGTTATAATCTTAAGTTTTTACACATTACAATGTTTATGTTATTCTCTCATATATTTTGTTATTTGACTCTTATATTATTCATGTATTATGAACTACCATTATTTATGTCCTGAAAAAGATTTTTATATTTGATATACCATGTATGGGTTTCAAATGTTAATTTCATGTTATCATAACCTTATTCTCAAGTTATATTATTATCTACCTTTTATAACTGTACTGACCATATATGATCACCCTGAAGAATTTTATTTTCCACAAGTAATGAATAATATATATATGTATGATTTGTCTAAGAAGGGTTCTATTTATTAAGAAATATGTGGGAGACGATTTAAATCCTTCACAAACATGTTTCTATGTATCCAAGTCTCCAAAGTCATTAAAAATAATATGGTTCTGGTGTGGATCGGAATGTTATGTGTTTAATATCTATCTAAAAAATGTAGAATTTATACACAAAACTTTTAGGCCTTTAAAATTTGTATCCGAGTAGTGTTTTAGTAATATTTGGTGATTAGAATTAGACAAATTTAGTGAAAATAAGGGGTATAATTTTAAGAACACGATAACATAAAAAATTATTAGTAAGGAATAAATTATGTATCTTTCCTAGTAATACGCCCCATTATGGGTACTATAAGTGTAATTGTTTTGTGAGAAGATGAATAATGGGGTAATAACACAGAAAATATATGTTTAAGTGCATCTTGATTATCATTTTTGTCCATAGTCAATTTACCTTAATAAACACCCATTTTCACACTCCTGAGGAATATTATTGAGTTAAATCATGTTTCATTTAGGAACAATTATAAATGATTTCAATAGATAATGACCATGAATGACCTGTGTGTCATAATTTATGTCATCCCAAGAATGATATCATGAATATATGATTATTCACTCAAATTTTTTAGTTTTATGATTATAACATGTTTTCATAATAAAAGGATATATACTAAGGAAAACATTTAAACAAAAAATTTGATATCCAATACAAAAGTCCTCCACACAAGAATCCAAATTTACTAATAATTGAGATGCAATATCTTCTTATAATTCTCACTTGAATATCTCAAGATGTTGTTGTAAAATAGATTGTGTTTATGTTTTGAATGATCTAAGTATGGAGAAACATGTATTGAGTGTTTTATGAAATAATTTCTAGCCTCCTTTTATTGGTACTTTGATCCATTGGTTTCTGAGAAATTAATCATTATGATGAAAAATATTTTTTTTTCGTGCTCAGACCATGAAAAAAATTTCATGTTCATCTCTTTTTTGAAAATAGAATTATATAAATTATAGAATCATACTAAGAATATTGGAAATGAGTATGAAATTGAGTTCATAAGATATAATTAGTTTAAGAGGATATTGTTTAGTATATTCTTCTATCAGACTCTACAAAAAAATGGAGAATAAATTCATTGAGCTTAAATAATCATAAGGATAATGAATCCATATAAAGCTTGAGTAAAAATTTATTTTAATTGAATGGCATTATTTTGGTTTAATCATTAACCGTGAAATAATAATTTATTAATTTTTAAGTAGGCTAAAACCACATCACCAAAAAGAATTGCCTATAAGGTAATTCAGAAACTACGAAGAAATATTTTCACATAAACTCAATGTAGAAATGGAAGTTGGAAACCCTCACAGTTTTGGTGATAAGAAAAGGGAGTTGGAATTTCATGGATGCACGAATTTTATGTCACATATAGGTATGAAAAATTTCTAACATCTTACTTTCCAAACATATTAGAAGGATCACTTAGGTGGACGCCTAAAAGGAAGAAGAAATTTTTTCAAGTGTGGGAATCCTAGACATCGAGAAAGGGATTTTTAATGTAATTTGTAGATTGTAGTCAATGAAATTAATGTTGAGAAAAATCAATTGAATAAACCTCTAAACAATAGTGTTATATATTCATGGAGTTTTTACATATTAAAATAAATGGCCAAATCCAATGGATAACGAGAATAACAAGACACAACAACCTCTGAAGTCAAAGAAGAAGGGGAAATCCTATGAAATCACAACAACTAATTTCAATCAAGTAAATTAGGTAACAATTATCCTCCATCTTATTATTGGGGATTATATATTGGAAACTTAATGAATAATCCCCACAAAAATATCTTCCAATTGTGAAATTTGATGTGATAATGTGTATTGAATAGATCTATCCACCTAGATCCCATATAAACTTATAGAATGAGGAAATCATATTTGATATTTTAAATCAAACAATGACTATCTATCAATGAAAATATGAAACCAATAGAAATCATTTTGTTTAATATTAGAAATTATTTAAGGATTAAAGAGTTAAATGTATTTAGGAAGGATGTATGATTTTAATTTAGAATTATTTTAGAAAATGTTTAGGGTAAATACATTGAGGTTTGTTCCTTTATGTTTGATTAATATTATTTAAAGATAAATTTTGTGTTTATAATGGGAGGATATGGGATCAAATCATTCCAATATTTGTGTTTCAATTACGCGAAGACGTACTTTGGGGGTCTATAATGTTAAAAATTGATCAAATGTATTAAAATAAAATATGGGTATTATCATTAATGGATAAAACATGTTAACAATTTTGATTTAAGTAAAAAATTCATATGTATAAGGAATGAATTATTAATCTTATTATTTGTATAAAAATCAATTTTTGTGCATCAGACATGAAAAATTTGTCTTAAATAGTAATTTTTCAAAGGAACATATGAGATTGTGGTGGAAATTGATCAAAAGAAGAAATTATATATGTTAAGTAACTATGTTTCCTTATTTAAGTATCCTATATGGTAAAATAATGCCTAAATGTTAGGAAAATAATCTTAATTTTTTATTCTCACACTGACTTCAATTTTGATGAATTTATTGTCATTCTCTCACCTCACTGATTTATGGTTTTCTAATCATTAACATTATGATGATCATTCTGGTTGTTGTAATCAATGCTACATATAACCATAAACCATTCTATATAAATTAAATTTACCTTATATGTCATTATTTACACTTCCTACTAATGTTATACTATGTGTAAAAATAGATGTGAGTTTTTCTATATTATCGCCATAATTCCCTTTTCCTATTTTCCTGAGAAAGTTATAATTAACCTTATTATAGTGTGTCTTTTCAAAAAAAGGATTTCCAAATAGTAAAATATTGATTACTCATGAAAATTTCAAATCAAAATTATTCAATTTTTTAGGGGGGATTTAGAACCCTAGTGATTTTTAAGAGAAACATTATGTTCAACAGTTTTTATGACATGTAACACTAAGCTTAAATAAACATTGAAATACTATTTTTTACATGTTATAGTAATAAAATATCCATTAAAAAAGTTGATATTAACAGATATAACAAAAATATTATATATACATATGTGTGTGTGTTGATAAATTCTCATAAAATAAGCCCTATATTGTTTTTACTAATGTCAATTTATTCTTCAAATATATGTTTTCTTCGAAAAAGGATTTTTATTACTTGTCGTGAGAAAATATTTTTAATTATTTTATTGAAGTTTTAATGAAGTAATTTTGATAAAAATTATTTCATTTTATATAACAGTATATCTAAATTATCTTATAGTCATATTTTTTTATTTTTCTAAAAATAATCATTTTTTGAATAGTAAAAAATATATCTATTATGACGTATAATATCTATTGTCATATCACCATTGAATAAATATAATATAATAATTTATGAAACATATATAATGTTTCATGTATTATAAAATAACAAAAAATTGATATATATATATATATATATATAATTCATAACAAATAAATTATAATTTTTTATGAAAAATATGGAAATCATTTTCAAATCTAACGCAGTGCTTTCATAGCACAAGAAAAGTAAAATTTAGTGTCCTAAAGACAATATTTGAGAAGGAATAAGTATTTTATTGACTTTTTTCTATATATTAATTATTTCTAATTATTGTTATGGTTATATACATATTTTTATGTTATATAACAAGTGGATTATCCAAATTATTGTGCAATGATTGTGTAAGGATTAAAAAGTAAAAATAACATAATAATTAATTTATCATGGAATATATGTGAGTAAAATTCACATTTAAAGAATATAATTTTTTTTATTAGAAAATAATTTATATATACTTATAATATTTATTTATTTTTCTATTATTGATTATATAATTAGTTTAAATTCTGACAAAATGTTCATGTAGTGCTTTTGGAAGTAGAAGAAAAATCAAACAATTTATATATAAAAATGATAAATAATATTTTCTAGATGAATTAATGTTATCCATGAATTTTATATAAAAAAATCAACTATTATATATATTTATAAGTATTATATTAGAATTCCGATTTTTTCTTGTTATATTTAATGTCAAAATAAATGAATAGTGTACAAAATGGCATTAATAATACTTTATAAAAATAAAAAGTTATTAAATTATTTAAATATGATTAAAATAATGAATGAGTAAATGGTTGATTAATATGGTTTAAAATTTCATCCATTTACAATTTTCGAACCAATTTTCTCCTTATAAGTAAAATTATAACTCTTTAAAAGTGAAAAAGATGTTACAAAGGTCATGGTTAATGTAGGTTAATTAAGGGGTTAAACCAAAATATATGGTTTAAAAACAGCATAAACCGGTAAAAAATTAATATCATTCGGTTATTTAAACCTCAAATAATATTTTATTCTAATAAATATACATAATGATATATTTTTATAGATAATGGCTTTATTATATTTTAATATTTTAAGAAATCCCAAGAGCGCCCCTCCCATCAATCAGAAAAGGTCACCCATCATTTATCTTCTTCACGCTTATTTAATCCTTATAGATTGAAAAAAATTGAAAAATAATTCTATAAAATACCATATAAAAATTATTAATGTGTTGGTATTCTGTATATACACACCCTAGTTCCCATAACAGAATATCAAAATGAGTTATTTTAAAGAAGTGGTAATCTTCTTTACAGATCAATTTCTTTTTAATTATTCGTTTACCTATAATAAATATACTATAATTTTCATAAAGTAATCACTTATTTACTCTAAATATACTGAAATATAAATATTAAAATGAAAAAACTATTATTCACCCTTTTTCCATCAAATGGGGAGTGAATGTATTGCTCGTACATATGTAGGACTTATCGTTTCCAAATAGTGATATAATTCATTTTCAATAACAAAATTACATGGATTGTTGTTATGATGGGTTTATTTTAAATATATGATATTTATGAAGTAATAATAAATATATAAATACAGTAAAATATGTTCCTTCTTACCCTCCAATCCATTTGTTAATGACACTGATGCTTAGGTGTATGTGTGGAATACTACCTCCACAAAGCAATGAAATTCATTTTCCATTTCCACTTTACATTTTTAGTAATATATAAGGATTTGATGAATATAAATGACATATTTTATTAAATAATATTTTTATAAATTTTAATTATTATTTAAAACTCATTATTCTTATTAATCAAATAATGGATACAACATTCACGCGTATGTACGACCTACCATCTCCATGAATTATGTAATTCATTTTTTTATCTATAAATTTTATGGATGAATATATATATATAATTATTAAAATTTGGGAGATTATTTAACCATGGTAAACGTTCAATGGTCAAAGCTAATGTACTGAAATACTCTTGATAAATAGAATAGTTAACACCTGAAAACAATGATTTTATTAATTAATTATTGATAAATGCCATGACCCGTCCCTCGGGGCCCCCGCCTTGACTACCCCAAGCCCGCCTTCCATAGGCCAGGGGCTAGGGACTAGCATCGAAAAGGGATTTCCCTATAATCGGGAAGGCAATTCATTTTTAAACTACATCTCTTGTAAACCAAGAACACAACAAGATACAAGAACAAGGTAAAATATATAGTAAAAAAGAGTGTATAGAGTAAATAAAAGGGGCCAGAATACAATCCCAACTGGTAGTATAGATAAAAAAAACCACTCCTGTGAAAGCCTACCTAGGATCCTACCTAAAGGGTAGGTACAACTCTCGAACAGTCCTCTCTGTGGTTCATCTCTTCTAAAGGTCCACTTCCAAGAATCCTCCATACCTTCATACTCAGTCAGCACTGTCTGTTATATGCACAAGACACTACAAGGTGTGGGCATAGACGGTGCATCAGTGAGTATAAAAATACTTAGTAGGGATACTGAGACCCTTAAAGGGCTCTCAAAACCCACAAAGGCTAAACCAAAAAGCACAAAAACAATAGTTAACTCTACTTAGGTATAAGCCCAAACATATACCTAAGTTATCAAGTATACTCATCTAATTCATGAAGAAACACAAGGCCCAACAATTTATCCAAAATCTCAACAGTTCAACGAAGGATAGAATACCATGAAGGTAACACCATAATGTAAGTACCACAAAGGTAACAACACACAGAAGAATACCACATAGGTATCACCACTAAGGTAAGTGACAAAAAATTAACACCATACATAATAATACCGCAAAGGTATCACCACGAAAGTATGTACAACAAAGGTAAAGACTTAGCTCACACCAGGTATAACTTATGTACGGTTGTATAGATGATTAGCTATATTGCTAGATCATTTTACTTCATCAAGAAGCTCTGTTCTTGACCCACACAAGATCTAATATTACCCAAAAAGGGTCTGAAGATGACTAAAACAGGAGCTGGAGATGACCCACACATGATTGATATGTTCGGACCCACACAAGATCGTTGAGCACTGACTCACAGAGGATCCAAAGATGACACACACAAGATTTGAAGAATCCTCAAGTACAGCCAGCCACAGGTCTCCTCCACTAAACATGCTTGATTCTAGGAAGTTATGCTCCTCAATCCATTAGTCGATACTTCAACTACAACAAAGTCCCAAAAAAGTACCACAAAGGACCGCTTTATCACAAGTGTCCCAATGTAACAGAAGGTACGTCAATCAGATTCCGAGTCAATATGTTATTATCATTTTAGTCTGGAATGCCCAGTTGAATTCAGTTTTGATCCAACTTTTCCATACACCAACATTATCCAAAACTCAAGTGGAGTTTAGAAAATGGTATGTCTTGATCCAAGGATCCCCATGCTGCTGACGGTTCGTCAATCGGATTCTTGGATCACATGTTATGGCCAAAAAGGCGTATCTGGGTGCAGATGGGCCCACGACTAGGGTGGCCCCTCATGGTGGGGTCTGCCGTAGCCACCACCTGCGAGGGGAAGTTCCCCCTATCACCCGAAGGGCCCATGGCCCATTAATTTTTTCCCCTACCAGGCGGTGCCACATGGCACCCGCAGATGGCACATGGGACCCGCCGGACGGGTCCCGCTCGGAGTGACACGGCCAGCTGGAATGGCTGGCCCTCCGTCCAGTGGTGTAGATGCACGACACTCCTCCACCACGACCAGCTGAGTGTCGGACACCCTCCAATATCTACCTCAGCCAAGCGTTTGCGGTCCCTAGCTCCGGCGGCGTCGACACGCACCACCGCTTCGCCACACGACCGACCATCGACCGCTTCAACGCTGTAGTTGATGGGTCGCGACCTCATCCACTACCGCGGGTGCGGACATGCACCACCCCATTTCCACGTGTGCAGCCATTGTGCCGGCCGCCGTCCTCCTTCGTTTTATGCTTGAACCATGGTCAAAAGGTTGTCATCAGCCTCCTCTTCTATGAGTCATCACTGTTTCTTTCTAAGCCCGAAAAAATGTCTATCACATATTCATGATCCTCGGGTCGAGATCTCCATTTCTATATGTCACGCTCAACAAAACATTGTGTTTTGAATGCATTTAATTATAATGCGTTGAAGAATGTACAAAGAACACGCAAAGAGTTAACAGAAAAGATCATTGTATTTTTAAAGATCGAGGGATGTGTTTGTTTGGCCATAGTCATTGAGAATTGAGAATATAATGAATAAACAAAAATATAATTATCATATCTCAAAATAAACCCCTACCTCATTCACTCATTGGAGTTTACGTGGAGAAGAAAATGAAGACGATGACATTCATCGCTCCCACAGTACGCTCCCGATCCGAGCTCATGCGTCATCCTCGTCAGAGGATCGTTCTTCTTTAGAGGAGGCTCTTCCAAAGGCTCTCTCAATTCTCCACTTTTCCAATGATCCCCAACCAAGAAAGGTGAGGATAAATATTTAATTGATTTATGTTTATTAATTCAATTAATGTGGGAACATTAATTGGGGGAATTCTATGGCTTTCCTCACATTAAAAGGGAGTTCAGGTGGTCCCTATTACTAAGATTCAAAATAGAGGTTTCAAGAAATAGAAATAAAAAGTTATTTATTTTATTTTCCTCCTCTCTTGAAAATCTAAAAAAACTAACTTCCACCCTCGACCTATTGAGTTCGAGGAGAAGGTATCCTTAAGCGAATATTTGCACTGTGAGTTCAATGGTGTCCGTAGATTTCAATTTTGAGTTCCTTTTCAAAATTTTCAAAATTATGCTAATGCGTTCACTGAACATTCACAAAAAAAAAGTTCAGAAATTTATTCGGGGCACACTTAGCCTCAAAATGACACACTTTAAATTTTCGAGAACTCTTAATATTCACATATATTTAAAAAACATTTACATGGAATATTTGGGTCTTTTCAGTCACAATACCTTAGGCTTTGTATCCCCTAAAGCCACAAGAAAAGGAAATAAGTGGGGGAATTAAGCACAAATATGAGCCTCCCACTCCCATGTGCTCTCATAGAGGTTCTCGTGCTGCCAACATACATGAACCAGTGGTATCAACCTCCAAGGAAGGACTCACTCCTGTCCATCCTCAATCTCCACTAGAACCTCTGAAACATTACCCCATCATCGATGTCCAACTATCCCCAGTAAATGATGTGTGAAGGATCATGTACTTATAACCATAGCTAAGATACGTGGAAAATTTCATGCACCTAGTGTAATTGAGGGGGAAAAGATAAGCTGTATGACACCTCTCCAACTTTGCAGAGTAACTAAAAGTGTCCGATGAACATCAGAGATAACTTGCCACCCTGACCAAATCTCTACAATCCTTGTAAAGGTGAGACCCGTAGAAAAACATGGTTACCGTCCTCAAACTTCAAAGGTTTTCATCTCCTGTCAGCATAAGATTTTTCCTGCTCTGTGTAGTCTTCATATACTCTTGAATGATCTTCACTTTATCCATGGTCGCCCATACCATCTCTGGTCACACGAGTGTTGACTCCCCTGGGTCAGTCCAGCATAGAGAGGATCTATAAGGTCGACTTTACAACGCCTCGAATTGTTCCATACTAATAGTGTAGTGATAACTGTTGTTGTACGAAAACTCAAACAAGGTAAAGTGATTCTCTCAGCTGCGGTAAAAATCATAGACGCAAGCATGTAGCATGTCCTCAATGGTCTGAACGGTCCGCTCTGTCTGACCATCTTTCTGAAGATGGAAGTCGGTGCCCAACTGAACTGAGTTCTGAATGCCTCCTACAACCCCTTCTATAGCTGGGAAGTAAAACATTCATCATGATCAGATATAATCGTATATGGAACCCCATTAAGTCGTACAATCTCTTTCATGTAGAGGAATCCCAAGCCCTCTACTGAACTGTACTCTCTAATATGTAGGAAGTGGGCGGACATGGTGAGTTGGCCAACAATCACTTAGATGGAATCATGTCCCTTAGATGTACGTGGATGTCTTTTCACGATGTCTATGGAAATTCCATCCCACTTACACTATGGCACCTCTAGTGGCTGAACTAATCCCGCTGGAGCATGATGCTCTACCTTCACTTGGTAACAAGTGAGGCACCGTGAGACAAACTATGAAAATTATTTCTTCATTCATGGACACCAATGCTAACGTCAAAGGTCCTGGTAAATCTTCACCAGTCATGGATGTACCACTAGAGGGGATGTATGGAACTCCCTCAACACTTTTTCCTGTAGCGCCACTGGTACCATAGTATGCCCTCTGAAAATGATTACATGCTCCCAACCTTCAGAAAATTCATATTGTGCTTTTCCTATGGATATCTGAGCACGTTGAGCCTCACAGTCAGTATCCCCATGATATTCCTCCATAAATCACTTAAGGAGTGGGGGAGTGACTGTCCAAGACTGAAGATATGTTGCTTCATATCATTCCACGTAGGATATATACCAAGAAACTAGATGCTCCATTGCCTCACTCAGAAACTGTATACCAGATCTCAAGCTGAGTGCATCTACTACAAAGTTCCCTTACTCATGAATATAAACTATCTCAAAGTCATATTCCTCTGAGAACTCAATCCATCACCGCTATCTCAAGTTCAGGTCTTTCTGAGAGAAGATATACCTGAGACTCTTATGATCAGAGTAGACTGTAAAACGTTCTCCCAACATGTAATGTTGCCACATCTTTAAGGATAAGACCACTGCTGTTATCTCTAATTCATGGGTAGTGTAGTTCTACTCATGTTGTCTGAGCATTCAAGAACTATAGGTGATCATTTATCATTCCTGCATCATGACACATCCAAACCTGGTCCCTGATGCGTCGATGTATACTACCTAACCAATGAACTCCTATGGTAACCTCTTGATTGGGGAACTCATCCATCTCTACCTCATCTCCTAGAAACTCTATTGGAATTTCTCCAACCACACGAAGGGTTGACCCTTCTTCTTCAACACTGATAAGGGTACCACAACTCTGGAAATGTCAGGCACAAACCTCTGGTAGTAACCAATACAACCAAGGAAACTCCTCACCTCCGTCACATTTCTGTGTGGCTCCCTAGAAATCACAGCCTCAATCATCGCTAGATCCACCACAACTCTAGCCTCTGAGATGACGTGTCCCATATAGTGGACGTCTTGTATAGTCCACATAGAGTCTCAAACTCCCATCTGCTTTCTTGGCGAACAAAATCGGGGCTATCCAAGGAGAAAAATTGGGCCTAATGAACCCCTTGATCTGCAAGTTGTCCAACTGTACTCATAGCTATTGATACTATGTGGGATCTATATGATATTATGGTTTAGATATCGGTGTCATCTCGGGGTAAAAATTGATATAAATGTCCACCTCTCTATGAGGAGGTACACCAAGAATATCGTCTGGAAAAATATTACCATACTGGTCCACCACTATAGGATAGCCCAAAATCTCAACACCAACTGCTCTGAGGGTAACGCTAGCCAACTGATGTGTGATTAGATACACCCTCCCCTAGGTAAGTTCATCTTGTGGTGCAAAGGTACCCCTCTTGCCGGTGAAATAAAACCATGTCTCGTTCGTGTGGACACACCGCACATTGCACCTAATACAGTCAATCTGATCATGGACTGTGGATAACCAGTCCATATCCATGATGACTTCGTAAGGACATGATGCCACTACTAGAATATCCTAGCTCAAGATCTCACCTCCTATAGTAATCTCACACTACCAGCATCAGTGTGTAATCGTTGAGTCCTTTCCTGTAAGAGTATCTAGCTATAAGGATTAGGCAAACTACTCCAATGGTATCTCTGAGCTACGAACGTGGGAAGTGGAAATAAAAGAGTTACTAGAACCTATGTCTATAAATACTATTGATAAGGTGGAGTACACATAGATCATACCTCTAATAATATCCAGATTTATATGGTCGTAGGCCTCAGCTGCCGAGAGAAGACTAGCGGCAAAGATAACCATGAGATCAGCTGTTGTCCCTTCCAGTCGAAAAACTCTAACCACAGCCTCCAACCAGTCCTCAACCACCTGTGGATCCATCTCGCCCTGGAACCATAGGGGCCTCTGGCACTGGAACTCGTGAAATGTGCTCAAGTGGCATGCACCATCTTCTACTAGAGCTGGTGGCATCGGCTACCCAACGGGTAGTGGTGCTTCTAGAACACCACAGTGATGGTACAACTACCATAAAGGGTCCCTACACTGAAGCCTCATCGCTTGGTAGGATATCATTACGTACTCTACCTGGAACCCTAGATGGCTTTCTATGTGGAGGCATCCTAAAAAGAAATAGGTGCACCACGGTCATTAGGTTACACCTGGTGAGCTGACTCAAAGTTAACAGAAAAAAAATTCAAAAACAGACATGCAATCAATGTTTTCGTTCACAGAGTCAGAAATCAGAAGTCGGGGTTCTGGTGTATGGATACGTTGGCCACCGCAACAACATTGGATTGCCCAAACTGAAAACCAAACCCATACCACTTGAAACATTTGTTGATTAAAATATCAGAGTCCATGTTCTTCACTAGAAATGACTCCTCTGATACCAATTTATCACAACTCGTCTTCCGGGGCCCGTGTCATGATTACCCCAAGCTCGCTTCCATAGGACTAGGCTGGAAACTAGCACTGAAAATGAATTTCCCTAAAACTATGAGGGCATTTAATTTTTAACCTACAACACATGAAAACTGAGCACACATCATGATACAAGTACATTGTATACTATATAGTAAAAAGAGTGTATTCGGTATGTAAAGGGGGCCAAAATACAAGCCCAATTAGAAGCACTGGTAAAACTGAAAACAACTCCATTGAATGTCCACCAAGGATCCTACCTGAAGGGTATGCATAGCTATCAAAAGATCATCTCTGCGGTACATCTCATCTAAATATCCACCTCTGAGAAGCATCCAGTCCTAGTACCCTCATCTATAGTCAGCGTTGTCCATCATCTGCACAAGACACAACATGGTTCAGACATATCCTGTGAAGGGGTGAGTATAAAAATACTCATTAGGGACCCAAAACCCTAGAAGGTCTCTCAAAATACACCATGGATAAACCAAAAATCACGAAAACAATAATTAACCGTAATTAGGTATATTCCCATACATATACTAAGATATCAAGTATACTCATCTCATTCAGGAGGAAACAAAAGGCCCAACTTCTTATTCAAAAACACAACTGTTCCATGAAGGAGAGAATACCACGAAGGTGACACAAAATGTATGTGCCATAAAGGTAACACCACACAGTAGAATACCACATAGATATCACCATGAAGGTAAGTCCCAAAAAGGTAATACCACATATAAGAATACCACAAAGGTATCACCATGAAGGTAATAACTACAAAGGTAATGACTCATCTCACACTAGGTATAACTTAAGTACGAAAGTATAGATGATTATATGTATTGCTAGATCATCTTACTTAGTCAAGAAGATATGCTGTTGACCTACACTGGATCGAAGATGACCCACACAGGATATGAAGATAACCCGCACCGGATCTAATGATGACCCAAACAGGATCAATATGCGCTGACCCACATGGGATCCAAAGATGACCCACATCAGATCTAGAGACTCCTCATGTACATGGAGCCACAGGGTTCCCACACTAAGCGTGCTTGATTCTTGGAGGTTCCTCTCCTCAAGCAATTAGTGGATACTTCCACTGCCACGAAGTCCCATGAAGATGTACCACAAAGTACCATCACGTCACAAGGGTCCCAATGCAATAGGCTACACATTAATTGAATGCCTGGTCTATATGTTATTAGCATTTTAGTCATGATGGCCCATTTGGATTCAGGTTCGATCCAACCCTTCCATAACCCAATTTTATCCAAAAGTGAAGTGAATTATACTAAACGGTCTGTCCTGATCCAAGGATCCCACTGCATTAGATGGTTCATCAATCAGACGCCCAAATCATATGTTATGGAAAAAAGGCGTATCTAGGTCCAGATGGGCATGAGTCTAGTCCGACCCAGCTCGACCCACCCCAACCTGACCTGCCTCGGTCTGGGTCCGTCCCGGTCCGGCTCGGCCACATCGTCCCTGGCCTAACCCGCGGGGCGCTTCCCACCGCACGCTGGGCGTGACTAGCTGGGCGGTCCTCAGTGTAGCACGCGGCCGGGGTGGTCCCTTGTGGTGGGGTTCTCCCTAGCCGCCACCAGTGAGGGGAGCCCCCCCCAAGTCAGTCGAACGATCCATAGGCTATTCAATGTTGGCTAACTAGGAGGCACCATGTGGCGCCACCGGATGGCTCACGGGACCCGCCAGAGGGGTCCCGCTCAGTATGATGCGGCCCGCCAGAATGGTCGGCTCTACTAGCGGTTGGAATGCATTCCGCTCATCCACCATGGTCGGTTGAGTGTCGACCACACTCCGATCTCTACTGCGGACAAGAATCCGCGGTATCCAGCCCCAACGGTGCAGACGTGCACGGATGCTTCGTCACACGACCAGCCGGCTTGCCGACCACCGTCCCCTTCTCTGCCATGGCCGACGGGCTACAACCTCCTCCACTACTGGTAGTGTGGACTCACGTCTTCCCGGTTTCTTGTGTCGGGCCGATATGTTGACCCCCATCCTTCTCTACCACCTGCTCGAACCGCAGTAGGCCAGTTACCGACTGCACTCCCCATCCACGGTTCACCTTAGCTTAATTCTAAGCCCAAAAAACACGACAATTGCATATTTGCGATCCATGGGTGGAGATCTCAGCGTCCATATGATGTTCTCAACCAAAAATTGTGTTTGTAGTGCGCTTAATTATTTGGCATTGAAGAACACATGAAGAACACACGAAGAGTAAATAGAAAAGATCATGGTATTTCGGTGGATCGATGGCCGTGTTTTTTTGGCCATCATCACTATGAATTCATAATATTAAGAATCTAAAAAAATATAATTATAATATCTTAAAATAAACACCCTACCTCATTCTCAAGTTGGAGTTGGCTTGATGAATAATATGAAGACGCTGATGTTCATTGCTCCGGAACCATGCTCCATATCTGAGCTCGTGCTTCATCCTCATCGGAGGTTCATTCTTCTTCAGAGGAGGCTCTTCCATAGACTCTCCCAATTATCCTCTTTAAAAATTATCCCCCACTAAGAGAGGTGAAGGGGCCAAGTTTAATTGAGTTATGTTTATTAAATAAATTAATGTAGGCACGTTAATTAGAGGAATTCTAAGGGTTTCCTATGATTAAAGGGTTGTTTGGGTGGTCCCCAATACTAAGATTTAAAAAAGAAGTTTTAAAGAATGAAAAATAAAATTTTATTCATTTTATTTTCCTTATCCCATAAAAATATGAAAAAATAACTTCTCCCCTCGACCTACTGCAGATTAGGTGAAGGTCCCTTTAAGCAAATATCGGCGCTGCGAGTTCAACGATGTCCTCATAATTCAATTTCGAGCACCGGTTAAAAAGTTACAAAATACCACTCAAACGTTCAATAAAAGTACTAGAAAAAAAGTTCAGAAATTCATTCTGGGCACACCAGGACTTGGAATCATGTGTCGTTAATTTTCACAGAATCTTAATATTTCTATATATTTGAAAAAAATTACATGGAAAAATCCAGTTATTTAAAATAAATGAGTGTTGAAATGTTATAAACTGATCATAAATGATATTATAAGTATGTTAATGATTATATTATAGAAATTTAATAAATGTAAACTTTTTATACACAAGTTTAAAGAGCTTTTGATGTAATTGGAACTTGATGTAATGGTTTTTCTTCTCAAATTGTTTTATTTAGAAAAAATATTATATTATACATCAATATTATTTAATGAGGTTTATATACAGATCATTTGAAATTTTAATTCATAAATATCCTTATTTTAATGATATGTGAATTGATATTTTAGGTTATTCTTTCATGGGACTTATAATTCAAAAGATACAAAAATGACAAGGGTTTTAAGTTACAATCACATTGTTTATCTAGATCATTTATGGAGAAGTTAAATTTATGAAATCATCTTGTATATCTCTCAAGAAACCCATGAATTTTTTTATCCTATCTTTTTTTTAAAATTACAAGTTTTCCTTTCCTTTTCATCACTTTAATTATTCAATATTTTGAAATAAATTTTTAGGGACCCCCAAATTATTTCATTCTTCAATGGAAAATCATTTCTCTTCCAAGATAATTATTTCTGAAATTTTTATGATGAATTTTTATAATATTATAAAATGATTGTTAAAATTTATTTTTACATATTTTTTAATTTTTACAAAATGTTTTAAAAGGATATTATAGTCATTCTCTTAATGAGGCACTTTTGAATTATTAAAAAAATGTGAAAGAAATATTTTTAAAGCATACGATATAAACATAATTTACTACTATAATGACAAAATAATAAAATAAAAATAATTCACTATAATCTTCCAATATATCTATGTGTGTCTAAAAATAATGTTAGTTAATTTTTTTTGAGATGATTAAGAGAAGATATGTATGAAACATTTCTTATAATGGTTATGAATGATTTCTTACAATGTCAAATGTTTCATTATAATTCATTATGTTTTTGATATCATAATGTTAGTAATGATCCATGTAGTTATGGTATACTTTGGTAGTAAGTCATAATTGTGGATTTGGGGTGGATTAAAAAGTTAGATAATTCGATGTTTATGTCGTATACGTTAAAATTTAGATAATTCCATGTTAATGTTGTATATGTTAAAAAAATATTCCTATCACATTTTTAGTAAAAATTCCAAAGTACATCATTCAGAGAATGACCAAAATTTTCCTTTAAAACCATTTTTTAAATATTAAAAAATAAGTAAAAATGAATTTAAAAATTCATTTAATAATTATAAAAACATTATTAAAAAAATTCAAAAACCATTGACATGGAAGAGAAATTAATTTTAGATGAAGAATGAAATAATTTGGTTTTTCCTTAAAACATTATTTCAATATATTGAATTATTAATGTGATGAAGATTAGAGGAAAAATTTAAAATTAAAAAAACATATATGAGAAAAATGTTCAGGATTTTATTGAGAGATATGTAGTAGGAGTTCATAAATACAACTTATTTATAAACGTGCCCAATAAACAGTGAGATTGTTAGTTAATTTTTTTTTCATTTTTGCAACTTTTGAATTATAAGGCCCGTAAAAGAATAACATAAAATAAAAATTCAAATATCATGAACATAGGGATATTTATGATATAAAATTTCAAATGGTGCTTATATACACATCATAAAATAATATAGATTCATAATATAATATTTGTACCAAAAAAAATTTGAGATGAAAAACCATTACATTGAGTTCCACTTGCCTCTAAAGCAAATTAAAATCATGTATAAAATGTTTAAATTTATTAAATTTCTATAAAATAATCATTTACATACTTATAATATCATTTATGATCACTTTAAACACTCATTTATAAAAAATTTCTTAATATTATCATTGTTTTCGGGTGTTAACTCTTCTGTTTATCAAGAGTATTTAAGTACATTAGCCTCGATCATTATACATTGAACATGGTTAAATAATCTCTAAAATTTTACTAATGATTTAAATATTATATAAATATATATATTCATTTGTAAAATTTATATATAGAAAACTAAATTACATCATTCAAGGAGATGGTATGTTGTACATACGCATGAACAAAGTATCCATTATTGGATTAATGGGAATAATGAATGTTAAATAATAATTAAAATTTAAATAATTATTATGAAATAAAAATTTCATTTATATTCATAAAATCCATCTATATTACTAACCATGTAAAGTGGAAATGGAAAACAAATAACTTTTCTTTGGGGAGGTGATAGTCCACACATACTCTTTATCATTAATGTCATTTCCAAATGGATTGGAAGGTAAAAATGTTGATATTTTATTGTATCTATATAATTAAAATTACTTTATAAATATCATATACATAAAATAAACCAATAATAATAACCATCCATGAAATGTGGTATGGAAAATGAATTGTATCACTATGTAGAGACGATAGGTCATATGAATGCATGAGCATTAATTTTACTTCCCATTTGATAGAAAAAAAGTGAATAATGGTGGTTTCATATTCATAAGAAAATCTAAGTATATTTAGAGTACATAATTTTTTATTTTATGAATAATATAATATGTGTATTTGAGAAAAAATAGTAATTAAAAATAAACTGATCAGTCAATATGATTACCTCTTCTTTAAAACAACTCATTTTTATATTCTCTTATGGGTACAAGGGTGGGTATATTTTGAATAGAATCACATTTATAATTAGTATAGGGTATTTTATATGATAATGTTTTTAGTTTTTTTATAGTTATAAGGATTAAAGCTGTGTGGAGAATTTTTTTACAATATATCAATGTGTGTATATGAAATCAATTCAACAAAATGCATTTTGGAACAATTGAGGGAAATGATTTTTGATTGTAGGGATAAATAGGTTATATTTTCCCAAAAAACATTATTTTGGTCTCCTAGTATCATAAAAAGAAAAAAATGAAATGAAGAATTTAATATACTTAAATAAATAGAGTGTAAATTAATTTAATATATTCTTGGGCGGTAGGTCCTAAAATTTCTTTATCGAAAACTTAATCATAATCAATATTAGTAAATAGTGAGATTGTAACCTAAAAACCCTTCAACAATGGAAACATTAAAATAAAAACCTATAAAAATAGATAAACATATATGGATATGTATATACCTATAATTATCAAGATGAGAATCCTAAAATATATTCAATGGTATTATATACACCATATAAAAGAAACAAGTGGTGAATCTAGATTGTGTCTCAAAGAAGTAAAAGTGAGACAAAAATCCATTACCTTGGGCCCGTCTTCCTTGAAGCATGATTGAACTAACATAAAAATATATTTATTATAAATTTATTATAGAAAAATAATCATATATATCATACCATTAATTATTTTCTCACATCCTTTTATCACCCATTTTTATTAACCATTATTTATTATAATCACTAATCTAGGTGATAACTACTACTTTTTTTAATATATGTTTTTGTTTGGTTGTCTTGGTCCTTAGAAATTTATTATAGTTGAATAATATCCCTAATTTTAATAATTATATACAAATCATATATATTAATTTTATAAAAAAATAGTGCTATCTATAAATTTTAGGGATATAAAAATGATGTATACCATTCATAGAGATGATAAGTCATGAGTACACACGAACGATGTCTTCAATATTTTGATAGAAAATTCAAAAAAAAGGTAAATAATTATAAAAATTAATAAAATAATTTTTATATCATATATATTATATACATTCATTAAATATTTCAATATTACCATCCATGGAAAAATGAAATAAAAACATATCACATCGCTTTGTGGTAGCGGTAGACCACATGTATGAACAAACAATGTTATTTCTTTCTAAATTATTGGAAGATAAGAAGGTGGATGTGATATTATAATTTAATAACTTTATTTATATCATATATACCATATATATAAACAATTACTTCATAATTATATTCATCCTTGAAAGACGGTGATGGAAAACAAATTACATCAGTTCGCGAGGCTATAGTCCTCCGTACACATGATTGATGGTTTTGTTTCCTATTTGATGGGATATGAAATGGACATACGTAATTACATAAAAATAATATCTAATTAGTATTTTATGAATATTTAGTTATTATTGAATCATGGTTTATGAACATTTTAATGATTTATAGGAAAAAATTAAATAAAAACACATAGTTAAGAACAATACCTTTGCTTCAGACAACCACTTTAGGTTTATTCCAAAATCCTTCATAGGAAATTTTTTTGATCGATGAAAGGAATATAGAAATTTTGGAGGGTTATATGTAATTAATTTTGAATGGTAATTTCCAAAACAAATTGACCTTGAAGTCATGGATTGGAGAGAAGAGTGGCAGTACTTTTATAAGTGGAGGAGAATAAACACAAGGAATTTTTGTAAAGAATCAAGTAATTTAATATCTTAGTCACACAAAATTTATAAAAATGGTCCATTAATGAAGCTTAGATGATATAAGGTCCATATATTTCAATAATATATATATTATAAAATTTTTTAGGATATTTTAACAATTATAATTTTAGTTTAATCATCTAGCAAACCTATTTTATCCTTAACTGTTGCAACAGTTTTTCACTATTTTTACTACTCATTAGGACATCATATTATGCTGGAATTTCTAAAAAATATAATTTATGATGATTAAAAATATTCTATAAATTTTATTAAATTCAATTCACTGTATCTATAAACATTAATATCAAATTTAACCCATAATCGTGATGGAAAAATGACTTTAAAATGAAACGTTTTCTTAAGAATGAAATTATTTTATACAAAAAATAAAAAAAAAATTATTAAATTTCATAAATTAGAGTAATAAAAACAAAATATAACTAATTCAACTTTAAAAAAAAACTTTTCAAAAATTGGACCTTTTTAAATTCTTTAAACGCAATGATAATTTTTAATAAAAGTATATATTTTTCACTATTCATCAAAAAATATATCTTCTTAGGAATTTATAAAAACTAACTCTCTGAAAATTTTGACATGTTGATTTAGAAAATTTAATTTCATTATATGAAATTAATTTTATAAAATTTCTATGAATTAATTTTAAAATATGTGTGCAAAATGAGAAGAAAACGCTATTTAGAAAAAATATAGTTTAAACATAAAACAATAAATATTATCATATAATGCCTAAAAAACCAAATAATGATAATTATTTTTGAAATATATAATATCCAATTTTTAATAAAATCATTTACCAATAGTGATTAATTTAGTTTATTAGGGTGAAAACATATTAAATGACTAAAAATAGTTTTTTGAGAATAACATTTATTTTACTTTTAAATGATTTTTATTTTCATTAAAAATAATTTGATAACCAATTAATTAATTTCATACATGTATCATATGGTGGTGGATATGTGGTGTGCACTAGTTTAGATTATGTGAACATAAAAGTTGGGTGATGTATTTGATTTATATATTGGTAATGACCTTGACCATAGTAGCATGGATCCAAGGCCTACTTTTTTACAATGGCATTGATATAATATTAGAATAAAAAAGTGCTGATTAGTTTAGTAGTTTTGGAGACATAATTAAATACTTTAAATTCACATTACATTCTAAAACATAAAATTAAAAAATAATAATAACCGAGCATGCCATTAATTCCCTTAGTGTAACCCTACATATCAAACTCAAAACATGCCCCTGTATCCCGGGGGAAAATAAAACCTAAGAAATAGGTGAACTAAAATTCTTAGTAAGGTTAAGCGTACATTTTAATCTGTAAGTAATATGGTAAGATAAATAACTGAAACACAACCCATTTAAAAAGTCACATAATATAGGAAACATAGACATGAATATTATACTAGTTGAATAATGATATGGAATATTAATAACTAATCTAATAATGATAGAATGCATAATGTTGTTCATCCGAAACATAGCATTGAGGCCTCAACCAAGACATCAAAAAATTAATGGTTAAGGCCTCAACCAAATCCATATCTGAAAATAAATGGCCTTAGCCTACACCAAATCCTTATTTAGTTTGTCTCCTGAGCCCTACTAATGCATTCATTAGATATACATGGCCCCAAAAATCACTTACCAATTAAAATTCATTCATCATATGAATGGAGTGAATCATAAACAATATATACACATGAAATTTAAATAAGTCTCCCCAATCAGAAAACAAAATCACTCCTGATTCTAAGTAAAATGGTGAATGGATTCAAAATAGCACATCCATAGTCAAACTAATAATAATAAAAATTAATAGAATATCTTAAATAATATAATAATATATAAACTGAAATAAATCAAAAATTTCAAAAAATTATATTGAAGTAGATGAAAATACCCTAATAAAAGCATTGAATGTTTTGAGAGAAATAACAATTTTAATATAAAAATATTTTTATTTAAAAAGTTATTCAATTGTAAATGAAAATATTTTATTCAAAATGACCCCTTAAAATAGTAAATTATTATCTAAAATGTTAATGAGACATGATGGTGGAAAAAATATTCCCATGCCACATATATTAAAAAAATTCCTTGCGTTGTAAAAGTCAAAATATACCTTGTTTGGGAAATGAAAAAAAGATTCCTTTCAAACCATTTTATAAAAATTCCAATATGGGATAAATTAAATTAAAAATTTATAGGATAACATTAAAATGAATTTTTAAAATATTTTTATCAATCATTGACATTTAAGATAAATATTCACTAGTAGATATGTATACAAAAACAATCTCTATTAATGATGAGATAGAGAATTTTACACCTACCTTGGGTCTGACTTCCAACGCACTTTCCTAAAAAACCTGTATAATAAATATATATTTATTATAAATATTTAATATAACAATACTAATTTCTATAATACCATATATTAACTTCTTATATTTTTCTAGTACATGTTTGTTAACAATGTTCCAATATTTTCACTATCTTGGGTTTAAATTGCCTAGTTTTTCGAGTATGTTATGTCTTGTAACTTTTCGTTCCTGTTAATTAGATAAAAATATCATTATATTAAGAATTTAAACCATTATTTAAATATCATATATATTCAAGACAATAATATTTTTAATAATCCATAAAATTGGGAGATAAGAAATAAAATGCATTGTTTATTGAGAAGGTAAGACATACATACACAAGAACACTGATTCGATTTACTTGTCATATTTAAATGATGAAATGTAAATTATTCATATTATAATTCTAGTATAATATTTAAGAGATAAATTTTACATATTATTATTAAAACCATATTTTATACATTCTATGTATTGCGTGAAAGAATTACGTCACATTAAGGGAGCGGTAGTTCAAATTTCCAGTAATGATGTAATCTTATTTATAAAAACATTAATACATAGTGATTTGTGTTATAGAATAATTACAGAAGAATAAAGACATAATAATAATAATATATAACACATATAGATATATTTTACATCATAATTCCCATCCATGAATGGTGTTAATGTAAAAACGAACAATCATCATTTCATGAGGTAGTAGTTTGTCATACACAGATAGTAAGTTCATTAACCTTTTGATGGATGCCTTTTTAGGTTTATATAGAAGATTTAATATAATAATATCAAAATATATTGGAGATAATGGTGATATAATATAATCAGGGAAAAATAATAAATGAAGGAGTGGGGGTACTTTTGGAAACTCTGAAACAATTAAATTAATATAAAATAATTTTCTTCTCAAAATGCCTCTAAAGTGAGTTATTTAAAATAACTGATGCTTATTAGTTGAAATAAATTTACCCAATTAAAATTAAATGTGTTTAGGCTATTTTTCAATAGTTATATTTATTACTTTATCCATTTTTTAATCTTTTTAATTCCAACTATGGTATCATTTAATTTACATTTTGAGGGATAATATAATTACTATAAAATACCTAAATAGAAATAATTGAGTAATTAATAATATTTAATTATTATCTCATTATGTTGGGGGATTATCATATTTTTATGTATATTATAACATTTAATAAATTAATATTTATTTTAAAGCATCATTTTTGTCAGTTTTGACACTATTCATTACTTGATTTTTTAAAAATAAAATAGAATAAATATAAAATTGATAAAATACATCTAAAACATCAATAACATGTAAAATTTGCCCAAAAATTCTTGAATGACATTAATAATTTCATGTTATATTTATTTTAAAAATTTTAAAATCATTTATTTGATATTTACTTTAATTAAACAATTTTTGTGACATCATTGGGAAAGCATTTATTTTAATGATTTATTACCTAAAATTAAAAATAATTTATAATGATGAATATAAATGTTTTATATTTCAAATAAGTACTTATATTCTAAGATATCATATAAATATCTATATATGAAAAATATAATACCTATAAAAATCAATAGTGTGATATATTTTACTTCCCTTATAATAAAATACTATAAAAGGATTAATGTTATAAATGTGGTTCCAAGAGGCCATAAAATTTACCGAATGATAATTTGGGTAAAAAACTCATTCAATAAAATTAGGACATTTTTATTGTAAATTTATTATATTTATAATTTTTTTACCAATAATCACCTAATTTAACATTAAATGTGGTAATTAAACATTAATTAACTATTCATATTCTAAAAAACACATATTTAAATAATTTTTAACCACCTATTCGAAATATAGAATCTTTTTTTTAAGAAAAAGAACACATATTTTTTTAATTAATATAAAATTATTCCCATTGAAGGAATGAGAAAAAAAGGTTTTAATGTAAAAAATATCAACAGATTGAAATTGTTATATATATAAATTCAAAGTGAAATTTATTCTAATGACCTAAATTGGATTAAATTAAAAAACAATAATATAATTATTCTTCAAAAAAATCAAATATTTAATATAACATTATGAATTATTTTACTGAAAATATTTTTTCCAGTTAAACATAACAGGTTTCATTATGCATCCAAATAAGAAACATATCATGAGAATACCAAAAATTAGAAAAAAGTGAATTTTTATATTATGATTTAAATTTAGAATTTTATTTTTTCAAAATTTAATATAGATAATAGTGTCAAAAATTTGATTTAAAATAGGCTTTCTATCAAAAGGCGGTAAAACTACCTTTATAAAAATACAGGTTTTTGTGAGTAATATTTTTTTTGTTCCTATATTATGACTATTTGATATATAAGTTGAATATGAAAAATATATTATTGAATATATAAAATTTATATTTCCTTAATATCATAAACTAATAGTCACTAATTTAATTTATTAGGATAAAATGACTTTTTGAGCATAAAAACAATTATTTATAAAAATATTTCTTATATATTCAGTTGGTTCCTACATTCATTTCTAATTAACTTGAAACTAATGAATTTAACCATATAATTTCATAAGTTATTAATTACTATACATAACCTGCAAAATAACACCTAGGTTATAACTTATTATACTAAATAATTCTATATTAATTATTTATTATTGTTTAGAAAAATGTAGTCTTGCATGTAACATAAGACCACTCCTGTTGTGTGTAACATAATCTTAAAATGATTTTACATATAAATAAATATATAAAAAAATTAATTTTATTTTAAATGAAAATTTTGTAAATTATTGGGGGGTTACATTCTTCAATACATCAATAAATTGCATCCTTTCCATTTAAACTCTGTATAAAAAACTAGGTGTTTGAATTTTAAAAATATATTTGTGGAAATAACACATTGTAAAAAGGATTAATGAATCCTTATATTTAAAATAATGAAAGGGAATTAGAAAGGTTATTAGAGATAAAAAATATTAGGTTTCCATATAGTAAAACATGAACAAGGAAGAGAAATATAACCCTCATGTTCTCATGAAGAGTGATAAAGAACATGTTTAAGAGAAAGTTAACAATCAAATGTCTATAAATCTGCAATGATATAAGGGAACTAGTTTTTCATCCGAAAAGAAGGTATTAGCGTAACATTTATGGTTAACACCTTTTTCCAAGAGTTGATTAATTTTTTCACCCTCTAAGGATATATGTAAATATTCACATTTGATAAATTTCTAGAAGCATAATCTTATCCTTGTGTCTTGAACTGTTTAAACTTCAATTTTAGAAAATGTTTCATAACCTAGTGAAGTAATGCTATAATATCTAAAACCTCATTTAAAGTTCAATTTAAATGATTTCATAAATTTTTTTCCTTAGGAATGCTCCATGAATTTTGATCTGAATCTTTAGATTCACATCCATGGCAGTTAGTAATATCTAATTTACTTTATCCGTATCAATCATCTCTTTATCCAACATCATTATCTCTATATCAGTTACATTTTAAGGCTTACATTTCCTTCAGTCATGTGTTTTAAAAGATGTATAACTAATTTCTAAATAACATTTCTTACTTATTGGTACCAATCAATTCAAGCATTCAATTCCTTGATTAAAAATTACTATAGTTCAATAATTATATATTTTATAATTCATATGATGATACCACCATCAATAAAATAATTTTACATCATATTTCATAGATCAAAATACATAACCACATTAATAACTCCACGTTGGTTGTGTCAATAACATAATACTGACCTTGATCCTTTATCTTTTTCTACGGTATATTTCCATGATTCTTAGGAAAATAATTTTCATTGTGTCCCATATATTTTCAATTTTTACATTTAACTTTGGTATTTTGTTTCCTTTCCATGAAATCATGATCATGATTTTATTTTTTTACCACACTTGAAGAAAACAATTATTCCTTTTAATAAGGCACTATGGTGTTTCCATCCTTAATTATCACATGTTACAAAATCGTTCTTTCCCCATTACCCTTTATTTTTCACATCCCCCACTGTTTTCTTCTTATTTTTACCTTAACGTCATATGATTTAGAAAATTATTTCACTATCTTGATTGCACATGATACTATATCTTCATATGATGATAATTATTGGGAGACAAATTCCTTTCATAGGAAAGGATTTATCCCATAAAAGAAACGATCAATATTACACCTTGGGTTACTTATATAGTCTATATCATAACTTTCTATCCTTGTAAAGGTTTCTAAATTCATATCAACATTCTCATCCTCCTTTCCCACAAATTCAAGTATTATCTCTTCATATATACTTACCGTTCATGAGGGAATTGTTTTTAAGATACATTCATTGAAATTCTCCAATTCCATTTTTAATATTTCTTCATTCTTATTATTATGTTAGTTCAATGACCACAATTTATAATAATATCCCAAATCATAAAAAATTTCAATGAATTTTGTTTTGTTTTTTATACATATGAAAGCAAGAAATATCTTCTCTGAGTAACTTTTCCATTGTTCAACTAAAAATTAATTTTTAGTTTTATTGAATATTAGAGGTTGTTGTCTCATGAAGTGGTATAAAATTTTTCCTCCACTATTTGAATCTAGATTCTCCATATAGTTAAGGTTATTGTTAATAACATAAGATAGCTATTCCAGTGTAGTTATATGTTTCTCAACACTAGTGGAAGCTCCGTCGCCATCATCATTATCTTGCATAAGAAGAAAATATCTACATGTATTATTTCTGTTGATTCAGTTTCTAATCAATCATCTAGGTTCTATTTCTAAACAATGGTATATATAAGATTAGCTTATGAATGATAATAAATAATTTTTGAACGAGTAGAATATAAAATAAATTTTATTAATTATGTATAACTAATCTTATAATCATAAACATGGTTTCTTTACAGATATATTAACTTTTAAATATTTCATAATAGCATTTAAATAAAATGAAAATTATAATAATCATATCCCCCATGAGTGTAAAAACATGTGCGTAGTAAGACCCGTTGTTGTGTACCAGGTTATGCCGAGTCTGGCCAAACACTCCTTATTAGATTTTTTACCCATAGTTACATCTGTGACAGAATCACATCCACATATAGTATTCAAGCAAGGATTTTTATCTATGAATACTAGCATGATCTCAACCCTACCAAAATTGTAGGATGTTCTTCTATGTTTATCCATAATGTATATCTTAGTGTTATGTTCCGTAATCTTGTTTCCAAGGTTTCTACTAAATATTCATTGATACCAAACTATAATAACCTCGACCCAAGTAGCCTTGAGATGGTGCCTCACATTATTATATTGTCATAAATAAATGATTAAAATCCTAATGGAATGATAATTTTTACAATTTTGAAATCCAAATTACAGACTTGAAATTAAAAATAAAATCTATAAAAAAAATACATAAAGTATTTTCTTCATTCATGTCATTAATCCCCATAGTCTTACAATACATACCAAACTCAAAATACTTCTTTGTATAAAAGGAAAAAAGTAAAACAAATAAAGGGTAAGTTATATTCTTATATATATAAATTCAAAGTGAAATTTATTCTAATGACCTAAATTGGATTAAATTAAAAAACAACAATATAATTATTCTTCAAAAAAATCCAATATTTAATATAACATTATAAATTATTTTACTGAAAATGTTTTTTCCAGTTAAACTTAACAGGTTTCATTATGCATCCAAATAAGAAATATATCATGAGAATACCAAAAATTAGAAAAAAGTGAATTTTTATATTATGATTTAAATTTAGAAGTTTATTTTTTCAAAATTTAATATATATAATAGTGTCAAAAATTGGATTTAAAATAGGCTTTCTATCAAAAGGCGGTAAAACTACCTTTATAAAAATATAGCTTTTGTGAGTAATATTTTTTTTGTTCCTATCTTATGCCTATTTAATATATAAGTTGAATATGAAAATTATATTATTGAATATATAACATTTATATTTCCTTAATATCATAAAATAATAGTCACTAATTTAATTTATTAGGATAAAACGACTTTTTGAGCATAAAAAAAATTATTTATAAAAATATTTCTTATATATTCAGTTGGTTCCTACATTCATTACTAATTAACTTGTGACTAATGAATTTAACAATATATTTTCATAAGTTATTAATTACTATACATAACCTGAAAAATAACACCTAGGTTATAACTTATTATACTAAATAATTCTATATTAATTATTTGTTGTTGTTTAGAAAAATGTAGTCTTGCATGTAACATAAGACCACTCCTGTTGTGTGTAACATAATCTTAAAATGATTTTACATATAAATAAATATATATAAAAATTAATTTTATTTAAAATGAAAATGTTGTAAAGTATTGGGGGGTTACATTCTTCAATACATCAATAAATTGCATCCTTGCCATTTAAACTCTCTATAAAAAACTAGGTGTTTGACATTTAAAAATATATTTGTTGAAATAACACATTGTAAAAAGGATTAATGAATCCTCATATTTAAAATAATGAAAGGGCAGTAGAAAGGTTATTAGAGATAAAAAATATTAGGTTTCCATATAGTAAAACATGAACAAGGACGAGAAATATAACCCTCATGTTCTCATGAAGAGTGATAAAGAACATGTTTAAGAGAAATTTAACAATCAAATGTCTATAAATCTGCAATGATATAAGGGAACTTGTTTTTCATCCGAAAAGAAGGTATTAGCGTAACATTTATGGTTAACACCTTTTTCCAAGAGTTGATTAATTTTTTCACCCTCTAAGGATATATGTAAATATTCACATTTGATAAATTTATAAAAGCATAATCTTATCCTTGTGTCTTGAACTGTTTAAACTTCAATTTTAGAAAATGTTTCATAACATAGTGAAGTAATTCTATAATATCTAAAACCTCATTTAAAGTTCAATTTAAATGATTTCATAAATTTTTATCCTTAGGAATGCTCCATGTATTTTGATCTAAATCTTTAGATTCACTTCCATGGCAGTTAGTAAAAACTAATTTACTTTATCCGTATCAATCATCTCTTTATCCAACATCATTATCTCTATATCAGTTACATTTTAAGGCTTACATTTCTTTCAGTCATGTGTTTTAAAAAATGTATAACTAATTTCTAAATAACATTTCTTGGTTATTGGTACCAATCAATTCAAGCATTCAATTCCTTGATGAAAAATTACTATAGTTCAATAATTATATATTTTATAATTCATATGATGATACCACCATCAATAAAATAATTTTACATCATATTTCATAGATCAAAATACATAACCACATTAATAACTCCACGTTGGTTGTGTCAATAACATAATACTGACCTTGATCCTTTATCTTTTTCTACGATATATTTCTATGATTCTTAGGAAAATAATTTTCATTGTGTCCCGTATATTTTCAATTTTTACATTTAACTTTGGTATTTTGTTTTCTTTCCATGAAATCATGATCATGATTTTATTTTTTTACCACACTTGAAAAAAACAATTATTCCTTTTAATAAGGCACTATGGTGTTTCCATCCTTAATTATCACATGTTACAAAATCGTTCTTTCCCCATTACCCTTTATTTTTCACATCCCCCACTATTTTCTTCTTATTTTTACCTTAACGTCATATGATTTAGAAAATTATTTCACTATCTTGATTGCACATGATACAATATCTTCATATGATGATAATTATTGGGAGACAAATTCCTTTCATAGGAAAGGATTTATCCCATAAAAGAAACGATCAATATTACACCTTGGGTTACTTATATAGTCTATATCATAACTTTCTATCCTTGTAAAGGTTTCTAAAAACATATCAACATTCTCATCCTCCTTTCCCACAAATTCAAGTATTATCTCTTCATATATACTTACCGTTCATGAGGGAATTTTTTTTAAGATACATTCATTGAAATTCTCCAATTCCATTTTTAATATTTCTTCATTCTTATTATTATGTTGGATCAATGACCACAATTTATAATAATATCCCAAATCATAATAAATTTCAATGAATTTTGTTTTGTTTTTTATACATATAAAAGCAAGAAATATCTTCTCTGAGTAACTTTTCCATTGTTCAACTAAAAATTAATTTTTAGTTTTATTGAATATTAGAGGTTATTGTCTCATGAAGGGGTATAACAATTTTCCTCCACTCTTTGAATCTAGATTCTCCATATAGTTAAGGTTATTGTTAATAACATAAGATAGCTATTCCAGTGTAGTTATATGTTTCTCAACACTAGTGGCAGCTCCGTCGCCATCATCATTATCTTGCATAAGAAGAAAATATCTACATGGATTATTTCTGTTGATACAGTTTCTAATCAATCATCTAGGTTCTATTTCTAAACAATGGTATATATAAGATTAGCTTATGAATGATAATAAATAATTTTTGAACTAGTAGAATATAACATAAATTTTATTATTTATGTATAACTAATCTTATAATCATAAACATGGTTTCTTTACAGATATATTAACTTTTAAATATTTCATAATAATATTTAAATAAAATGAAAATTATAATAATCATATCCCCCATGAGTGTAAAAACATGTGCGCAGTGAGACCCATTGTTGTGTACCAGGTTATGCCGAGTCTGGCCAAACACTCCTTATTAGATTTTTTACCCATAGTTACATCTGTGACAGAATCACATCCACATATAGTATTCAAGCAAGTATTTTTATCTATGAATACCAGTATGATCTCAACCCTACCAAAATTGTAGGATGTTCTTCTATGTTTATCCATAATGTATATCTTAGTGTTATGTTCCGTAATATTGTTTCCAAGGTTTCTACTAAATATTCATTGATACCAAACTATAATAACCTCGACCCAAGTAGCCTTGAGATGGTGCCTCACATTATTATATTGTCATAAATAAATGATTAAAATCCTAATGGAATGATAATTTTTACAATTTTGAAATCCAAATTACAGACTTGAAATTAAAAATAAAATCTATAAAAAAAATACATAAAGTATTTTCTTCGTTCATGTCATTAATCCCCATAGTGTTACACTACATACCAAACTCAAAATACTTCTGCGTATTAAAGGAAAAAAGTAAAACATAAAAAAGGGTAAGTTATATTCTTATATATATAAATTCAAAGTGAAATTTATTCTAATGACCTAAATTGGATTAAATTAAAAAACAATAATATAATTATTCTTCAAAAAAATCCAATATTTAATATAACATTATAAATTATTTTACTGAAAATGTTTTTTCCAGTTAAACTTAACAGGTTTCATTATGCATCCAAATAAGAAACATATCATGAGAATACCAAAAATTAGACAAAAGTGAATTTTTATATTATGATTTAAATTTAGAAGTTTATTTTTTCAAAATTTAATATATATAATAGTGTCAAAAATTGGATTTAAAATAGGCTTTCTATCAAAAGGCGATAAAACTACCTTTATAAAAATATAGCTTTTTGTGAGTAATATTTTTTTTGTTTCTATCTTATGCCTATTTAATATATAAGTTGAATATGAAAAATATATTATTGAATATATAACATTTATATTTCCTTAATATCATAAAATAATAGTCACTAATTTAATTTATTAGGATAAAATGACTTTTTGAGCATAAAAATAATTATTTATAAAAATATTTCTTATATATTCAGTTGGTTCCTACATTCATTACTAATTAACTTGTAACTAATGAATTTAACAATATATTTTCATAAGTTATTAATTACTATACATTACCTGAAAAATAACACCTAGGTTATAACTTATTATACTAAATAATTCTATATTAATTATTTATTGTTGTTTAGAAAAATGTAGTCTTGCATGTAACATAAGACCACTCCTGTTGTGTGTAACATAATCTTAAAATGATTTTACATATAAATAAATATATATAAAAATTAATTTTATTTAAAATGAAAATGTTGTAAAGTATTGGGGGGTTACATTCTTCAATACATCAATAAATTGCATCCTTGCCATTTAAACTCTCTATAAAAAACTAGGTGTTTGACTTTTAAAAATATATTTGTTGAAATAACACATTGTAAAAAGGATTAATGAATCCTCATATTTAAAATAATGAAAGGGCAGTAGAAAGGTTATTAGAGATAAAACATATTAGGTTTCCATATAGTAAAACATGAACAAGGAAGAGAAATATAACCATCATGTTCTCATGAAGAGTGATAAAGAACATGTTTAAGAGAAAGTTAACAATCAAATGTCTATAAATCTGCAATGATATAAGGGAACTTGTTTTTCATCCGAAAAGAAGGTATTAGCGTAACATTTATGGTTAACACCTTTTTCCAAGAGTTGATTAATTTTTTCACCCTCTAAGGATATATGTAAATATTCACATTTGATAAATTTCTAAAAGCATAATCTTATCCTTGTGTCTTGAACTGTTTAAACTTCAATTTTAGAAAATGTTTCATAACATAGTGAAGTAATACTATAATATCTAAAACCTCATTTAAAGTTCAATTTAAATGATTTCATAAATTTTTATCCTTAGGAATGCTCCATGTATTTTGATCTGAATCTTTAGATTCACTTCCATGGCAGTTAGTAATATCTAATTTACTTTATCCGTATCAATCATCTCTTTATCCAACATCATTATCTCTATATCAGTTACATTTTAAGGCTTACATTTCCTTCAGTCATGTATTTTAAAAAATGTATAACTAATTTCTAAATAACATTTCTTGGTTATTGGTACCAATCAATTCAAGAATTCAATTCCTTGATGAAAAATTACTATAGTTCAATAATTATATATTTTATAATTCATATGATGATACCACCATCAATAAAATAATTTTACATCATATTTCATAGATCAAAAATACATAACCACATTAATAACTCCACGTTGGTTGTGTTAATAACATAATACAGACCTTGATCCTTTATCTTTTTCTACGGTATATTTCCATGATTCTTAGGAAAATAATTTTCATTGTGTCCCATATATTTTAAATTTTTACATTTAACTTTGGTATTTTGTTTCCTTTCCATGAAATCATGATCATGATTTTCTTTTTTACCACACTTGAAGAAAAAAATTATTCTTTTTAATAAGGCACTATGGTGTTTCCATCCTTAATTATCACATGTTACAAAATCCTTCTTTCCCCATTACCCTTTATTTTTCACATCCCCCACTGTTTTCTTCTTATTTTTACCTTAACGTCATATGATTTTGAAAATTGTTTCACTATCTTGATTGCACATGATACTATATCTTCATATGATGATAATTATTGGGAGACAAATTCCTTTCATAGGAAAGGATTTATCCCATAAAAGAAAAGATCAATATTACACCTTGGGTTACTTATATAGTCTATATCATAACTTTCTATCCTTGTAAAGGTTTCTAAATACATATCAACATTCTCATCCTCCTTTCCCACAAATTAAAGTATTATCTCTTCATATATACTTACCGTTCGTGAAGGAATTTTTTTTAAGATACTTTCATTGAAATTCTCCAATTCCATTTTTAATATTTCTTCATTCTTATTATTATGTTGGATCAATGAGCACAATTTATAATAATATCCCAAATCATAATAAATTTCAATGATTTTTGTTTTGTTTTTTATACATATGAAAGCAAGAAATATCTTCTATGAGTAACTTTTCCATTTTTCAACTAAAAATTAATTTTTAGATTTATTGAATATTATAGGTTGTTGTCTCATGAAGGGGTATAACAATTTTCCTCCACTCTTTGAATCTAGATTCTCCATATAGTTAAGGTTATTGTTAATAACATAAGATAGCTATTCCAGTGTAGTTATATGTTTCTCAACACTAGTGGCAGCTCCATCGCCATCATCATTATCTTGCATAAGAAGAAAATATCTACATGGATTATTTCTGTTGATATAGTTTATAATCAATCATATAGGTTCTATTTCTAAACAATGGTATATATAAGATTAGCTTATGAATGATAATACATAATTTTTGAACTAGTAGAATATAACATAAATTTTATTATTTATGTATAACAAATCTTATAATCATAAAAATGGTTTCTTTACAGATATATTAACTTTTTAATATTTCAGAATAACATTTAAATAAAATGAAAATTATAATAATCATATCCCCCATGAGTGTAAAAACATGTGCACAGTAAGACTTGTTGTTGTGTACCAGGTTATACCGAGTCTGTCCAAACACTCCTTATTAGATTTTTTATCCATAGTTACATCTGTGACAGAATCACATCCACATATAGTATTCAAGCAAGGATTTTTATCTATGAATACCAGCATGATCACAACCCTACCAAAATTGAAGGATGTTATTCTATGTTTATCCATAATTTATATCTTAGTGTTATGTTCTGTAATCTTGTTTCCATGGTTTCTACTAAATATTCATTGATACCAAACTATAATAACCTCGACCCAAGTAGCCTTGAGATAGTGCCTCACATTATTATATTGTCATAAATAAATGATTAAAATCCTAATGGAATTATAATTTTTACAATTTTTAAATCCAAATTACTGACTTGAAATTAAAAATAAAATCTATAAAAAAAATACATAAAGTATTTTCTTCGATCATGTCATTAATCCCCATAGTGTTACACTACACAACAAACTCAAAATACTTCTTCATATTAAAGGGAAAAAGTAAAACATAAAAAAGGGTATGATTATATTCTTGGTAATGGTAAGTATACAATGGCAGCTATTAGTAAATATGTAATAAATATATAAAGGATTATTATAATAATTTTATAATCCTTTATAAATTACATTTATAGCATGAAAAATTTACGACACATTGAGGAGGCAGTAGTTTACACTTCCACAAATGATGTTATTGTATTTGAAAAAATTTAAATCCTAAGAATATGTGTTATAAAAGTATTAAATAACAAAAAATTAATAATAAATATCATAAATAACACATATAAATATATTTTACATCATAATTCCCAGCAATTAAGGGTTGTAAAGAAAAAATGGTCAATCATCATTTCGTGAGGACGTAGTTTTCCACACATGAACGATAAATCTGCTACCCATATGCTGGAAGTGTGTGTGGGTATGAGTATAAAATGTAACATAATAATATCTTAGTATATTAATTATACTAGTGTTATTATATAATAATGGAATAATAATAAATTAATTAATGGGGAATGAAACTAAACCTAAGTGACCTTTGAAGATCTTTACCTCTTATTTGGGTAACTCAGTTTGGTTTAAGCCAAAAGACTTCCTTGGTTTACTTTCTTCCCAACATGGGGTTTCTATGATAATAGGATGAAATTTTAGATCTTATATGGTTAGGGTTTTTTTATTTAGAAGGCTAATGGTGGTGTGTGGAAGTGATGGAGGAGGTGCACATTTATAATTGTGGTGAGGTATACTTCTAAAAAATCTCAAACTATTAAATTAATATAAATTAATTTTCAATTAAAAATGGATTCAACATGAGTTATTTATAATATATGATACCTATGAGTTGAAATAAATTCATCAAATTAAAATTATACAAGTTTTTACAATTGTCTGAGTACTTATATTTTATATTTAACCCTTTTTAACGTTTTTAATTCTTACCATGATGTTATGTAATTTAACTGTTAAAGATAAATTTAAGAACTATAAAATAAATAAACTAATAAATGTGTTATTTATGAAATTTTTGGACTTATCCAATTCATTTGGTAGAATATAAATTTTTTATAAATTTTATATTATTTAATAAAATCATATTTATTTAAGAACATCATTAGTGTCAATTTGACACTATTCATTACAAGATTTTTTAAATAAATATCTTAAAAATAATATAAAATCGAACCAATACTTATATAAAACCACTAAAATGTCAAATTTGTCTACATAATTTGTTTGTGAAATTAATTATATCAAATTATATTTCATTAAATATTTTTAATGTCATTTAGATGATATTTATTTTAATTAAACAATTTCGGTATCATCATTATAAAATAAATTATTTTAATTATTTCATTCCTAAAAATTTAAAAATAAATTATAATGATTAATATAGTTGTTTTATATTTCAAATGAATATTTGTAGAAAAATATATCCTCTAAAATACAATATATGTAAAATTTTATACTTATTAAAATCAAAAGCAAGACATATTGGACTTCCCCTAGAATGAAATACCATAAAGGCTTAAAGTCATCCAAGTGCGACCAATAGGTCATAAAATCTAACCAAGGATTATTGTGGTCTCAAAATACTTATCCAATGAAATTATTTAATGGGTTATGGTATTTTTATGATACTTACAATATTATTTTTACCCATAATTAATATATTTACCCCAAACTCTGGAAATTGAAATAATTCTAAATTTACTCTTCAAATTATTAATATTAAAAGAAAACTATTTACATAATTTGGAAAAATGATTATAAATTTTGAATCTATTATTTAAGATTCAATATATAGAATATTCAGTAATTAATTTAAAATTAATCCCATTAAAGGAATGAGAGATTGGTTTTTTAAATTAAAAAATATCAAAAGATTGAAGTATTTTTATTTCAAAATTAAATTGGAAATTAATTCCAATGACCAATATTGGAGAATATTATAAAAAATAATCTAACTATATTTTAAAAACAACAAAAAATATAATTTATTATTATAAATTATTTCAATTATAAAATAGTTTTTCAATTAAAATATAGTATTTTTCTCTATTAATCAAAACATGTAAATTATCAGAAAATACAAAAAATTCAATGAAGGTTAATTTTTATATTTCAATTTAAAAAAATATGATTATTTTTTAAAATAAAATATATAAAATTTTATAAAATTTGATTTAAAATATGTTCTCCATCAAAAGAGGTAAAACTACCTTTGTAAATATATATGTTTTTTGTGTTCTGTTGGGATTTTTTCATACCTTATGCCTATAAAATATAATGGATGAATATAAAAGATATTTTATTGAATAAATATCATATATATTTTATTAATACCATTCCATAATAGTAATTAATTAAATTTATTATTATATATCTACTTTGTGAGAATAAAAAATGTTATTTTAAAAAACATTCAATATATATTTTGTTGGATCATATTTTCATTTATAATTAATTTGAAAACAAATTTATTCAAAAATATATTTTAATAAGTTAGTTAATACTATTCGTGACTTACAACTTAAGGAATTGGTTATATATCATTATATAAAATAATAATATTTTAATAATATATTATTGTTTGGTAAAACTCAGTATTTATTGTAATGCAAGACAACTCATTGTTGTGTGTAGAATAAGATTAACATGTTTTTTTTCATATAATGAAATATAGAAAAAGAAATTAAATTTATTGAAAAATCAAAATATTGTGGTGTTACATATATCATGTGTGTTTATGTTATTTTTTTTATTTACCCCACCTGTGTTGGAAAACAATACCAACACTCAGATGTATTAGCTTTCTTTTGTTTTCCCCAACATCTAGGATGGTGGTGATAATTATGGATTATTAACTATATTCCACACTCATCCTTTAACAGTGATTTCCTTGATTTCTATAGGTTAGATGTATAATAATGGTTGATGTTTCTTCAGGCGAGATGTCGTTGTTGTACCTATGATGAGACACGGTGTATGGGACCATGTGTCTGGGGTGAGATGTGATGTGATGGTACCTAATGCTGAAACCAGATACTGTAAAATTCATTAGTGGGTAGGTCGGGATGTTTCGTAACCCACATCACATATGTATAGTATGTGATGTGATGTAATTTGATATGTATTGAAGCAATTAGAGTATAGGAAATTCCATTTTGGGGCGTGAAAGTGGAATATTAGTGGAGAAGTGGTAACATGGTTCCCATATTTGTTATAATGTTAATGGTATATGATAATATTGGATATTTAAGTTGGTGATTTATCTATTTTGAAGTTGGTTATTGGTTATATTTCTTATTTTGGAGCTTTTCGGTTCTGCAATTTTTTCACTGGCGCAATATCTTACTCTTTTCACATTTTCACTTGAGACATTGGTTCTGTCCCACCTAATTATACCTATTAGGATAATCCTACCTATATAATAATTTTTTTCGGGTTCTAGAAAGACTTTAGGGACCAATATGTACATTTCTAGCTCACGGTTGATTCTATTATTGAGTATCTTCCATATACTTGTCTTTTAGTATATTTTAGATAATTTAATTGTATCTGATGACACGTTTTAGGTATTATGGGATGATTTTTTGTTTCTATTTACGTTATTTTCTGGAATTTTTGGTTATTTTTATCCTATATCTTGATTTTTTTTATTATAGAGTAGAATTTCTCTTATATATGTGATACTTTTAAACACTCAAAGATAGTCTCTGATACGGGGCGTACTAGAGGTGGGATTCTTGGGGTCATTATCTCTATCCAATCATTGTGGTTTCTTTGGAGGGATGGGTTGTGAAAGAGTGTTATCAATATTATTGTTGAGAGATAGTATGATATTGAGAGTTAGAAATTTTTAGGTTTTAGGGGTTTGTAAGAAAATGGTTCCAGTAAATCTTTGTGCATGACATAGGTCAGGGAGACTTGATAGGACATGGGATTTTAGGCCCCCCATATTTCAGTTCAGGGACTCTAATATTTTTGAATTATCTAGTGAGGAGGAGTTATTTTTAGGGTAGATATATAGGCAATTTAAAAGAATCATGATTTATTTTCTTCATGTTAAAATGGGTTATTTTGGGAAAATAAAATGAATTGAACAACTATTCTTGATTAAATTCCCTATTACATGTGTGAGGATGTTCTGATTGATTTTCATGAATGGATCATATTATTTATCCATGAGTGGATCAGGTAGTTGAGGTTTAGTAATATGGTGTAGTTTATCTTAATAGGATTTACATGAATGAGTAGGATGAGGCATTGAATATGGCATTACATTCCTTTCAGCCATTGAGTATGGTAAAGTATGAGAAGAGCATCTCAAATATGAAGATTGAGAAATGTACGTAGGAAATCAGGATCACTTTTTGTTTGATATGAGAATGGGATGTGTTTTGAGTGATTTTGGAACTAGTTCAGATATAGGGGGAAATAATTTGGTGGGGGATGTTATCTCTTTGAGATCATAAGGAAGAAAAAGTGTTAATCTTCCAATTTTAGAGGGAGTTCTAGGAGGAGTTCCAATCATCGATGATTGCTATAGCCAAGCGGAAGCAGTTACTCTCCATTCAATAAGTGAGAGTGAGAGTGTGGGATAATAGGATCATGTTTATGCACCTCCTACACTTTTCTGTAGATGTTTTTATAGATTTGGAGTCTAAATCAAGATATGTAGATAAGAATACGTTCCTAGTGATCAGGTATGTGATATCTCAACTTATGCACCCTACATACGTAGAGGTTCATAAAAAAGGAAAACATATAAAAAAAATGTTTCGATGGGATTTTATCTTTGAGAGTGTTGTATGAGGTGAATTTCAAAGAGAAGATATTAATGAAGTGTTCAACATGTGTTGAAGAATTTAGGTTTTCGATTAGTGGGGAACCGACCATGGTAGACTTATTTTTGTTCATTAGTGAAACATTTCCCTCAAAGACCCATTGTATTATTTACATTTTCGTGTTATGTATCTCTATGACATGGACACCACAATGAAAAATGTTCTAACACTTGGGTAGTTTGATATCATATGGGTGTTTAGGACCCTTTTCATAAGAAGTATTAATTTGAACCGAGGTAGTTTCAGTGGAAGGGACTATCATTTCTAATTTAGTAGCTGAGAGTAGATTGTGTTAGAAGAGGGAAGCCTCATGATGCTCCCCATCCAAAGATACCTATGAAAGATTTTCCTCTTGGATTCTAAAAACAGGGAGGTATAAGATCAACAAGTGGCTAAACACACACGTTAGTGGTGGTGGTGTCAGTATACTTATGAGTTGATTGAGGTATGATTATATTATCTTTTACCATTGTGTGTGTTTTGTTTAATAAAAGAGCTAAAAAATTATTTTTTGCCCTTCTTTGGTCCATATATTAGTACTATATGTGAAGATACTTCCAGTGACCTTGGTGTTATCTATTCTAGTTGGACGTCATGGTTCTTTGTTTAGAGAGTGTCATGGATATTGGCTGGTGATGGGGAAACACAAGTCCAAAATATATTTCCTCTTCCTACGGATATAGTTATAAGATATTGTCCTTTAAATGGATTTTTTTATTCCATTAATGCAGTCATCAAATATTTATAGAGGACAATTTTGTATTACAATGTGGGAGGGAAAGTGAGTGGTGGTCATTATAGAGAGAGGTTATCAGATGGGTTGTGATAAATAGAATCCTTTTTTGTAGTTGTCAAATCATTCAAGGGAATATCACGTTAAGGGTGTTCATATGGTTGTTGAAGAGTTATTGGATATTTTCCTATATAATATTATCATCATACCCCTTGACAAGATGTTGATGTTGGATAAAATCTATAGAAAGGTGCATAAATGATTTTGATGGTTCTCTATCCGAAGACGCCTTAAGATTTGGATGAGTTGGGGTTGATGGAGGATGATATAATGCATATGAGATTCCTTTAACAAAGTGTGTCTCCTTGGGGTGATATTGTATTGATCTGAAAGAATTCATATGGTAGTAAGAGGATGTTTATAAATTAATAGTGGTTGAACTTGGAAATAGTCATGTATTGTTACCCTCTTGTGGGGATTGATTATCATTTTGACATGTTGAGAGGGCTAGTTGGTTTTATAAGGCCAAATCGTGGTCTTGATAACAAAAATTCATGGCAAAGGATGAGGGTATCCATAATAATACTTTACGGTGTAGTGACGATAACATTGAATTTATAATTATGTTGTTGAATATTAGTAATGAACCAGATGTGTTCATGGGAATCATAATCTCTATTTTTTTTGAATTCCTAACCCAGTTGATCATCTTATTAATTGGTGATATCTTTATCTACTAAAGGCCTATGGAAAATATTATCAAGCATCACATAGTCGTTTTTTATGTCTTTAAACAAAACTAGCTCTATGTAAAATTTCCCAAGTGTGTGTTTTGGTAGTGATAGATTCATTTAAAATACCATGTTGTTCCTCAAGAAGCATTAGAAGTAGAACCACCAAATATCAAGGTTTTTATTTCATTATAAGTACCCAATACCATGGAATAGGTTCCTAATTTTCCTTATATAATAAGCTGTTATGATAGGTTTATATGTTATTTAACATGATTTACATCCCCAATGATTTCATAGTCCCAAAAGGACCAGGTTATTTCATTGAGTTATATGTTCTAGGAAGTGATCAGTTACACAAAAGAGAATTTTTTTATTGACCCAATGATTTAGTTTCCTAAGGAGGGTGTGTGGTTTGTGGTTTTCTATGACTCATATTGTCATGTATTTAGATTTATGTTGATGTAGTATACAATTTTGAACTCTTATGGGTATGGGATGTTACATGAACATGAGAATAACTATGCCCCCATGATTTGGAGTTGGTGTCAATTGCGTTTTTACTAAAGTTATCATGAAATTACCTCATCAAAATAGCATTAATGTTTTCAAAGACCAAAAGAGTGTGAAATATGTTTTTGGTCTGTTAAATTTGAATATACTCCATGGAAGGTGGACTAAATATCTTTAGGATTATGATTTTGATATATCTTACCCCATGAGAAAGGGGAATGTGATTTCCGTTACATTGATTCTCAAGTTATAAGAGGTATTTGACTCGGGAGTCTGGGTATGTTGGGAAAGGGAAGGATGATCTTGTGGTGATACACCCAAATGATACATAGATTAGTGGATGAGGTTGTATTTATTTGATGACTTTTGGTTTTATCCATGATGTAGATAGTATGAGGGTATCATTGTGGAGACTTAGAGGCAGAGGTGGTGCATGGCCTTGTTATCCATGGTGATTCCTTGAAAATATGGTCAGAGGATGTTCAGGACTAGATGTTATTCTAAGAGAAGTTATTCATTCAATAGGCAATGTGTGAGGTATATCTCTATAAGTTTCATAGCATACCAATATCAGTACACCCGGGTGTGATATACATTTATTGTGGCTTGAAGAGTAATCTTTGGTGTCTGAGGATGAAAAGGTCAATTGTAGAGATTGTAGTGAGGTGACTAGTTTGATAGCTAGTGAAAGAAGAGAACCATGATCATGGAGGTTTATTACAGTCCTTATATTGTTTTTTTAAATTTAAATCAGAGGAAATATTTAATGTTTTTTCATAGTTTTACCCCAATATCAGAGATATTATGTTTCAGTTTAGGTTATAGTCGATCAGTGGTTATAGTCAAACTTTTTTTTTGAAATTTGTGAGTAAAATATTTTTAATGTGTTGTTAAGGAATTGTGTGGAATATGTAGCTATGATTCACAGTGTATTGAGGAACATCATCTCTTACTCGGATCCTCATTTTAACTCATTGTTCTGTGAGATATTAAAACATGATTTTGGATTCCAATTGTGTATTAGCACCAATTCTCAACATAAGATAGATGGGAGGATATATAAGACCTTCAAGATACTTGAGGATATTTTTCGATCTTTAATGTTAGACATTGGTGGATCATGGTGAAGACAATTTTATTTGGTAATGTTTTCATATAAAAATAGTTATCACTTAACTATTTCCATGTCCCCTTTTGGGGTGTTGTACAAATGATTGAGTTTTTTTCATTGTGATAGATAGAGGTTAGGAAAAAGTAGTTCTCAGTATTGATGTGGTAAAAATACGGACTAAGATGATGAAATTTTTTCAAGAGAGGATTATGGAATAACAAGACTGTCAGAAGGCCTAAGATAGTAATAAGAGGATCCCATTAGTGTTTGTGGTTGGAGGGAATCTGTTCTTGAGAATCTCCCCTCACTGTGGGATGTATAGTTTCGTAAGCCCAGTTTGTTGGGAACATTTAGGTGTTAGAGAGTATTAATGAGGTAGTGTATCTATTAGTTTTTCCACCATTATTATAGAGGATCCATGACATAATCCATGTGTCCCAGATTCATCAATATCTCCACAATAACTAACACATCATTAACTGGATAATGCAAGATATGACATTCATGGAGTGGCCAGTAGAGATCTAGGATCATAAAAATAATATATATTCATTGAAGATCCTATCCCTTACTTTTCATGTTGCATAGAAATGGTGGCGTAGAAGAGAGTACATGGTTGCGAGAGGCATGGATGTAATCCCAGTACCAGAAGCTGTTTTGATTTTTTCTTTTCCCTATTTAATTTAGATGATGCGATTTTGGATCTCCCTATTTTATGATATGTGTTGTTTCTTATTGATTTGTTATTGTGTGATGTGTGATGTGTGATGTGAGATGTATTATATCTAATTAATATTCATATATATGAAAAAGGGAGGACCTAGATCATAATCAAGACTATCTATACTCCGAAGTGATTAAAACTTTGTGGGTGAGTTAACTCCCCTTATAGAATATAATATGTTGACATTGATAAAAAATTCCTTGATTATTTTTTCTTAGGGAAGTGTTTTTTTTAGTTTTTTAAGAGGTTGTTTTGGGAAATATAAAGGCTGAGATGCTGATGTGGATTTTTGTGTGGAATGTGGTAGCATGTGGCTAGTACCATATGAGTGGTGTTGTGCGTAGTGAGAGGTTTCAGTGTGGTTATGAGGTGATGGAATTGTATTAAATGTTTCATTAGATTTTTAGTTAGTGTGTTTGGTAGGTGTATTTTTACATGTAATGTGAAATTAAGGTATGTCTCATTGGGAGGTTATTTTAACCCCTTTCTTTTTCATGTTTGGTTTTGATTCACGAGAGTGATAGTTGTTTGAGAGGAATCTAATTTATTGGTTCAAGACATCACAGTTCATTACTTAGTCTTTTTGAGGTTAGATAGTTCTTAGAGGAATATAAATTATGTTCATTAGAGGTTGGAGATACAATAGAATTCCAAAAGGTTATTTACACTATAAAAGAGATATTTATGGAATACACATGTGGTTTGTGGATTTTTTGGTTGTAATGTATCAGACCCAATTGCCACTAAAAGTTACTCTTTGTCTGGTGGGTCACATGGCCTCAAGTGTATCTCCATGAAAACTAGAGGCTATTGTATAGAATTGAGGGCCTTTAGTGTGTTTGTGGGGATACTATTCCATCATTACCAGAGTGTAACATAGCTGAATATTAATAATAGTCAATAGTAAAAGGAGATATAATAAGCAGAAAATTGATAAAAAATGATAGGAAGGAATAAGTAATACAGGAGTGTCTCATAGACAATGATAACGATACACTTATCTAAAAATTAGACATGATAGATACGATGCATTATAGTACAATAAAAGTTTCCAAATAACAGAAACACTAAAATGTGCTATCCCCAAATAGCATTAAGAAACTCATCTCGGTCCCATGATCACATGTTCCTAATCATTTTAAAAATTCATTTGTCAAACTGTGGGCACATTCCCTTGTCTCTTGACGCATCCAAATAGTCTCTTTAGGTGCCTAATAGAAACTCGAATAGGGTGTGAGATACAATCCCAATGGGTAACGACCCAAATATCTATACAATTCTTGGGTGTGCAATATAATAATAAATACAATGTACATGTGAAAAGGTATCTAGTTAATAAATGTATTCATACCCATGACATGTAACTAGTAAACCAATAACACTGAAATAGACTCTTAACGATTCCTACAAAATATAGTCAAGCTCCTCTATTAAGGAATATACCAACAATATATAATGTAAAGGCCACATCCATACCATATACACCACAGAACCTTATCATTCATGAACTTATCCTATAACCTAAAAAGTTAAATTAAATATGAATGAGATGTTCAACCTAGCATCTCATATTTCTCATTTTTGTACTATATAATATAAGTGTTAAACCACACAGAGCTGGATCCAAGGTGTTAAAGACCAAGGAATCCACATCGAGTCCTAGGATCATATCGATGGAAACTCTTTTAGGAATTGATTAGTGTCCTAGGAGAATTTCATATCAATCATGTCATATATGAGTCTAAAAATGATTGATCTATTGAGTATCAAGGCCTGAGGTATCCCACAGAATAAATACCCAAGGAGAATACACAATTCAAGGTGTCTACTACCACATTCATGATATAAGGTGAATATTCAAAGGTAGTTATTCATTCATTCACCTTTTTTAGAATTTATCATTTCAAACTATAATCCCTTTCAGACCATATGCATTTAACCACTCATATAAACATTAACATTCAAACTCATCACATGAGTATAGCCACTCATGTAACATAATTCAAATTAAAAGGCACACATTGAGTATAACAACACATTTCTCAAAACAACACTGTACCCACATCATCCATACAATTGCTAAAAAAGTCACATAGGCAATAAAGTTCCATATAAATCACGTAATAGAAGGAATTAACAAGTAAAAGAGACAAATAATCTCTTAATAAACAAGTTCTAGCCAATTGAATTATAATTAAGCTTCCTCTAACCATTAAAACACAAGAAAACATCCCATGGATGATTTAACAAGGAATAAACAAGTAAAATTCATATGTCACACACCCATGGTGGCCCTGAGGTGGAAATAAACCACCAATATGTATAAAATGAACCTAGATGAATCCCTTCAATGTCTAATTACATGTAATTCAATTGACTAGTTTAATTTTAGGGTTGTTCTAGAATCTCCAGCAGGCGACACAATGACATCTCGGTCTATAAATCACCAAAACAAAAGGAAAAAAATATAGACCACCTACAGTAGATCAGTATTTGAGTCATCATGATGTATTATATCCTAACTCGACTCAGATTAAGAGAAAAATGAAGAGCAGATGAAGAACATAAATACACAGTAAATCATCTTGCACATAAATTTCATTGTTGATACCATGGGAAATAAAGAAAAAATAAAAAGTAATTGAGTACTCACCAAATCAGATCTAATGAGATATTTTGTGCTTGAATTGAAGTCCAGATGGAGGAGTAGGACCAATTTGAAGAATATATAGTCAAGAAGACTCTTAAAATGAAGAGTCTTATGATTATTGAATTAAAATAGAATTAGGTTTTAGTTTAAATATTTAATTTTAAGAAAATGTAATTTTACCTAAAAATGAAGGGGTTTCTTGGTTTAGGTGCATAATTTTGGAAAATGTGTGCCAACTGTGCATGGTTAGCTATAGTAAAATGGCACTCAAATGGTTTACCTACACAATTTCACTAAATGTGTGAAAACTACTACAAAACCCACTTGAAAAATTACAGTGGTTATTACAAGACCTTTCACCTCAATTTTCATTTTTTCGTCTAAAAATTTGGCTTCCTCCTTCTCTCTACCCATGCCTCGCATAATTTATCAAACTTTGTGGCCTACTATTCATGATATGTAATAACCATGCTCCATGCCATTTTAAACTGTAATACTTAGGTTCCAGGCTCCATACACGCCCTATAAACCCACGAAATACCCATGATGAAATTGGGTATTCACATTATCCCATAATTAAATTGTAAAAAAAAGAATATGTACCTCATTCATAAACCTGAGTTCTTACAATATATCCCCTTAAAGAAAATTTTCCATGAATTTCCCACTTTATCTTGGTCAAGAATTTTTTGGGAACAACTTCATCCACTAAGCACCTATGTTGTCCTCCCACTCCCAAGTCTCGTCTAATAAATGGTTGTGTTTCTATAGCACCCATACTAGAGGGGCTGACTAGTCTCATTTAACCTTTATGTTCTTGTCGATGATAAAAATCATATTCTCCTCAATGGATGAATTCAACTATAATTCACCTCCTCAGGTTGAAATGTGTGATATGGGTCTAAATGATATTAGCATAGTTTAGATACGTGGAATACATCATGAATGGATCATTACCTTTATGGAAATGACAAATGATAGGCTACCAACCCAACTCTCTCTGTAATATCAAATGAAAAGACATATCACGATGAAATCTTACCCTATCTTCTTAATCTCTTATGTAAAAAAATCAGAGAAAGGCAAAGAAAGACCCAATCCCATACCTTGAACTCTAGAGGTCATCTTCAAATAACAACATAATATTTCTGCAAGGACTTTGTAGTACCCATTTTCCTCTAAATCAATCCGACCTAATAAAATGTTTAATGCATGAAATATGGTCCAAGTAAAGATACATCACTTACCTCTAACCAGCATAGAGGTGATGGGTATGTACTTACATGCAAAGCCTTATAAGGTTCCATTTGAATTTTCCCTTGAAAGATTTTATTTTCAGTGAACTCAACAAGGGGTATATGCCTCTCCCAAAAGCCCCCAATGTCTTTAATGATTTCTCACCTCATATACTCAAGGGCGTGAATTGTGAAATATGAATGGTCATCTATTTGGGGGTGGTATGATGTGATAAGAAATACATGTGTACCCAAAAACCTAACACCCCTTTCTAAAACCAATAAGTAAAATTAAATCCTTACATGAAACGATAGTATGTGAAACCCTGTGATGTCATAATATCTCACAAATATACAACCTCCCAATCTCATCCATACTATAGGTTTCCTTTATCAGTAGGAAATGTGAAACATTAATGATCTAGTAAAAAATCCCAATTATAATCCTTACCTTGAGGTGATCTCATTAAACCTATTATGAAATCCATCACGACATCATTCCACTTCCACTCAGGAATAGGTATCTGCAATAAAATTCTAGTTTTCTATTTGAGTTCCACCTCAACCTACTGATATACGAAAAATCTAATGAAAAATCAGATACCTCTTTTTTCATACGAGGTCACTAGAACTAGTGAGTCCAACCACACCCAAGGTCATTTTAGGGACCTCACCATAATGAAACGTCTAAATCTAGATTGACCAATATGAAAATAGTCACATAATCTTTCCAAAAAGAAACTTTCGACCCTTAAAAGATTCCTTCCTTAACCTAGAGACATGTTTTTAGACATGTTACCTCTAATAATACTCATGAACTACAAGGAAAACCATGTCAATATACTATGGCCAACATTTCTAAAAAATGATTGTCTTAGACAGATGACTCATTACAAGATATACAGAAATGCCTTATTCCAGGGCACCACTCCTTCACAACAAGAACATTCTTTGATTTTCATACCTGAAATCCAGTGACGTTACTTGGTCAAACCACTACATGGTCATTTAAACATCCATTCCACAACAGAATAAAGGGTGTGGTCTAGTTCTATCCCACCAGATCGTTACCCTTTTTAAAATTACATCCATTCTTGACTACACGTCTAGGATAACCTTATATTTATTAAACCAGAGTCTAATGTGCAAACCGAAACCATTATATGTTCCAGGATTACAATTGAGATAATAGTTTTATCCAATAAGTCCACATTAGATCATCAAATGAGCTTAGTGAGGCATCCTCCAAATAGTCAAGTCATAGGAAATGACTACTGTCTAGGATCCCATCCAAGGTGTTTAAACCCTAAAACCAATGTATCACTCAGGACCAAACATTCCTCGGAAAACATGACACATCATGTACGCTACACTGATAGAAAACCATTATATAGCCCAAAATCATTTAAAACATTAGCATGCCATATAACCGACACTATCTTAGTTCATTAATGTCGACGTCAAGATAGGGAAATGCTTTTCACTTAGAAAAATACACAAAGAGGATTCAACAGTTACCACGAAGAAAAATCAGACTACGACTAGTCATTTTATTAGAAAAAAATTGTCCTCACCGACAAATACATAATCAAAAGATCCATGATGCCTTCACCACCTGAGAAATTCCAAGATCTGTCAAGATTTTTTTTGATGTCCATTCAAGACTACTAGTGTTTTCAAGGGTTTTATACACAGCCAAACCCATTAGCATAGTGATTCCTGTAATGCATTGATAATCAATACTAGAATCGAGTCAATTCTCCCGACCTTAGTAGTGTCCAATTAATCGAAAATATAGACATATTGTCCTCCCTCAAGAACAATAGATCATATTAGCCTAAAACTTATGTGTGTCACTCCCCTAATTCATGATCACCACTTCACCACATTAGGAATCAAATTGAAACCAAACAGATTGGTGTGCAAAAACACATGAGTCTCCCAAAAGTTCTCTTAGGAATCAGGATGTACTTGATTCCATTATGCTCGGGCCACTATACTTTGGAGATGTCTGAAAAAAAATTCAATAGCACGAAGATCAACGATTCTACAGAACTCAACCAGATTGTTTCATCATTTATAAACATGATGGATACATCATATATCAACGCATACAAGCCTGATATTATAGAAGTAGAAAAAAATGTACTTGATACTACACATATTCTATCTTACCTATGATTTCAAGTATTAGAAAGTCTATAAACAGTATTTAACTAAGAGTCCTATTGACCCATACAAACATTAACATAGAAGATGGCATACCCGGTTATCCAACATTGAGAGAATGAGTTGGTCAAAAAAACCTAAAAATAGGATGATTATGCCATTAGAAAATAAAAACTATTGAAACAGATCATTCCTTAATTCTCATGACCATAATAATGATCAAGGGAAACATGATCAACCATCTAAACAAGGGAATAAATTAGAAGCTATGTGTCTTACGTGGGATAAAGACACATGAATGACACCAAATATTAGAAACTAATATCATTTAGCAATGAATTTAATCTATATGGGTGGTACCTACCATGGAATATCCCCTTAAAAATAATAAGCGCTGACCCTTTAATTAGGTCACACTAATATGAAAGTCAATAGGCTTATCATCCTAATAGTTTCACCATTGAAAAAAAGAAAGTTTCTTTTAAAATGCTCAAATTTATATTAAAAGAAAACTTAAATGAGATTTAAACTATCGTTAAAAGAGGTTTTAAACAATTGAATCCACATTAGGTTCTACGTAAAAGTAATTCATTGATTTACATTTAATATTTAATCCTTTGAAATAATTAAAAATAATCTTCAAAACCGGAATCATAAATAAAAATCAGTTGATAAATATTTTAATTAACATTTCAAGGAAAAAATTCAAGTATTATAGAATATCCTTTTTAAACACTAAACATTTATTTAAATCCCATCATAATTTGTAAACATATCACATAAATTCCATTTAATATATAAGGAAACCTAGGGGGCTCCCATTAAGCCAATCTAGGTTTATTAGAAATGTAACCCTACAGTAGTTATTTTCTTTATCAAGGTCATAAACACCCATAATGGGTCATGTTAAATGAAATCAGCTCCAACTAAATTACTTTTTCCATTTTTCAATGTTGAAGCCAATATGACGCCTCAATTAGAGATAATTATCTATATTCAAAGCTCAAAAATGTAGGAAATGTAATAACCCTCTTAAAACCAGGTCATACCATACAACCTCTTACTAAATCCAGGAATGAAAAAAGAATATTCACAACCACCACTAGAAACACTACAACTTTCACACTCAATATCTAACTCTTGGTCAAGTCTCTTTTTATTACTTCAAGCTCCAATTTCAAATCATATTCATTTTACATTTAATTTCCATTATTAATTTATTTGAACATCATAACCAACAATTCACTGTGTTCCAATCCATGAGGTCCCCTAACCCCTCATGAACCAAAATTTTGTGCCCATATAATTTTTACCATATCAAATACACATTAAATAATTAAACCAAAATGTGCATCCCATTATCATCCATAAGGTACCATTACATTTATGAAATGAAATATGGAATCAATATCTTTGTCAACTTCAAAATATCTAGCACAATAGTAGTTACATATAACACATCAGCTATCATAATAGCATCGAAAAAGAAATGCATCCTAAATGGGATGGAATAATGCAAAAAATATGACTTATAAAAAGTACCTAAATTGATTCTGGAGATGTCATACCCTTATATCATTTGGTTGCAATAGAATAGAACCAAAAATCATATCAAAAATAATATCATAATTCATGTGCATCACCGAATGGTGAAAAAATAAACAATAATAGTCAAAATCTAGAAAGAAGAAATTTAATTCAAGGAAATTTGGATTTTTCGTGTATTCAGGGTAGCTACTATTATACCCTACTCATTTCCAAAATCATATTCCCACATATAGATTTATATTGCATTCATATAGTAAAGAAAAATAAAATAGAATATTCGGATACCACTTTCTAACACCTAAACCCAGATACCATTGAAAGGTACCCTAAGCTTGATGGGTTATACATCCTCAAGCGATTCTTCCAAAATTATAGAGGATATCGACTAGTAGAAAGGGCCTAGGGTGTGTCTATGGGGAGACTATTCCCATATTATCAGAGTGTAACATAGATTAACAGTAATAACAGTCAGTAGCAGAAGCAAACATAACCAGATGAAAACTAATAAACAAAAAATACATGAATGGATATCAATGCCAGAAATGTCTCATATTCAATTATGATGATTCATGTATCTATAAAGTTTCAAAAATAGTTACAAAATAGTATGGTAAAATACAAGTATCCAAATACAAAAAAGGAAAAAATGATTTACCTCCAAATAGATCACGAGCCTTAGCTCGGTCCTGTGCCCCCAAGAACCTAAGCATGGTACAAAATGAACTCTCAATGTATGGGTGTTGTCCCCTATCTCAACCTCCATACATATAGTCTATTCATGTACCTAATGACTGCCTGATCATTGTGTGAGATGCAATCCCAGTAGATAACCATCCAATGATAAATACAATTCTCAGTTGTGAAATATAATAAGATTTGAAATGTCTAGGTGAACATGTAAGCAGTAAATAAATGTACAGATTAACATGGAATATAACTACTAAATCGTTATCATTGTAGAAAACTTCTCATGGCTCCCTAAAAAATATGGTCAAGCTCCTCTATCAATGACGATACAAATAATTCATAAAGTAAACGCCAGAAACTCATCGTATAAACCATTGAACCATATCAACAAAATAATTTCTGTTCAACCTAATGTTTCAAAGAAACCAAGACTGACCCATTTAACAAACCATATCATATTTTTCAGGGATGTTCTGTATAATCTAAGTGTCAGACCGTGAAGGGTTTATCGAAGTTGTATAAGACACGGAATCTTCATCATGATTCATGAGAGTCCCAATGTAAACTTGGTTAAGCACTGATTGGATTCCTAGTATCACATCACACTGATCATGTCATACACATGTCCAAGAAATAAAAGTTCAAGGGGTAGAAAGTCCTGAGGAATACTATAATCTTAAAACCTAAGGAGCATATTAAATATAAGGAATCTACTACCATGTTCCAGATCCAAGGAGAATTTTCCAAGGAATATATTCATTCATTCTCTATGTCATACCATTTATAATTTCATACCATAATCCATTTCATGCTAGATGAGTCTACCCACACATATAAGAATTAAAATTCAAACTCATATCATTACTATACCCACTAATTTGTCATAATTAAAATTCAAAATAAACCATTGAGTATACCCCCTAATTTCTGAAAACATATTTAATCCACCTCATCAATACAATTTCTAAAAAAGTCACTTTAGTAATAAGGGTCCATAAAAAACATTTAATTTAAATAAATAATAACTATAGAGGAAACCCATATCCTATTAAACGAGTCTGATCCAATTTATTTATAATTTAGCTTCCTCTAACAAAGAAATATTTAAAACACATCCCATTGATTATTTAAAATGGAATAAATAAGTAAAATTCATATGGGACACCCCATGGGTGTCCATGTGTTGGGAACAAACCACGAATACATCTCAATTGAACCTTAGGGAATACCTAATTGTTCCAATTACATATAATTCAATTAACTAGTTTAATTTTAGGACTGCACTGGAATGTCTGGAGGGTGTTATAATGATGTATAGGTCTATAAATCACCAAATACATGGGTAAATGTAATGACCACCAACCTTATATTGGTATTAGGATGATCATCTTCTATCAACTCCTGTTTCAACTTGGATCAAGAGAAAAATGAAAAAATTACAAATAACATGAAAATATGGTAAATCAACTTGCACCTAAATAGATTTTTCGATAATAATACCAATGAAGAAGGAATAAAAATGAATCTAGTACTCAATGAGGTAGATAAAGTTAGATGTTCCATAATTTAATTGGAGATCAGATGGTTGATGTTGATCAATCCCAAAAAATAGTCGATCAAGAGGGATCTCAAATAGAACATGTTGTTTTCCTTTGAATGAAAATCAAAATATGTTTGTGTTTAAATATTCAATAAGGGAGAAAATATAAATTGACCAAAATTAAAGGGGTATCACAGTTTAGCTACATGGTTTGGAAAACATTGTGGGAAACATGAACAATTAGCTATAGGATAAGGTCTCCCATAAGGCATAAACACATTGAAAGACTAACCATGTGAAAACCATTCCAAAATTCAATATCGAAATTTATAAATTGTTTCAGGGTCATTTTCCCCATTTTTCATGGTTTTGTCTAACCGTGAGACCTCCTCTTTCCATTAACCAAAGCTTCACATGGTTTATCAAACCATGCATCCTAAATGGAACAGTTTGTGCTAACCAAGAACCAGGATATTTTTAGCCCCCCAACCAAGGTTCTAGACTCTAAACAACCCCCGAAACCAGTTCTAAAACCATGTGGTCAAATTGGGTATTCAAATTATTCTATAATTAAAAATTTAATCCAAAAAATGGTTCAACACCATATACAAAAACCATAGTTCTTAAAGTGGGATATGGTATATGTATGGTATGTACCATAGGGTTGGTCGTGGAAATGTCTTTATTCCAAAAGAATAGAATTTATTGTGTAATTTTATTTAATTCCTAGATACCATGTTTTTATATGATGTTTTTGGTTTGAATGTTTTATAGAGTTACTTTTTTGAGACGTGGACTATATATTGTAAATTTGGGAATTATGTGGTAAAAAAAGATAATTTAAAGTTATTTACAAGTCATGTTCATCTGAATTTCCTTTAATTTTTATGATCATGTATCTCTCATTTTATGTGAACACTACATGGCTTTAATATATCTTATAGTCCCTTTACTCTGACTTCAATATATGGGTTCCAATATTTAGGTTCTTCTGATTCATGGTTGATCTTCCATTTCTAGGTTTGATTATGGTTTGGAGGCTATTCCATCTTCTCCCCATGGTGTTTAGTGAGTCCATAATTCTCTATTCAAGATAGGTGATTCTTGTTCTAATTTTTTTCATGTTCTATTTGTTTTATTATTTTTTATACTTTTAGGTGGATGCTAAGTGTTGGAAAAATCAAGATAATTACTGGAAAGGTATGAAATTGTACGGTATAGGGAGATAACTATTTTTAACTAATTTAATATATTTTGATGATGATATTGTGTATGTTGGATTCCAATACCTAAAATAATGGATGTTGGAATCCTGATTTGAGTTATAGAAAATATATGATGTAATCCTTGTTGGGTGATCTCACCTTGAATCCAAGGATAAATAACAAATATTTGTATAATAATTGGTTTCCAATGGAATGTGTTTTTTGTGATAATAACCATATAAATAAATATTTAATGTGGTGAATTTCCTTGAATAAATTGTAGAATCTAGGATGAGTTGTTGTTTTGTGTGGTTTCTATGTTTTTTTCCCTATGTATTATAGGATGTTGTGCAACAGTTGAAGTGATAAGAAAGGTTGTGTGATGCATGGGGACTTTATGCAGTGGTTGTTTTCTATGGATTCATTATGGGGAGTAGTAAGATTTGGTGTGCAGTAGTTGTGATGTGAGGTAGTGGTGTGAAATGATGTGATGTGTAGTGGAGGTTATGTGTCTTAATGAAGTGTGGTGAAAATTTGTTGCGGTGCATAATATTTATGGTGCGTGGTAGTGAAATGTGTTTATAGGATTATTTTTTGTGATATGGTTAGAAAAATATTGCATGGAGATGATGTCTATTGTGTGGTGTTGTTTCATTAGATATGTGAACCATTTGATTTGTCGTGTGGTGTGGTTGTGATAGTTTTTCAATTAGCCATGGAATAATTTAGGATGATAAATAAAAGAAATTAAGGAATGGGTTTTTAATAGAATATAATATTTTTGAAGATGATATGTGTCGTAAAAATGATAAATAAATAATTGACTAGAAATGTAAATGTTAATTAAGCGGCATAGTAAATAATGATTGTGAAAATATGATATTATAAAAAGTTGAAAAATTGTAAATGAAAGTAGTAAATATTGTGTGGTTTGTGTGTCAGTGGTGTGGTGTGTTATATATAGTGTTGGAAGTGGTTGTGATAGTATATGTGTTGTATATTGGGGGTGATGTGGTGTGATCTACGGTAGTTGATTTGAAGAAATAGGTTTGTTAATGTGTTATATTTATATATATTTTATGTTTATATTATTTCTGTATGTTCCCCACCCGAGTTGGAAAATCTTACCAATCCTTAGGGGTACCTGTTTTTGGGTGTTTTCCACAAAATCTAGGATTGCGGTGATATGAATGGTTGGATAAAACCTCTTCTCCATTATTCTTTTAGTAGTGAAGGAATATGTGTCTTTGAGTATTATGTACAATTATGGCTAAGTCTATTTAGTAGATATGTGATATTTGTGGTTGTGATGATTTCTGATGTGTTGACCTAGTTTCTGTGGGTGAGACATGATGTGATGGTATATAATTCTATAACTAAATAATATACCTTTTTTGGGTGGGATAGGTAGGGATGCATCATGTCCGACATCAAAGGAGTATAGTATGTGATGTGATGTGTTGTGAAGTGACATATACAGAAGAGATGAGAGAAATACAATTTCGACATTAGGGAATGAGAGAGAAAAATCAGTGGGAAAGTGATAGAGGGGTACCTTGATATTTTATGATCTGGATGTTATATTTTTATATTAAATGTGTTTTTGGGAGAGTGATCTATTAGAATGTAAGGGATTGCATTCATGGCCTATTTTGGTTCTTGTTGGTTCTGTTGTTATCTAAATGGTGCATTAGAATTCTCATTCCACATGTACACTTGAAACCTTAGTTATTCCCATACAGAGTATAACTTTTTTATAACCTTATGTATATACATATATTACAGGTTTCTAAGAAGACATTTTGGATCGATCTAGATATTTCTATCTTGGGTTTGGAATTTCTTTTGAGTCACCACCATAGAATTGTCTTTTCGTATATTTTGGAGAATTTTATCATATCAATTATCATTATTCAGGAATTGGGGGAAGATTTTTTACTTAACCTTATATTATATTCTAGATTTTTGGAGGTTTTTTATCTGATCTCATGATTCTATTTTATTGTAGAGGGTAATGTCTCCCATATATGTGATATTTTTATACTATTTGTGATAATCCCCAAATCAATGCCTATTGGTGGTTGGACTTAAGTGTCATTATTTATCATCTTTGATTTAGGTATATTTGGAGGCAGTGGGTCATGAGACCATTAATATTCCTCCACCATTTCTGGAATGTATATAGATGAAATTTTATTCAACCATGTGATTTATTCATGTTTCATGAGGTCTGATCTTCTATTTCTTTTAAAATACATAGGAATGGTGGGAATCAAAAATTTCCATTTATAACTTGGGTGGACATTAAATTATTTCCTAATAAATACCAATGTGTATTATAGTTAACACCTTTCAGAGACTTGGTTTTAATCAACCAAATAATTGATCAATTTTATATTTAGGCCAAATGATTAAACCCGAATCATACATTGTGAGTCATGTAAAATTATTCTTGATTAGTACTAATGGTTTCACCATCATTTTTTATCAAGGAATTCCCTCTCCATATTTTAATTTATAATTAATGGGATGTACTAAATAAAAAAATTTCTCTTAGACTCATACAATCTAATGTAGTCAATTTCATTTTCATGACATATATTATTAACTGGGTTATACATTTGAACTACAACACCTTTTAAAAGAAAAATCTATAGGAAACCATTTTCATGTTTCATGAATTGGAGAATAGGAAATATCATATCAATGATAATGATATATATCTTGGGCACTCATGGATTAGAAGACCCGCTAAATGAAGGTGGATGTAGCCCCATGAAGGTGTCAATGGTACAATGTTTCCTCATTTGATCTTTTGGAATATTAGCAAGATTCTTGTTCTGATAAAGATAAGTCAGCATATAATTAATATCATATATTACATCTCCTAAATCATTTGTATTCATAGGTGTAAAATAATTACATTTTCTATCACATATTTTTTAATCATTATGCCTTTTGGTTCCATCAATTAAATAAAACCATAAATCAATGTCTAAGTATCAAGATGTTATAATCAAATTGAAAAATCCTATAATCATGAAATATTATTTATAGGATGTCTAAATCATGACACACTATTGTCAATTTATGGGACCGTAGGTTTTACCTAGATTATCCATGATCATTTTAAAAAAATTTGGATTTTATCCAATACTAAGACTTATCATAAGGGTTTTAACCAATTGTTTTTATTCAAAATCTCTAAATATTTTCTAATCATGTGATTTAATATGATCTAGAGTGACCCAAGTCATTCATGCATAAATATTTCATTTTTTATATGAATATTTAATACATTTCCCAAATACATGGATGATGAATGTCAAGGTTTATTATCTTCAGAGACCGAATTTGAAATCTTCTTATTGTGTGAAATATCTCTAAAATCGCCATCAAGTGTCTTCCAATTATTCTTCCTTCTAAACATACCCTACTTAAAACATTCCATTATAACATAAGAAATGGAAATATAAAAATGGGTGAGATTATATTCTTAGTATGTGTAAAAATGAAAGATATAAATTGATGATTATGTGAAATCAGAATATAAGTATAAGGGTATTAGTTCAAGGCCAAAAAATGCAATGTTCATACCCAATATATCAAAGATCATAAAAGCGAGTCATAAAATAAAGCATAATAATGTCATTACACATGTTTCATAAGAGTGATAAATCATAAAAAATCAATCAAAAATCATATTATAATGTCATAAATGTGTAGCACCATCATAGGTATAGAATCCATTTCAGATGTAAATGTTAACTATCAAGACCGTAAAATCAAAGTGGGAAAATAATACCAATCACATTCTTATATCAAAACATATTTTTTATCACTAAAAAAACCCCATAGTGAACCAATCACATCAACTTGTATCCCATATGGGTTCAAGAAAATCATTTTTCATCCAAATATTATATCATGTGATATAATATATTTTCCAATTCATTGAGAAGATATATAATTCCTAACCCACAACTAATAAAATTAAAACCTAATATTTGTTATCTAAATGATTATAAAACATTCATCATATAATCACATCATAACTTCTGAAAATAAAATAGGCTTCATAAAAATTACATCAATTCATCATAGCATATCACATGAAAAATAAATGGGTTTTATAAACATATCATTTTCATAAATCGTCGATGTAAAGAATATTGATTGTATTATTGGAATTAATCCCTATTAAAACATAATTAACAGGATATTATTTTACAAAAAATTAAAATATAATAAAACTTTCACCTATATTATTTCTTGAAGAAAATGTCCATTTCAATTTAAATAAATTATCCAAAATATAAAATTTTAAAAACTATTATATAAAATATATAATTTAAAATAGACATGGAAACCATTAAATAATGACTAAAATCATTTAGAGGTTATGAGGTTGGTAGTTTTTTAAGCCTTATACATTAAATTAAATATTCATTTCACATTTTAATTAAACATTTAAAAGCTTCCTTTTTCGTAAAATGACAAGAATATTCCTTTTAAAATAATGTAAAAAATTTAATCAAGTGTAAAAATTACATTAAGCAATCATAATATAATACTAAAACATTCCAAAAAAAATTTAGAAAACATTTATATGGAAGTAAATGTATTATCGATCGATGATAGGAATAAAGTATGTTTTTTGGAAAAACATTATTTTGGACTCTTCAATTATAAAATAGAGGAAAATTGAATGAAAACATTCAATATCCATAAATAATAAAAATTAATTTAATTAATTAGTATTTTGAGAGTTATGTAATGATATTTTTTTATCAGAAACATAATCATAAATAATCATGATAAACTAGAGATTGTAATTTAAAACCAAAACCAATTTGGTATCATTAAAATTTAAACCTCTAGAATTATAGACCATTAGATTGATATGTATATCCCCATTGTTTTCATGATAATAATAAAAAAAATACATTCATGGGTATTTTATAAACAAAAAAATAGACAACTGGTGAATATGGAATTTGTCTCATAGAAGAAAATGTGAGAGACAATCTCTTACCTGGGGTCAGACTTCCTTAATACATGTTCAAAACTCTTATATAATAAATATAGATTTAGTTTTCATTTATTGAGAAACTATAATACTATATCTAATACAATATTATTTTTATTATTAACCATTCATCACTTATTTATTCTTACTTCATTATTAAAATCTATGTCCATAGTGATAACTTCTTCTTTTTTCATATCTATTTTGGTTTGATAGTTTTGATCCTTGTGATTTGATGAGGATATATCATATCTAGAATTTTTTAATGATATAAACAAAATATATATTAATTAAATACATATTTATATTCATCCATAAAAGTTATATATATAAAAATAAACTATATCATTCTTAAACAGGGCGAGCCATATAGAGACAAGAATGTTATTTTTTTGATGGATGGAAAGAAAAAAAGGTAAATAATTAATCAAAATTATATAATAATTTTTATAACTTATGTATCAAATATATTAATTAAATGTATTATTATTAACATTAATGATAAAATAAAAAAAAACCATTTCACATCATATCGTGGAGGCAATAGTCAACAAATATTCATGAGTGACATTAACATTTTTCAATGAATTTAATGTAAGAAGGTATATGTGATATTGTAATTAAAGATGTATAATTATTTCATAATTTTCAAATTTATACATTAAACCTATTATTATATCAACACACGAGTTGTGTTTATGGAAAATTAATTACATTAGCCCCAAGGTGGTAGTCTTATATACACACGATCGATAGTTTAATTTCAAATTTGATTGAAGATGATATATATAGGTTATACCATTGAAATAATATAAAATAATTATATGGAAGAAGCTTGGGATATTTTTTCATAAATTATTATGAATAATTAGAAAAGTCAAAAGAATAAATAAAATGGAAATTCACAATTAAGAATTATTCCTTTTCTTCAGACAACATGTTTAGGATTATACCTAAATCACTCATAAGAATATTTTCTGATCAATTCAAAGATTCAATGTTGTGATTAGGAATTTATGTAAATTATTTTGGTAGGTATAAGAAAAAAAAGACAAGTGTTTAGAGAAAATAAGGGTGCATGTCTTTTTATAAGCTTGGAAGTGGACACACATGGATTTCGTGAAATGAATAAAATAATTTAATGGATCCTTTGATGATATATTGTTTAAATATGGACATAAAATATTAATTATTCATGTTTTTTTGGAATTTTATTTTTTATCTTTTTTATTTTAACCCTTAATAAATATGTAAGAACCTTAATTTTCCTAATAATTTTTTTCACCATTTTAATATTCATTATGACCAATGAATTATTTAAAATTATTACATAATATTAATTATTATAATTACAAATATGGAATCTATTGTATCAAATTGAATTCACCAAAGTGGAAATCTTGATGATAAAATGTATTTTTCCAATGAAATGTATTTTTAAGTATAATACATTTTTATATAAAAAAATTTGTATAATTTTTTTTCTTTGACCTAAATTTGATAATAATAATATAATTGAACTAATAACATGGTGCATTCTTTATATGAGAATAATTTTTTACATAATATTTTCACTATTCATTGAATGATTAATCTTTTTAGAAAATTATCTGTAATGATCTGTAAGATAATTTTCAAATATTGATTAAAAAATTAAAATCAATTTTCTCAATATATATCAAAAGATTAAAATAAATTAATTTTAAAATAAATTCACAAAATATGATGAAACCATTTTTTCAAAAGAATATTGTTTTTGAAGCAAAAAACGTGATTTATTATTATCCTATATTTAGAAAAAATATTTAAAAAATGATGATTTCTTTTATTAAATATATAATATATCAATTTCATAAAAATAATTCACTAATAATGATTTATTTAATTTAGTATCATAAAAATACACGACACACATACAAATTGTTTTTTCAAAAAATTAGTAATTTTACTTTCTAAGAATTTATATTTTCATTATTAATCAATTGATAACTAATGAATTTATTTTATTCATGTGTAAACCACATATATTTTATAATGTAGTTAATTTTATTCATAGCCACTAATTTAATGTATAGGTTATAAAACTATATTTTATTACAGTTCGTTTAGACATAGGGTTGTCTGTATCGTAAGCTATCAAAGAGATTAAATTTATTTAAAATTAAATTTATCATAAAAATACTTGGTGTTATAAAAAAACGTAATATATCCAATAATATAGACTATATGAGGTCCATGTGGATCCCGTTATCCGTTATTGAGTTTGAAAAGTTCCTTCAAGATGTAATATTTCTATTATCTTTCTTTATATTGATAAAGAACAAGGAGATGAGACAAAAATGTATGAATCCATGTACCTGTGTAGCTTCTAGAGATAACTAGAAATAGAAGACAATATTAGGAACTATATATCCAATTAATAATCTATATGCATCAATAAGAAAACTTTTTCTTCCTCAACTTCCTCCTTAGAAGGCCCTCTCTCTAAAATAGGGGAATCAAACTTAATGAATTTTCTCTCTAAGCATAATATGATGTGCAAGTACCTATGAAAATCCCCAAAAAATCAAGTTTTCAAGGATATTATCTTTCTCTAAAAGAAATTGAATGTCCAATGTCAATGATTTATTAATTTTTTTCTCTAAAAAATACAAACATGATTTCGTACCTTATTATGATAAGAAAATGAGATGAAACAAATATTATTTATTAATATCCCCTAATTTTATCATATACCAATAAATATCACCATTGGATTTGGATTATCATATCATGTGGATATTTATTTAGAAGGGATCTATATATATCTATTCTCATAATTCAATCATATTCCCCAAGAATTTTGTGAAGGTATTTATGTAGATAATCATTCCAATTAAATTAACTCATGCATAAGTGAGAGGAACTTGGCATATATGGTTACATAAAAGAAACCATGGACATGCACGTTGTACAAAATTAAGCAGTGGGGATAAAACATAGATATTCATTTTAATTTAATAAAAATGATCATATAAACAAATATAATAATAATGAAATTAAAAGGATCCCCGCACATATATAGGATAGTCAAGTATAAGGTCATTCAAACATATGAAAACTATAAATTTAAAACTTGCTAACATTCATTTCTAATTGTTCTTTATTAATATTGAATCCCCGAATTAATAAAATTAATATCCTGTTATTTAATAATTTAATTTATCTAAATTGTGCATCCAAATATTTTGGAATATTTCAATTCATTGAAATTTTAAAATTAACAAAAATACATAATTTAATTTTAAAATTAATTGGTTACATTATGGTTACTAAAAAGGGACACGATGTGAACCATTTTTTATTTTATTTTATTTACTGATTTTAACACGACATGGGCTCAAGATAACCAAATTGGCATCTATCTAAATTATATAACATGAACTATCACAAATATGGTGTCTAACTTTACTATGTATATTATTTAATATGAATTGTATGGTAGATTTTGTGTTCTAAAACCACCTAATTGTACATTGAATGCATATATATTAACAAAATTTATTATTAATTAAAAATATTATATAATATATTTCATTATTCTGAAGAACTATAATGTAATACTATCCTAGAATATCCATTTCATAGAGAAGGTCATTATGGATCCCTACTATGATACGAATCATTAAATTCCATGATGATATTCTTTAATATTGTTATATGGTTAGATAAAATTCTATGATGGGAAATATAAAACATGATTTTCCGATGTGATTACTTATAATAATATGAGACTTCTTCCCATGATATTTATATTTACTAATCTAAAACATGATAAATTATTATAATATACCCACTAGTAATAATTCCACACATTTTGGTGTCATTGGATATTCCTATATATGAGTGTGTGTAATGGTCTATTAAATTTTATATTTTTATCAGATCATGTTACAACTCAAACATTTAGATGTATTTCAAAAACCTTAATGATACAGTTCATGGAGAATTTAGATATGTTGTGTGCATCACGAGTGACATGTTATTAATGAATAAGTTGAGGAAGGATTTGTCACTTCCAAAATTAGGGAACCTGATATGTTATCCCATTTATTATAATAGACCTGTCACATGAAATTTCATGTCCAAGATGTAATGATGTGTTTATTTCATAGAGCCAATGAAAAACATAAGAATTATATAGGTTGATGTCATGGACTTGAAACCTTCTTTATGAGATATTATAAAAAAGATATTATATTTCATAGTGAGTATTCGTATGTGGTTTCCACCATTGTGATGTTGCGTTTTTCCTCTTCGGTTTCCTCATCCATTACAAGATATAAATCATGGAATTTTTGGATGCCTACCTAATACCAATGAGAAATAATCCTAGAGGTTTATACCTTGTCCTTTTCCATTGATCTAAATTAAATTATATTTAATTTAATTAATGGAATAAATATTATTCTCAAGGATGAGGAATAATTTTATTCTTGTTTTACTAATCACAAATTTTTATTGATGAATAAAATTTTCAATTAAATTAATATTCATTTAATTAATAAATTTTTAGGAGTTCAAATGGCCTAAGTCTTCCTCTAGTGATAGAAATTAATTTACAATCCGGGAAAATAATATTAATTATTGTGAATGTTCTCATGCACAACATAAAATAATAATAATATTATTATTATTACTATATGGAATGGGATTTAATAATGATTATAAAATTGGTTAACGACTTGTATGAAATTAAATAAAATTTTATCTTAAACCCTATCCCTATTAATAGATTGTTAAGTCTATTGTTTATTGTTAATTGAAAATCCAGAATAGTGAATTGTTGCACACAATGTACTTCTATCTCTCAATAAATCTATAGAATTATTTCTATTATCTTCTAAAAAATGAGAAGAAATCCTTCAATACGACATGTTTTTGAAGATATCACGATTGAAAATGCCAAACAATTGATTTACCATGCATGCACCAGGAAATAAATTGGCATCTTTCAGAGATCAAAGGAACATATGTGGATCACTGATAGATGGATTCAACACATGGATCCTCCATGTTAAATGAAGGTAATATGAATATGATTTTTTTGGATTGATGATAATATATATTAGGGAAAGATATGAAGATCAGGTAATTATTCTTCCAATAATAAATAAATTAATTAAAAATTTAATGTGAAAACATCCTGTCCAAGTTCTAGGGTTCACTATGTTATTATTCGATAAGATGTTTTTTTTGGTCATGGAGTTCATGTCATGCAAAATAATTCAACTATTCCACTAAATAAAGTAACCATATTTTGTTTTATGCTCATCATGTTACTTTCACTAAGGCTAGAAATTTCAAGTTGTATTCAAGGGGTTGTGGATTAAATATATAATTATTTATTTTATTATTGACCAACATGAGCAACAGTTGTTAGATTTCCATTTCTAGGGTTATTATTTATTTAATCCAACATTAATTAAGAATATTTCATCATATTAATCAAGATTGCTTATTTTATTTATTTTATTAAATAAAAAAAATATATATATGAAGAATGACCAATGATTCCATCATGAAGTGTTGAGGATTATCTTTGTATAGTTTGGGATTTCCAGATGTGTAGATGTAGTACACTATGAATACCAAAGTTCATTACACCTGGTTGTGTCATGGTATACATGATACGCCCATAAGTAATAACATGTGTTGAATTTATTTCAAAAAGTGTGTATCCTAGTCCATCCAAAGACATGAAATGTCAAAGTAATTTGTGTGCAGCTAGAATACACACTGTGTTATCGACACTATATAGCGGTGAATGTTTCATAATCTACGTGGTAATATAAATGGTAAAAACCATGTGAGACATACATATGAGATAAATAATGATATAAATGTCATGTAGTGAGAGTACACGTCTTGTATTTCATTAGTCCCAGTGTCTAAAGAACGCATATATCCATTCAGCACGATAAGTGATGCAGGACACATGAGATGCATGTCATATTGCTCGATTGTACACAATATGCAGTCCTATATCATATAACAGAATTGAGTCCTTAATATAGTTTCATGGACATGCGATATTTAGACACCATGTCTTGTAGCTCATTAGTAAATGTCGTATTGTCCAGTTGAGCTACATGACAAATCCCTGTGTGTGTATGCCTTGCACAAAACAACCAAAGTACATGGAATACAGCTCATAAGTAAACACAAGTAGTATCATAATATGGTATTGAAATAAATTATAGTAAATTACTAATTTTAGAAATAAAATCTTATTAATTTTATTGGAACCTATTTTGTATGATAATTTAATAATGGGTTTAAGGTACTATTATTTTCACAGTTAATTTATTAATATAGTATATGGTTATTTTTTTACATTTTATTTTCCATGAATTCCTTTAATTATGGGTATCTAAAATATAATTCAGATGGCTATTAAGATGAAATGGAATTAATTAAATAATAATTTCATGTTTATCATAGTTTCAAATAATGAATAAACTGTTATGTTAGCAATTTTACTTTTTTTAGATAATTACATATGTATGCCTGATCAGGATCTTGACCAATTCCAATATATGTTCTAGCATTATCAAATTTTATTTTATCCATGGATTTTAATTTAATAATTATTAAATTAAATTGATGGACTCAACTCATCCCCCCTTAAATATTAGGTATGACATGCATGTCCAATGAGATTTTATAATCCCCCTCAAATAGTAATTTGGTTCACATCAACTTCTTATTAGTTAAAAATACAAGTAATAAATGGAGTATCCCAAGGCATTTGGAAGTGGTTTAAGAGGTATCCAAGAAGATTCCAACCTAGATGATGCCCATGTAGAATGGTGGAATGTTATAATTCATTCCAAGACTAGTATAAGTATTTTTCACATTAATACATTTTAATGTATTGTTCTCTCAATAAACCAATATTTAGATAGTATAATGATTGGATGATTTATATATTTATATATTTATAAATCATCCCATATTTATTTTCTATATTCCCGACCATGATCATAAAAATAATTTAATTAATGCAAAATTATGAAATATAAATAAATATATTATGTGTAAATGTATTTTAAATACATGGTTAATCAATATCTTAAAATCCACATAATTTTAAAAATAAATTCAAACGATAAAACATGAATATTTTTAAGAAAACATAAAAAATACCTCTGGTAAATATTATGTTATTAAATCCATCCATTTTCTAAATTATGATGAACCCATAGTTTACATGCCAATTTAGCCTAAATCAGGGGAAAATTTAAATATTGAGAATAATAAAACAAGATAGTGGGTATAATTAACTAAATATGTATTAGGATTAAATTCCAATGTATGTTCGATATAAATTTGGAGGCAAGTGTTGGTGATATCTGAGTCTCGGTTTCTAGTTTGGGGAGCCACTCAATGGATCAATGAGCTACAACCCTATAGATGGAAAGACTACATTCCTAAATACTTTACAGAAATTTTCATTCCCTCTATAGGGATAGTAATAAAATAAAAATTGATTATTTCCACTATAATTTCAATGAATCTAGACATTCCAAGTTCATTGGTTAGGTATATTGAGACATGATAAAATAATGTGATATTTATTAATATATTTTCTAATTATTATTATTTATCAAAAAAGTTGTATAAAAACATTAAAATTAATATGCGCTTGTAGGTTTTATTAAAATAGAATTTTCACTATCCACATTATAACTATGATCTATTCTGGAGAAATATCATCCTTAAACTATAAGTAACTTCTACGTCTGGTTCAAATTCATATGGGTTGTGTTGCACCATAAACATAAATCATATTTTATATAATCCCAAACACCTTATTTTCCATTGAAGTTGGAGAGTGATAAACATTTCCAAGTATATGAAATATATGTTATTAATTTGGTCAACTTCAATTATTTTATATTTCCATATACCTATAGTGAGCTCAAAAAGTCTCTTTGAAACATGGATTCTTATAGAATGCTTGAGAATTTATATGGTATTTACTAGGAGAAAGAAATAAAATAATATTTTGAACTCTCAAAGTATCTTTTTCATAGAAACAATAGAGAGGGTGAACCATCTAGGCCACACATAGCTAAGATCACTGGTTACATTGATCTCATATATTTTCTCAGGTTTATCCTCACTGTTAAACTACACATCAGTCTCATTCATTCATGACTCCCTCAATGCTTCTCTTCTATTTTGTGCTAATTTCAATATAAAAAATTAATATACCTCTCTTAGATATTTTTACTCTTATTTTATAAATAAGTAATTAAATAATGTGAGATAATAATTTCATACTTATGGTGAAGAAATGAAAAGGCCAATAAAGGTGATCTAAATCCAAATATTCTTTATAAATACTTTCTATGAATATAAATATCAATTTTAATATAAATGTTTAATATGTTTCATGTCTCTCATGTGGTAAGAAATACCACTATATGAGAAACCGCACTATGCCAAAAAAGAAATGGGATGATTGAACTAATTTTTTATCAATTGAAATTTATCATTTTCTATAAATTGGGTAATATGTATAGATTTTTGTTCTAAAAAATGATTTTAAATATAAGTGACTAGTAAATTAAACAAAACATTATCTAGGGTTTGTAGATATATGAGAAGACATCAAAGATAAACATACTATTTTAGGTATTAGTGACGACCACATCATATTAAAAATTAGAATGACCTTAGGTTTAAAAGTTTGGGATTATGTTCTATCTGTTACTAAAAACATTATATCCCTCTATATACTTGATATGGATAGATTTATTTTCAAGCTAAAAATATTTAAATAATGGGTTTTATGTGTTTCATTACACAAACTATGAAATGAAAATTGATAAATTCTTCACCTATCTCACACCAAACCCTAAAATGGTGTCACAAACTATGTTTTATAAAATCAATGTGTTTAAATAAATTACAAAAATATGGAATTTTAAATTATTTTTATCTAAAAATAATTTGTTTTAAGTAACACATGATTTCATTAGAAAATGACCAAATATCTATTTAGTGTAAATGGTGAATGGGATAAAGAGATACATGAATTAGTTCATACTGATTTGTGTCGACCATTTCGATTTGAAGAATGGGGTTTGAACCCATACATCATAACTTTACTAATGATTAATGTTGGTATAATAATTTCTACATAATGAGGTATAATTATGATTCCTTAGAGAAATTTAGGAAATATAATAATGAATTTGGGAACCAACATGGAAATATTATTCAGAAACTATACTAAGACCATAGTAGAGAATATATTGATCAAGACTTCATTGATTATTTGTTGGAGTTTTAGATCATATGTAAACTTATTCATCCTTATACACCACAATGGAATGTTGTAATATAAAGGGGGAACCACACCTTTTTTTAATATGGCGAGATCAATAATAATTTATGTGAATATTCCATTATCTTTTTAGAGATACACATTTCAAAAACCAGACTACGTATTCCATTGGGTTCAAACTAAATAAACATCTAATATTTTATGCAAATTTTGGAATGAAATGAAACCCATGTTTTTGTACTTATATGTGTGTGGATGTGAATTATTTGTTAATTCATATTCAGGTAACAAACATTCACCCCAATTCTCAATGTGTATCATTACAAAATATACTAAGTAAAAAAGATATTACTACCAATACAATCTTTCATAAAAGTGTTGTGTTTGATAAGAAAACAATTAATTCCTTGATAAGGACCGTATATTGCAATGAGATAGTGAGATTGATATAGACAATTATGTAGTGTAGGCTCAAGATACACAAGTGATGGTATAAGAACAAATTCTACAAATCCTCATGGATGAAGTTGTTTAAGAGACAAATATATCATGTAGTAGTAAAATAGAGGTTTGAGAATAATAACAGTATGGTGTTTTATTTATAAATTATGTCGACTCACTATTAGATGATAATAATGATCCTCTAACTAAAAGTAAGTAGTAAGTGGAACAAATTAAATAATGGGGAGTGAATCCATGAATTTTAAAATGGATTCCAATAACCAAAACCAAGTCTAGATTTTGGTAGATCCTATAGTGGATTTAAATACTTCTGGTTTTAATTTTTACTTCATGAATAAATTAGAGATGGATGGGAATTTCAATACTTATAAGGAATATGTTGTTAAAAAATGGGTTAAACATCATCAATCCATTGGATTTGAAATAAATATCAACAGTTACCAAAATGAAGTTGATTATATTTATATTTTATATTATTACCTTACAAGACTATGATATTTGAAAAATTTATCTCAAAATTGAATTCCTTATTGGGAAGCTTCAAATATATGTCTACATGACACAAAATGAAGTTTTGTGCCTCTATAAGATTCTAAAAAGCATTAAAAATTTAAGAAAATACTTTTTTATTATAGAAAACATATGGGTCATGGGAAATATAGTTCTATGACGCCATAATAATATTTGTTTTCATAAAGTAAAAAAGGTAAGCCTTATGTATACAAATAGTTTCGTGGTAGTGAAATAACTTATTAATAATAAATATTTATGACATATTATTTATTGGAAATGAAATAAAATTCATATAGTCCATCAATTCTTGGTGGAATTAATTCTTATACTCAAAGAACAAAAGATAAATAACATATATTGTTGGTATGGAGATACATTGTGATAGATAAATGTTGATATCCAACCTATGTCAAGGTATATATATTAATAAGATAATAAAGATATTAAAATAACAAAGTGAGAGGGGACTATTTCTAGTGTCATAATGAATTAATCATTCTAGGAAAATGTGTCCTTAGAAACATATTGAAATACAATGGTCAGAAAGGATTACCTAAATTTTAGTGATTGATTAAGTAATGTATTAAATTCTATATACTAGGATAGATGTTTCATATGCCTTGAGTGCAGTAAGAAAATATCAAGAAGAAGTAGGTGACCACCATTGGTTGGTAGTTTACTCTATCTTTTTATATCTGAGACATACTAAGAATATATTCCTTATATATAGAGGATATGAGGAACTATTAATCATAGTTTATGATGATGTCAGTTTCAATAAAGATCTAGATGATATGAAATCACAAAGGAGACATATTTTCACTTTGAATAGAGTTAAGGCTAGAAGAGATCAAATAATGTTGTGGTGGAAAATTATATAGCAGAGTTCGGGTATATTCTAAAGAATCTAAAGAAGTAGTGTGGATATTATAATTTATCCAAGACAGTGATGTGGTAACTAGTATTATATATCATGTCACACATAATTGAAAGAAAACTATAGCAGTGGAATTCACAAACTATTCTATGTAACATCAGTGAACGAGGCACATAAATCAGAAGTATCAACTCTTGTTGGATTTTTCTATGAGAGGTGTGGATTCATTGACAAGTATTTCCATAAAATACAACACAGAAGAACCCTTAACTAACACATTGACTTATAAGAGATATGATTAACATGAGTGTTCTATTAGACTGAAATTCATCTTATGTTTATTATAGACTTAGGGGAAGTTTTTTTAGAGTTGGTGTTCTAGAACCAATTGACTGTACTTTGATAACATATATATTTTAACATTTTAATATTAATAAAACATATTATTACCCATTTTTATTATTTAATATGCCTTTATTATAATAAATTCCTAGAATATCAATCTCCTCGATAAGGTCACAACAGTTCCCCTCTACAATGAGAACCTTGAAATTACATGGATATATTCATAAATATAGTTTTACAATCAAATAAATTTATATTATGGGACACATAGAACATGAATATTATGTGAAATTAATATTAATTGGATGATACTTATTCTCATGTATTTAGAACTTTGTAATCTCCAAGATGAGAGATTATAAGAACAAACCCAACATAATGAATTTCATTTGTTTTTGTGTCTTCAGATGTTATAATCTGCAAGAATGTGTAAGGGAACACAAACATTAAGATGATTATTAATGAATGTTTCAACTTTTTCACTTAGATTAATTTCAAAAAAAATTATGATAATTTTCATGGTGATGTTTGATATGTTGGGTGTGTCATGAGTGAGAATTTATTAATGAATAATTAGAAGAAGGATTTATAACTTCCATATTTTTGGAAACTGATTTCTCGAAAGATTGGTTGTAATAAAATCAACGTATTAAATTATGTGTCCATGGTTTAATGTCATTTTTAATTAATATAGTCAAATAAAGTGGTATCGTGTATACATTTTGATGAAATAGATATGTAACTTGGTTGATGAGATATTGTGACAAAGGGATTATATAACTAAACATTAATTCATATATGACTGTTGTTTTTGTAGCATTAAGTTCATTCTCTTAGGTTCAAGGAACCATTTCTATATTTTAAAGTTGTACATGAGGTAATCCAATTATATTAAAATGATAAATAACCATATAGGTCCAGCCACTATGTTTTTCAATCAAACTCAATTAAATACCTTTTGAATTTAATTAATGGAATAAATATTATTCTCAATACCGATGGGTATGATTATTCTTATTTTATCAATCATAAGTATTCATTGATGATTGAAAAAATTAATTAAATATTTATTTAGGCACTAAATAAATTCCTAGGTGTTTTAATTAACCAAGACTATGTTTGGTAATAAATGTTAATTTACAAGATGATAAAATAATATTAATTATTGTGAATGCTTGGAAGCACGTCTTAAAATAATGATAATAATATTATTATTATTACTGTGTATAATGGTTATTGATAAAGATTATAATATTATTAAAGATATGATGAAAAATTATATAACTTTTTAACATAAAATACTAATTTATAAATAGATGGTTATGTATGATGAATATGGTTAATAGAAAATTGAGAATAGTGAATCATTGACCTAAAATAAAATTTCAACTCTCTATCTCACTCTATAACAATAATTCTTCCTCCCATATTCTAATAAAAAATAATAAATAATTCAATAATTAAGTATCATTAAGTGATGATGATTAACAATAAATGATTATTTATTCACCAAGCTACCTACTAGAAATTAATTGGAATTATTCAAATATCAAGACAGCATGCATGGATCACCATTAGGGGGATTATATACTTGAGTCCTCTAAGCCCAGTGAAGGTTATTTGAATAGAGGTTTTTAGAATGATCAGGATTTTTATTAGAGAAATATTCTTCAATGTGGTAATTATTCATCAAATCATAAAAAATATATATTATAAATTTATTTTGAAAAGGTCATCACCAGGTTTTGGGTTTCTCGATGTTAATAATTGGTGAAAATATTTCTATATTCATGGTTTTCAAATCATATTCAATATTATGAATGATTTACATGATCTATACAACCGTTTTTGGTTTTATTCCGATCGATGTAGTTCTTCTATGCCCAGAACCATCACTCTATACTTACACAATATATAATATCCATGATGTGTCATGATATTTCATGACATGTAGTAACATGAGTCATGATTAGAAGTAAAAAGATATTTTTTTACAACCCAACATTCCACTATTATTGGAAAAGTTAAATTATCATATGAACTATAAATTAAACAGTGTTTAAAATGAAAATACACCGTGTGTAGTTCCAAAATAATGAAAAATTTAATTAAATTATGGTATTAATTAAGTAAAAAAAATTGAAATTACTTGACATGTATTAAATCTATAAAACCATATCATGTGTTTTTTATATCAGAATTATTATATATAAATCAGTTTAATATCAAGATTAATCTTAATTCCGTGAATTTAATTCACATGGGTAAAACTTGTTGGTGTGTACTATGTATGAATAGAAATGTGTTGCATGTTGTGTACAACCCACTACAAATCAGTGAGTCCATTCTCAATCCATCCAAACCACATGACTGGATAACCAATGTTTTTTATGAATCTATATTTATATTTTACACAACATGTAATCCTTTAATATTCTATATAATTTAATATAACCCATGTTTCTTTATTTTCATTCAATACATGGAAATTAATTAATACATGTTGTGTAATCAGACAAAACAACTTCAATAATTATTAAAAGGCCCAACCATGTGGGGATATAAAACATATACTCCACCTACACCCAATGTATCCTATCAAGATATATTCGATATAGTCATTCAATATATATATTTTAATGAAATCACATACTATTCTCCCACATAAGTACAATGGTTTACAAAACTATTTTTATTGTAGTGAATACATGTACATAGAATGCACTTTCTAGTTAAACTCTTCAAATCCTTGTTATATTTAAAAAATCTATGATAATTGTAGATAATATATTCATATTTTCATCAAATTCTCTAGGATTTTTATTTTTTGTATGAATCTTGAAGAACATGATATATCAACTATCAAAATAAATAAATAATGTTTAATTTTATCAAAGATTAATAAATAATTATAATTTAATATGCGCACTCTATGATTCCAATTGAATATTTTGGGGTAAAATAAAATATGTTTGGGAAATTGATCAATATTATAGCCTAATAAATAAATCATTTTATATCATACATCCATTTTGTTAATTTTTTTAGTTATATACCTTACTAGTGGTTAAGGGTTATATTATCTACTGAGGTTAAATATCTATTATATGTTATTATAGGTTAATCCAGATACGTATGTTATTCATTATTGGTGCAATTTTCAATTCCTTGGATTATTGATGGTTATATTGAGGGAGACACACTCATCATACCACCAAACTAGGTGGGGGTATTGCAATGTTGGGTTTGTTATAGAAATGGAATCAAAGTAGATTGAGTACATGGAATGAAATTTGGTGTGAGTATACATGTAAGGTTTGATTGAGTAAATATTAGTTAGTTATTTCAAGTAGGTATTGAGTTTAGTTTTCTAAATAGATAAACTATTATAGGTACTATGTTATTAATATCACTTCACATACACATTGATCACCAGATAGTCAAGTCATAACTCTAAGTAATCATTATTAGTGTACTAATGAGTAGGTAAATACATTATACATTGGTGAGTCTTAATATTTCATGACCTTCCCATTTTTTCTAACCCAGATATACTTTAATGGATAGTGTTTATACATTATAATGTAGGATGTTATCCACCAATAGGAATCTTTGATTTTGGGGAAGGATTGCGATTATCCCAAACCCATGCAAAAGAATTACACAACTAATCAGATGAGTGACAAAGCACTGATTGAGAGATCCAATAGGGTGGTATATTTTTGCAATGTATAAAGGGAATATTATCTTTTATTTTATCTTAATAATACCATCATGTTGAGTGTATTTTCGTACCCACTAATACAGATAAAACTAAACATAGGTTAAATACACTACATGTTTTTTAGCAACTACGAAATTATAAGTTTATATCCCAGCCCAATTCTCATATGAAATAGGATTGGTTGCAGTGATGCATATTTATACTTGGTTTATACATCCACTAAGAAGAAGGATACTCATGAATCATGGTGCCTACATGAATAAAAAATCCTTTGGTAGATTTTTTTTCTCATACACTTGAAATATTACTCTAATGTTGAATGAGTTTTTGATTTTGTTTATGTGATGTTTTTTTAGTGACACATATTGTTATTTGAGTTTATGATATTTTTTTCCTTCTATAAAGTAGCATAAATATAATTGAGTATCCTATATGACCTCATGAGGCAATTAATTTACATGATTCTTAATTATTACGAACAATCCCAGGTCGACCCTAAACCTGTCACACGAGTACGACCACGTCAATGCCGAAAGGGTGTTATTGATCCCCATGGGCTTGGAACTAGTACTGAACATCATGTTAAAACCTTTGGGAATTATTTGGACCATAAAAAACAGATAAAAAAAATAAATAAATAATAAGAATAAGAATAAATTCTTGTAGAGTAAATAAATAAACAATTGCATGTAACTCTATATAACATCATTGGTCACCAAAAAACACATAATCAATCACTCTCTGAGAGTAATGTAAAACTAGGAGAACCTGAGACAAAAAAGTTAAATTATCTGTGAGCACTGATATGCTCAGTAGGTATGCAAAAAATAAACCACATCCAATTCCCCACCTATAAAGCTAAATCTATTTTTTCTAGATTGAATATAGGATACATTTAAGTAAGGTTTTCCACTCTTTTAGCAAAAAAATTAATAATATTTAACATTTAAAAATATTTTTTTCCATTTTACTTTTTCAAAACCAATTACAAAAAAATATGTTATTGCAAATAATTCTTCTAAATGACAACTTGTTCCAAAACGTGTCTTTTAATACTCCAAACAATGTAAAAGTGTCATGTGATAAAATATCTAGTAGTGTAACAAAATAAAACATGAATATACAAGTATGTAACCATGTTCATTTCCAAAGAATCCCTAGATAGATCTTTAGAGATACTTAGATTATAACCACCTTCTAACATATGGTGAAGCTCTTATGTATATAACCAACTAGCCCCCCTCAACTGACCAATATAGTGGCACGTCTCGCCCGACATAACAAAAAATCCAGGGTGTACCAAACTGTATAATCATGTTTGAACATCAACCGTCCCTCTACCCTCTAAAATATGACTAGTAACTCATGGTGGTAATAGTAATATTGTGTATTTTGGAGGCCCTCACATGTGTGGCTCACCTTACCTGCAGTCACCGCACTTGCCTACCCCATACATGGACAACCTATACAATAACCCATAAAGGGATATCCATCCAATATGGGTTCCAAATAGAAATATATATATATATATATCTATGTATGTATGTATAAACATGAACATGTTATATCAACCAAGGTTCCAACTGGGTCGTCACATCACATGATCCTTTAAAAAATTTCACAAATCACATTACGTTTCCAACTAGACGTTCTCACATTCAAAGTGACATAAGGTTCCAACAAGGCCTTTAATACCATCATTACAATATGTATATATATATATATCATAATTATACTCCCAAAAATTTATAAGACAACGGGAAACAATTCTTATAAAAACACTTTTTCCATATGAGTCTTTACATTTTCTAAACCAAATTCACTTACCATAGCCATTTCCCATTCCATGTCAAATGTATAAAAGCTGCTTATAATGATCCAAAAAATACATATTTTATATAGAAAATTTATATAATGGCTTTATGTTCCACAAAAATACACATCAAAATCTATGAATCCCTTATAAACTATTCGAAAGCATTTAGAATGTCTCATAATTAAAAAAAACTTGTAAACAAGCTTTAAATAGTAATATAAAAAAGAAACCAATTTCAAGTGACAAAATTTATTGAACCAAAAACCTAGGCATGCATAAATAGGTATATATATGAATATCGTGTAACTATGAAAACTCACTTTTAAAATAATAATCAATCAGTAAATTTAAATTAATGGTACATACATAGGAAGCTTACCACAAAAATGAAGCAGATCAAGCTGAGACACAGCAGCTATTGATGATTTTGACGAATTCTTCCCACACCATAACACACAAACATTCTCATATATATATATATATATATATATACCCTTCATCCAATTTACATATTCTCTCCTCCATGAGGGAATATGTTCAAGGAAGATATGCACACACACACACGTACATACCTAAGTATGTGTGTGCTCACCACGAAGGAGCCACCAATGCTCAAATTAATTAACATACATGGACCAACATAATTTAGAAACCAGAGAACCATTTATGGAACCAAGGTACAATTTGAAAACTGAAGAATCATTAAAGAAACCATGGGACAAGAAGAGCATTGTTTTAAAGTTTCATCTTCATTTGAAATCCAAATCCAATGATGATACTATAATACCAATGAGAGTAACCAAGAAAAACATTTTCAACACTACCAATTGATTTAAAAAAAGAAAAATCAATTTCACATAATCTTAGAATGTGAAAATGGACATTATGAATATAAATATAGACTTCAAAAACAATATAAATCCCTAACTAGAAAACAGGATATTTTACATAATAGCCCAAACCATAATCGTACCATTTCAACACAGTAATTAAAATGGAAAACACCACACAAAAAACTTAATTTCATTATTTAAACCCAACTAACACTTAACAAGCACATATGTCACCTACCTACAGAGGCATAATTGATGATTCACTTTGAAATCTTTTTTTGACAAAATCAATTGAAAAAAAACTCTATAACAACCTAAAGACATGTATTAGTATAGTGAATATCATCTATAAAAGATTATTGAAACACCAAAGTGTTAAATAAATTTAATTATAATGGATAACCATAGAAACCCCTACCTAAATGGTGTGGGAATGAGATGCTGCTTCAATATAAGGAATAACTGAGGGTTGTGGTCCATTTTCATACCCTAAAACTGATCAAAATTCCCCAAACATTTCTAAGATTAGGGTTTGGTCAAATTTAAAGAATGTCCACAAAAATTTTAAAATAAATATCACCGGATGAAGAGTTTATCAGCAAGGGAGGCATGAACAGAGAGATGACCTCCGAGGAAGAGGGGAGGGGTTCCAGTAGAGGGTGGTGCGAGGTGGTTCATGCCACCGGAGTAGGAAAAAGGGAAGGATGGTGCTAGGGGTTAGGTTCACCAGTATAAGAGACGAGATTAAGGGGATCCATCCAGTGTGATGGAGATGGAGTACACCACAAGTTGGAGGTATGATGAGGAGGAGGGAAACCAGAGCGAGGTGTGTCCCACTGAAGGTGTAGTAGGGCGATGGGTGGGGGGTTCTGGGTGTAGTGCGCAACATGAAGAGGGGGGATCTAGGTTTTTTTAATTGTTCATTTTATAATAATAATAATAGTAATAATAATACCATTAATATAATAATAAAAATTTAATAAAAATTATAATAATATTTATTTAAAATATATCAATAATAATAATAATATAAATAATAAAATAATAAAAATTCTAATAATAATTATAGTTATAGAAAAAATCCCATTAATAATATTTTTTCTATTTCTTAAAAAATAATACTATTAATATAACACTTGAAGTAATAGTGTCACCACAATTTAACAATACTAATAATATTATTATTAGTATATTATTATTATTATTATTATTAATGTGTAAAAACTTATAAAATTTATTTATTTTTATGATTTGGGTAATCGAACTGTCACCAAGTCCAACTGCACGGTTACCGCATACTATACAGTGCCCGTGAACCAGCCCAAAACCCACCAAAAATAACAATCCTCAAAAAAATTTACTTCGTGTTCAATCGGATCGTCAATGAGATAACATGAAGCCAAGATATACTAAAATAAAAATAAATTCATAGGATGGGGTGTGAAAAATATCCCCACCACATACACTTTATGCCCCAAATAAGTCACTCTACCGAATGATATGTAGAACATGAATCCATGCCTGATTGAAACCAAAATAAACCACAACACAATAAAATGAGAGAACATGGGAGGGTTATACCCATCACAAGAAATCATCTATCTTTGAAATTTATCACCCAAAAATACCACCTTAGGAAGGGGTATGGGATGCAAGAACTCCCAATCCAACCATAACTAAAATCAATAGCACGAGTGAAGCAACACCTCTACTGAAATATGGAACTCTTTACCCATAATAAAACCCCCAACACATATGAAAAACATCTAAGAAGAACTTAAACTAGGAAGTGAACCAGAGGATAACTACAAACATCGATTCTTCCACATGCACTTATATCTCCAAACAAATAGAGATTAACTGAGATCAACCCACACAATGGAAAAAACATTAAAAAAATGCATGATTCAAAAAAACCATAATCCGACAAATGAATCTATTGGATTACAATATAACAAGTACATCGCATTACCCCACTAAAACGATGAACTTATAATAACAGTAAAACATTAATAGTGGAGACACAAGATAATTTTTTTTCAAATGTTCCAATCCCAAAATGGAACAAAAAACCTGAATAGAGGCTTCAAACCCCCCATTTAGTCATTACTATGTCAGATATTTTACCAAAGACCTATTGCTAGGGATTTTATAGATAAATCATCTCATACCTCACAGTCTGGCATTAGAATCCTTTGGTCAAAACGTCTTCTTCAGGTGACGCTTCCTGTAGAACTTCTCTAGATGACCAAGACACCCGCAATAGTGGCACATCTTCATAGGTATGTGAAATGACATGTTTGTGTGCCATAAACATCTACACTGACAAAACAAAATTGAAAGGTCTGACGAACTAGAAGACAAAACCACTGTATAAGACTCTTTATAAACAAGTCCCTCTGGCACACCCTACTGTACAGATGGGGAAACTTTATGAGCAACTGAATACACTATATTTCCAACTGTCTGTGCTCTGGTTACCAACTCAGTTAAGAAACCCTCACCCAATCGCTTCTCAAAACCATGGTTCATATAATGGATAACCCTCTCCTTGATCTCTGAATGAACATACCTGATGAAGAGTGAAGCCTTTATCATCTTCTGCAATACTACCTCTAGAGAAAAAGACTCAAGTTCCTTGAAATGATCAACATCTTTCATCACTGTCCATTGGACACATTGAATGCGCATAAGTTATTCCTTTTTCTTATTCACATATTCTAGTATGAACTATCAGATGAAAATTGTATTAAATAAACCCCACGTTATCCCAACTTGAATTGATGGAGGGGATAAGAACTACCATTAATGTAGAGCTAGACCTTTATACAGTCCCAAAATGACACATATGCTGATAACATTAGGAGTTCCTAATATGATAAAGATGTAATTGACCACTTAAAGCCACTCATCTACCTTTAACAGACCCTGATCACCGTAATGGATTGGAAATTTCCAAGATGAAAAAAAACTGGGCATGACATATTATAAACCATTGAGACCTTTATGGGTTGAATTTTCTATTAAATTTATAAAAAATTAAGCCAAAACCTATATCAAGCTGAAGAAACATCAACTAGTGATCCTTCATCCAACAACTACCACAAAAAAACCAATCAAAATATAAAAACACACAAAATAATCCCTTTCAAAAACTACCTTTAGAAAACAAGTTCAAGACATTAATTTCAAATTAACACCCATCACATCCCATGAACTGTCACATATGTGTCTGTCCAATCCATTCTATTTTTTTCAAATTTCAAACAATTACCAAATTGTCAAGCCAAAAAAATTTCCTTTAAAAATAGTTTTAATGAATCCCAAAACCATTTAAAAGAAATACTCATAATTTCCAAAATCCTTTTCATTTTCAAAAACACACTTACACCAACTATCAGAGGAATGGAATAGTGTCTATGCCAAACATGGTGACATGGTAGTAAAAAATGCCCCAGGTAGGAAATAACAGTAAGGGGAAATTTAACTGGGGACTTGATTATCACATGGTTCACTACTCCATGAGAAATATTAACATGACATTGTCTCACTTCCATGGTCATCCCTCAATATAAAATAATTTATAACAATAAAAGTAATCAATACCCAAACTACCCATGGTAACTCAAGTATCATCACGAGCGGTGTTGATCAGGAACATACCCGTAACCTACCTCGTGATCCCCGAAAATACCTATCTCTAACTACCAGACACCACAAATAACAAGAACATGATCTGAAACATTTTATCCACAAACCAACCATGATTGACCATAAACTGGTCACCCAAGTCGTCCCACAACAAGGCCCGATGGATGTTCCCATTCCTTAGTGGCTGGAAACTAGTGTATGTCATCAAGAAAAAGACATTTTGAATGATATGGACCATAAACAAAAGAGATATAAATAAATAAAAAATAGTTAGAACAATAAGAATATATGGACGGAGAGTAAATAAACAAACTGATTCATGTACGAACATATGTCATCATGGGTGACCAAAAAATTGAGAACTAAGCACACCCCAAGAATGATTTAAAACTGGGAGAACCTAAAACAAAAAAGATAATGAAGGCATGAGCACCTACACGATCAATAAGAATTCCATAAATAAACCACTCCCAATGCCCGACCTCTAATGTGAAATCCCTTTTTTCTAGGTTGAAAATAAGGTACATGAAAATAATGTCTTCCACTCTATTATCAAAAAAGTTTAACAATATTTTAATTTTAAGAAAACTTTTTTTTCAAATTTACTTTTTTCCAAAACCAATAACCAAAAATATATGTCATTGCAAATAATGATTCTAAAATTGAACAAAAATAGGTCTTTTAATATAGTACGAAAATTAAACGTGTTGTGAGAATAAATAGCCAGAAGTTTCACAAAATAATGAAATAATACACAAATAAAAAAAATATGGGAATTTACAAAACATCCCTAGAGTAATCCCTAAGCATACATAGTTTGGAAGCACCTACCAAGTTATGGTGAAGCTCCTATGTTAATAACCAATTATACTCCCTCAATTGACCAATACAGTGGAACAACCCACCTAGCCTAATAGAAAATCTTGGGGAGGGGGGGGGGTACCAACCCATCTAATTGGGTTTGATCAGAAACTACCACTCGACCCTATAAAGGATGCCCATTAACCCATAGTGGTAATAGTATTACATTGTATGTAGAAGGCCCTTGTACGTTTGACTCAACTCATTTTCCATCACCGCACTTGCCTACTGCAAACATGTACACCCTATACGATAACCCATAAAGGTATATCCATACTATAGAGGTTACCACCACACACACACACACACATATATATATTTGTATTTATAATAAATTACATGTTATATCAACCAAGGATACCATCGGGTCGTCACATCATAAGAACTTTTAAACCATTTCACAAAGTGCTTTATGTTTCAAACCGGACGTTCACACTTTCAATGTGGCATAAGGTGCCAACCAGGCCTTTAATACCATCATTCCAATATATATATTTATATAATAATTATAATCCAATCAACTTATAAGACAATTTAAAAGACCTCATTCACTAAAACTATTACCATACAGGCCTTAACATTTTCCAAACCAAATTCACTTACCAAACCCATTTCCAATTCAATGTGAAATTTACACAATACACATATAATGATCCGAAAAAGAAAAAATTTATATAACACATTTAAGGAAAGGCTCTATGTTCCCAATGAAATACACATCACCAGCTATCAATCCCTAATCAACTATTCTAAAACATTTAGGATATTTCAATCTTCAAAACATCTTGTTAACATGATTTAATGAGTTATATAAAAAAAGAAACATATTCTAATAGGCACAATTAATTTTACCAAACACCTAGGCATGCATATATATGTATATATATAAATATCTCATATATATATAAAAAATAACATTTAAAATACTAGGAAACACAAATTAAAGGTGCAGACATAGGAAACCTACCTCAAAAAGTATGAGGATCAAGCCAAGACACTTCATCCCTTGATGTAATTAACGCAATTACCCCACACCATCACACACATACATTGTAATATATATATATAAATATAACCTTAATCCAATTTACATATTCCATATTTCAAGAGAGAATATTTGAAAGGATTATATATATATTCACATATGTACCAGTTTATGTGTGTGTGTGCACACCAAAAAGGATCCAACAAAGATCTAATTAATTAACCTAGAGGGACCAACATAGTTTAGAAACCAAAGAACAATTTAATGAACCTAGGAACAATTTTAAAACCAAAGAATCATTAATGAAACTAATGTACAAGAAGATAATCGTTTTTATGTTTCGTCTTAATTTAAAATGCACATCCAATAGAAATACTTTAATACCATTGAGAGTACCCAAAAAAATATTTCAATACAATCAATTTCTTTTAAACCAATAACATCAATTTAATATAATCACAAAAATTGAAAATGAACTTTTTATGTATATGTAGAGATTTCAAAAAAACTTACAACCCACCCCACAAAACATGATATTCTAGATAAGATACCAAACCAGAATCTGACCATTTTAACATAATAGTTTGAAGTGGAATCACAACACAAATAACATAATTTAACTATTAAAACCCAATTTAAATTTTACCATAAACATTTGACACCTACATACATAAGAATAATTGAAAATCCACTTCAAAATATATTTTTTACAATATAAACTACTATAAAAACACGATACATATCTAAATACGCATATTTATAGTGTTAGATCATGTATAAAAGATTATAGAAACAATCAAGCATAAAATAAATTAAATCTGAATTAAAAACCACATAAACCTCTGCCCTATTGTTGTGAAAATGCGATTCCACTTTAGTAGAAGGAATAACAGTGGTTTGTGGTCCCCTCACACACCCTAAATCTGGGGAAAACACACCAAAAGCCTTAATATTAGGTTTTGTACAATTTTAAAGGAATTCGCCAAAAATTTTGAAAGAAAAGTTTCCAGAGGAAAAGGTTACCAACAATGAAGGTATGACTTTATTGATGACCGCCATAGAGGATGGGAGGCGTGTCAGAAGGGGGTGGGACGAGGATGGTCCGACCACCAGACTAGGCCAGAGCGGAGGTCGGAGCTGGGGGTTGAGTTTGTCGGTGTATGGGATGGGAGAAGGGGGAGGCAACTGATATGATGGAGAGGGAGGCATCCACTAGTGGGTGGCATGGAAAGTAGGATGCTGGACAATGTGGGGTGTGTCCAGCTGGAGGTGCAGAAGTGTGGGGGGGGGGCAACGCCCTACGCGAAGGGGGGGATCTAGGGTTTCCATCCATTTTTTTAATTTTTCATTTTATAATAATAATAATACTATTAATAAAATTAATTTCTTTTAATAATAATTATAATCATTTTTCTTAATAAAAATTCCAAAAAAACAATAATAATAATAATAATATTATTATTATTATTATTAATACTATAATAAGAACTCTAATAAAAATTATAATAATAGAAATAATCACTGTAATTAAATTTTTTCAATTTCTTTAGAAATAATAATATTAATATCATTTTTTAAATAATAGTATCTCCATAATTTAATAATACAAATAGTATTATTATCTACACAATAATAATAATTATAATAATTTTACGGTATAAAATTTATAAAATTTATTTAATTTTAGGATTTGGGTAATCACACGGTAATCGGGGCTAAACGAACAGTTATCGCAAACCGTGTGGTGCTCATATACCATCATTAAACCGACCAAAAATAACATTCCCCAAACATTTTAACCCAACATTCAACCGGACCCTCGATGAGAGAACTTAGAGCCCAGAAGTAATAAAATTAAAATAATATTAACGGTCAGAGAGTGACAATGATAGATTTAATCAATATTAGGTGATTCCATTAGAGTGAATGGTTTAGTTTTATATTATTATTCATATTAAACAATACAATATATTAATGAGTATTGTTCATGAAGGGCCTTGATTTGAAAATTCCACGTGTAGTTTGTGGTATGATTCATATATATAAATCAATTATCATGTGTACAAATTATTATTAGTATGAGTTCGTCCTCTCTTAATGTATCTTTGGATTGGGAATTATATAATCCATTAGAAACACTATCTCTATAATTTTTCGGAAATTCCCATAACTTTCAATAAATATTTTCTCATAAATACCGATGGTTTTTTTATTTCTTAGTGAATAAGGTAGTCTTTCAGGGTATTAAATCATGTTTAGGACCCTATGATATTTTCATTGATTTGGATATGCGATTGATAGTCCATGATTGAGAGAATTGATAACATTTCAAGGTGTTTTATCAATTACTAGATTAGTCAAAATTCACCTCTTATATTGATTGGGACCCATAAGTGGGATGCGTACGTCTATCATATTATTTTTAATATCTAATTTGGAATGAGTTGAAAAGGATTAATTTATGTGATATGGATTCCACTTAAGATAAATTCTTCATGTGGTGGAAGAATGAATGGATGGTTTTTTGGGTTTACCTGGGTGGTAAAAGCTCTTATTAATCATGCAACAGACCCATGACCAAATCCGATAGGGATCATATTTCTTTTTTCTGGCGGGAACGCATGTAGCCGATGATGTAGGCATGATGTAGACATAATGACGTGGGTATTGTGATGTAGGTCTAACGCTGCACTGGACCTTCGAGCTAGTTTTTGGGCCTTTGTTCCATGTAATGGGTTCATGACCACTAGGCCTTTGGACCATGTACAAAATAAAGAAGGCTCGATGGGCTAGTTATCCCTTGTGGGGGGCTATGGCTCGTTGTTGTGGTTTGGGTGTCTATAATGTAATTGTTGTCCTAAACACCTATGATATAGGTATATATATGTGATTTATATATTTTTAGTTCTTATTTGTATATGTATAAATTTATTTGTATATGAATGTAATTATTTTTCATCAAACAAATGTGTATATATATCTTTATTTGAATATATAGTGTGTTATGTATATTAACCTATGAGCATTAAATATATAACAACCAAAATAGAAAATAAAAACATGAATACATTAATTTTTATAAATGTAAATATATTTTATATATTTAAATGTATTTAAATATTTAATACTAATATAAATTATTTTAAAATACAATCAAATATATCAATATATATGCATGTGAATAATATAATATGTAATAAAAATTATTTAGTGGTATAGGTTGAGGATGCTCAGTGATATTTGTATAAATTGATTTACTATTTTAATTTGGTATACATGATTTTTATAAACATGGTGGGTGAAATTATATGTGGGAACACAGAAGGAGGGTATGAGGGGTGATTCACATTGTATAGAATGAAGGGGGCTAGTTCAGGTTGGGGGAAATTATATACGAGCATGTGTGGGTGATATGAAGGGATGGGGGTGAGGGCTAGTTCACAAAAGAAAGTGTAGGATGGGGGGTGTGTGAAAATAGGGGGATGATTTCATGTTGTGGGGAGGGGGGAAGAGTGGAAGGATCTCTGGGGGAAGTACATGAGGGACAGGGGGACATTGGGGTATATGGGTAGATGATACATATAGAAAAAGAGTGATTGAAAAATATAGGGGCGGTTATTTCCATCTTTATTTAAATGATACACTTATAGATATATTAGAGGTTTTAAAACCCCTCTAAAATGGTACAAAAAATATAGGAACATAAAAACACCTATAATTTGGAAATTTATCGAATTTTAGAGAGAAATTAGAGGGGGTTTAAACCCCTCTAAAATAATTTCCACATATAAAAAATATAACATACAATAAGTTAACTAAAACCAACTCTAAAAAATTTTGTTCTCACATTTGAGTGGGTTTTATATTAATGACGCTAAGGTTTTCAGAGGTGTTTATAACTCCTAATATATAGTTTGTTTATAGTGATCTGGGGCTCTATTTAAAATTTCGGAGCATATTTCATTTAAAAAAAGTTTTTTGGGTGGATGTTGATGGTTCATTGATTCTATTTATTTTAAGGAAATTAATTCCACTATAAGGTTATGATATTGGGTGATATGTCTTATTGGTAATTTGATCACACAAAGATTCAATATTTTATTTCCCCATTACATAACTGTGTTAAACTGATTTTGTATTATAAATTAATATTATTCTAAAAAATTTTACATCACGGATGATTAAATTATTGTGTGTTTGTGAGTAATAAAAATTTAAATTTCACATTTATTAATGATATCATTGTAGGTGGATTTTACTTGAGGATCTCAAATGAAGTTCAAAAAAAGAATCCCAAACTGCACATGAGCCCAAGAAAACATGTGGACTCAAAAACACACTGTAACTAATCCGTGTATCCAGTTGGGAACAAAAGTTTTCATATGACATAAAAATATATGAGATATGACTATTTTGAGGACACCAAATCCCAATTCATATATTAAGGGGCCCTTTCTAACCAATCTATCCAAGAAAAGGAATATGCTCGATGCCAAAAGTTATATTCTGTATTTCAGCTATATTCAGAGTTATGGGACCCCAAAAGATGGAAAAAAATTTCTAAAAAAATACAGGAGGTTGGTTCAAATTTTTTTATTTTTTTAAATGATATATAAGACTGTTTATGGTTGAAAACTACGTTCCATGTGGTTTTATGAAATCAGGGTGTCTAAAACAAACTCCCATATTGGCTATAAAAGAACACATATGGAACCTAATTTAGTAGTTCAAACATGAGGCGTCGTTTTTCCAATTTGGAAACCCAAATTAATTTTATATTGATTAATGGAATATATGGATGGTATGTAAAGTACTACTTCATCATCCTTTTATTCCTCCCCTCATAGGTAGTTCTATACTCTTTCCGATCACCCAGGGTGGGGAGGCATGATGTAAATCCAAAGATTTTATTTTTAATATTTGAATGGTATTTTTAATTTCATGTTTTTTTGTTGTTTTTAATCATCCTATATTATTATTTAATTATGTTATAAACTATTATATCATTATCAAACTCATATGATCATGTTTGTTTATACCCTTTCATTTGATGTTTTACACACCATTCATCATTTCATCATCCCCATTTTAATTGCGGTGTTTGTGTGGTTAATATTGGTCAATTGAACTATCATAAAAACTATCAAGGTCCTAAAAACTTATTTCATGGAACCACAAATAAATTACATATAATCCTGGACAACAAATCGAGTTCTTTATGTGTTTTAATGGTGTGTTTCAGTTATGATGTTTAACACAAATCACTTAATCATCACCATTAATAGGTGATTTATTGTATGTTTTTGACTGAACTCATGGAGGTATCCTAGTATAAATTTGGTATAATTCTAGTTCTATGAGTTAAAAACCAAGGATTAAAACATCTAACCATTATATCTTTAAGCAATGATGGATGATCATCCCCATATTTCCCCTGGATGATCACGCTTAATCAATTTTATTAATTTCCACATTGTTTTATTGGTTTGATTTCTATATTGGTAAATTAAATAAAAAACCCAAAGATATATAAAATCTCATTCCCTTTTTATTTTCATAATCAACAGATTTATTTTAAATTAATTATCTAAGGTTGTATCGAGATATGACCAAGCGTCACTGATATACTATAAAAATTCTAGTAAAAACTAAACATCTTATTTAACATGATCGACACTAAAATAAAATTTTGGTGATCTTTTGGAGGAGACAAGATCGTGAATCATTATTTCAATCCAATTATTCCATTTTCCACATTAAAATTTATTACTCATTTCAATATCCATCCATCCCATTTGATTGTTTTGTTTGTTTATACCTTTTTTTGTGTGTTTCTTATTCTCTCTATATTTTTTCCTCTCTGTTAATCTCTCCCTCTCTGTATATAATTCTATTGTATAATATTATATTTTATTTTATCCTTTTATTATTATTATGTTATTATATTTTATAAATCTTCTATAAAATGAAAATAATACATAAAAAATGAACTTCATAACTTATTTTCATGACCCAATAAGAAAAAGAAAAACAACTTGAGTTTGACCTAGAAATTAAAGAGATAATTCACTAAAAAATTAGTTCCTCTAGAGTAAGACCAATTGTGTAACCTCAATTGGTCCCAATCCAATCAAAAATGGAACCAAATCAAACCCCAGAAACCATTGCTGCAATATTAGACATTTAAAAGACCTGACCATACCAAATATATATTACCAACCTACATAAATAAAATATCCCAAGAAAGGAGACAACATTGCATTGATATCAGGTCATATACACCTATTTTTTTAAATTCTGTGGTCTTCTTATTTAAGAACCTCACAAATATCTCAAGGAGTTTCACACAGTGTACTCCACCATCAAACCCCAAAATGTGTAAGATGACCAAATAATGTTTAGGGCCTTTCCTTTCTCATGTAATGGTATATCCAAAGACTGGATATACTATCAGTCTAAAATAATTAGAGGTTGAAATGACATTAAATGAATATTTAAATAGAATTTTTTCTTTCCTCCCAAAAAACATCAATTAGAAAATAAATCTATGGAATTATGAATTCACACAGATAAACCCTTCATGATTATTTGGAGATATTAAAATGATTTTTATCAATTCTAGCCCAACACCAGAATAGTGAAAACCTTTTAAGTCGACACTTCAATGAGGTAAATTTCCCCATGGCTCATGGAAGGATAGATGCTTCACCTAGTGGTTCCCAAATGGGTAAAAATACTTCCACTACTCACGACTTAATAGCCAACATGGCTAAAAATGAACAAAAGATTTTTCCAAGAGAAATTACACCAACCCGCGGAGTTCATGAGGTATGTCATTATTAACTGGAACAAAAGGTTGATAATAAATTTGATGAGATTAGTACCTTATTAAGGAGATCATCTCATGTATAAGATAATTAACACTCTCCACCTATTCTATTACATTGTGGTATTTGATCTAATAACACTCATTTTCTTACCAGTTCCTACAATATCTGCATTCATTTGTGACTTTTTCCATAGTATTCACTAATTATCTATTCCAAAAAGCACCTCCCTTCAAGAAATAACCATTATAGACAAATGAAAACCCTAGGTGAAATCACAACAACAATACCAACTAGGTGAAAACTCAAGATACACTAAGTATATTTGGTATCAATAATGCCAAGGTATGAATCCATCATATCCCTAAACTTCTCATAAAAATAATCCTTCTTCTTCTCCCAAAATTGAAAAAATTCTCAAGGAAATGGTGAAGAAAAAAGAAACCCAGAACATACAGTTCCAATAGGCTAAATAATCGTCCAATCAAGACCTACGAACTCAAGTGGGACAATTGAAAATCAACATAGTTGAGATAATGATGTAGGGGTTTGGACAAATACCATCCCAACATATTACTAACCCAAAGGAAAAATGGTAATGTTTATTCAATCATAATTTGTAGTGGTAATGAATCTTCTTATCCCACTAATTCTGTAGAGACCCAAAGCATGACGTACATTGACATTACATTACATTTGCGGAATACTTAGTACATAACAGAAACACACACACAAGGACCGTAATAGTTTAGTGTCTTTGGAAACTCGGAATATAATCTTCTAATCGTGGCGAAAGATCTTCAACATCTCCCATACAGATCTTCCTTTTTTTTTACCTAAAACCTTTCTTTATATCTTGGGGAAAATAAAACATAAAAAGGGTGATATCAAATGCTCAGTAAGGGTAAAAAAAAGAAATGTCAATCACATCATATTCATAAGAACATATCTTTTGGAAATCTTTACATGCAAAAGAGATCATAATTTCATAACATGGGATAAATCATAGCAGTGAAATGTAATCCCAATAATCATAACATAAAACATGAAACTTTGTGGCATACACACATAATCATAGAAAATCATTTCTTGTTAGTCAAGACTCATTTCCAAGACTATCTTAGTGGACAAAGTCCCTTTCTGAACCGAGTCACCCTCATTTCAGTCCTGTTTCACTTAACCGGTATAACCTACCATTCCAGCCATTTCTATCTCATGAGATATAAAATATTTACCCAATTAATTGGAGGGATATATAGGTCCCACCCATCTCATAATGATACCATTCTTATGTGTGCCACAAAATCATAAATCATACATCATTGCATAACCCATGTAATACAAATGGTAATCTTAAACATCATGACATCATAAAACAATTCATATAAGATAAAGGAATTCATAAAAATAATTCCATCACAACATAATCAAATCAATGAAATAATTGGGATAAAAAAAGAACTATTTATTATCTTATATGGAAAATAATTTTGATAAAACACTTGAACTCCATTTTTGAGGAAAATATCCTTTCTTCTTAAAAAAAATATCCTTTCAAAACATGTCATAAAACATTAAAATAAAAGAAGTTGATTAAAAATAAACTTGAAAACTTGTAAAGGATGCTTCTTGGAAATAACGTTTTAAAAATCCATTCATGCCGTATAATTTAAAAAAAACATTCTTCGTACTTTTGTCGAAAAAGTCAAAAAGTACCTTGTACGAAAAACGTCAAAAGATTTCATTCATATCTTTTAATAAAAACTCAACAAAGGTTAAAATTGGATTTAAACAATTTTAGTTGGATGTAAATAATATTAAATATTGAGGAAACATGGATTTGGATGATAAAATTCACCCCAGTAAATTCCAAAGTATAAACAATCTCGGATAAAAACGAGATTGTGATATTTCCCTTACCTTAGGTCCGATTTGCTTCGTAAGTGTCCGAACCTCCTGTATAATGATTTAAATAATGTCATTGACTTATTACAGAATCATATTCATTGTTATGATATCATATATGGTTCACTTATGACTTTATAATACCCATTCTTTTGTAAATTCCATGTTAAAGAGCGTTTTGGGTAAAATTGTTTCATTTGTCGTCCGTGTTTTGACTTGTAATTATTCATATGATTACTTAGATCATGATTAATTAATTCCAGAATATAAAACATGATTTATATATATATATTCAGAATATACAAATATATAATAAATCAGTAAATGGAAAGAAATACACCATTCATGGAGACGGTAGGCCGTACGTACGCATGAACGCTGTTTTCGTTTCCTTATTGAGTTGAATGGAATTAAGTAGATGAAATACATATATACACACATAAATACATTATCATTATTATGTCATATACTTCATTATTACTTATTATATATACCTTACAATCATTCATTAATGTTTAAAGTGGAGAATGAATCTCATCGCGTCGTGGAGACGGTAGTCCGTACGTACGCACGAGCGATGATATCGTTCTCATGATCGTGAACTTGTGTTGAAGTGTATGTATACTATTTCAGTATCAATATCACTTTATAATAATAATATATAGTTACTCATTACACCATTATAACCATCCAATTAAGGTGGTGGCGGAAAATAGATTACACCACGGCGTGGAGACGGTATTCCGTACGTACGCACGCGCGGTGATTTCGTTTTCCGTAGGATGGATAGATGGTGAAATAGGGTTGTTTCATACTTATAATAACATATCAGTATATTATTGATACTGATGTTATTACTTCATAATGAAACAACTACAGAAGAAGAAGTGGAAGAAGAAATAAAGATGAAAGAATCGGTAACGAACATTACCTCTTCTTTGAAGTGCTTCTTTGAGACCTTCTTTTAGGGAACTAAAAGTGGTCTTTGAGGAAGACCCGAACCTCTAGGATGTTTCTAGGGAAGTGTAGAGGAAAATTTGGCAGGGTTTGGCCGATATTCAAGGCTCAAAGTTGTGTGAGGAAGAGAGGGAGGAGGTGCCCTTTTATAAGGGAGGAGAGGGGCACCTTTGGAATAACAAAAAATATTATTTTATTATAAAGTCATGTTCGGTTTTAAATAGCTAAAAATTGATTTATTTTGTGGATAAGGTGGGTATGGGTCTAAACCCTCTCATCCAATAGAATTTAGACAAGTTTAGGTTCCTATTTTAACCTTATCATTTTAATTTAACATTAAGTTAAATAATTTTACTTTTACCGTGTCTTCTTGTGTTCTTAAACTATAAGGTTAATAAACATAGTATAAGAAGCCAAACGAACCCCAAGTTGTTTATTATTAATATATATAACCTTAAATAAGTCATTTGGCCGAACCTTAGATTTTTAGGAATAAAATAACAATTAATAATATAATATTTGTTTTAAAAATTATTTTATGTCAAGTTTGACACTATTTAGTAATTGATTTTTGTGAAACTCATAACAGAATGATAAGTTCAAAAAAGGTTAATTAAATCAATAATAACATGTCATATTAACCTATAAAATCAGTGGAATTCATAAAAAGTCTCAAATTACATTTATTTGGAAATTTATAACATCAATTATTTCAATATTTCATTAATAAGACAATTACTGCATCATCTTTCTGTCATAATAAATGATAATTATTTAATCTTTAAAAATTCTAAATAAATTCCTATGATGTATATAATTGTATTAGATTTCTGGATAATATTCATGTTTGAAGTTTCATTAAGTTTATCACTAGATTAATATTATTATACTTATATAATTTAAGAAAGTGACATGTTGTCACATTCTTTGGTTTTAATAATAATTAAATTATTTTCATTGAAAAAATTTAATTAAATGAATCTAATCCGACCCTTAGGTGATATGGGTCGACTTTTAGCATCTAATAGGATTTTGACATCTGTTAGGGTAATTTTAAAATATTATATTTACCCTTAATTACCCGATTTACCTTTAACTATGTTAAATAAAATTTACCGTAGTTACTATTCATAATTCACAAAAATAAAAAGTAGCTTATTAACATAATTTTTACCCACTTATTCTAAATATGGAATCCATTTTTCCAATTTCAATACACAAAATATGCAGAAATTAAATTAAAATTAATCCCGTTGTCGAAAGAAAACTGTTTTTTCTTTAAAACATTGCAAAAGATTGAATTTATTTAACCTACGAATTCAAGGTAAAATCAATGCTAATGACATACATTATATTAAATGGTATAAATATATTCTATTTATACTTTAAAACCATTGAATATTATAATTTAACCACATAAGATATTACTATGATAAAAAGTTGTTTTTAATTAAAATATAGCGTGTTTTTTCTATTCATTAAAATATGAAAGTTATCGGAAAAATATCAAAACATTATCTAATGTAAATTTTTATATCCTGATTCAAAAGAAGAATTTTATTTTGTCACATTGAACATATAAACATGTCAAAAACTAGATTTAAAGTGGGTGCTCCATCAAAAGGCGGCAAAACTACATTTTTTGAAAAATACTTATTTTACCAGAAAAATTTATTTTGTTCTTATACCATGTTCTAGAAAATGTGTAAGATGAATAATAATGTTATAAAATTCAAAATTTAGTTAATACTATTCATAACGGCTAGTTCATGACAATATTATAATAATATATCGTTGTTTTATAGAACCCGGTATTGCGTACAACACACGCTATCGAGGAAGGTCGCGATTGCATGTAATGCAAACCAAGTCAGGGTTGCGTGTTGTGAAAGAATCCTTCGTTGTTTCGTAAAATAGAATCCAACCATATTTCATTTATACATTGAATATATATATATATATATACTCAATGTTGCGTAGAATAACTATTATCAAAATTGTGTGTAACATGATCCAAGAATAGTGTTGCGTATACCGCAAGATAATACGGTGTTGCGTATAGAGCTAGGTAATATTGATGTAAAATAAAACACAAGACATTAAGGAAATTAAAAGAATATTTTTCATAAACTCTCGGGGTGTTACATTCTACCCCCCTTGAAATGAAGTTATCCCTTGAAATTTGTCGTGGTTATAAATGGTTTACTACTCTAAAGTTTGTTTAATAGAAACCCACATTGTAAAAAGGAATACCAAAACATGGATTTTAAAAACTAAAGTATGAAATGTAACGGTTACCCAAATTAACTCATCACGGGGTTTCCACGTAAGAGAACATAGGTGAAAATATGGATATGGAAGAAAAATATAACCATCAAGTTCTGATGGAGAGTGGTAGAGAACATGGCTATGGAAAATCCAGAAATCACAAAGCTGTAAATTTCTGATGATCTAAGGTACCATCTGATTCATCAGATATAAGGGCACTAGGACAACATTTTTGGTTTTCAAGATCATTTCCCTAAAGTTGATGAAATTGGAATTAGAAGAAATACTTTCATGATTTTGGTATAGTCTCACCGTTTGTCGTTCTTTGGACAATTTCCACTTCATCTCTTAAAGAAATGAAGTTGAATTTTTCATTCATGATGTGTTAGCAGATCATGTGATAGAATGATGGGTCATTCCATCTATCTCAAACAAAAGGTTAGAAAAGTTATCAAAAAATACTTAAGTCCATATATAGTGAGATTCATCATATATGGTTCCTAAAATTGACTTATACTTCATATATCATACTGCGTAATATAATAAATCTAGTTTCTACTAAACAGGGACTTCCTGTAGGTCAGTGGTAGGCGATAAAGGCCAGTCGCACTTCAGTTGTGAGTTCGATTCCCACAGCCTTATCTGAAGCGATGGGCTGTCGCCCGTCCTGCAGGTTGTCCTTTTTATAAAGCTATATTACTATAACATACCATCAATAATATCGAAAAAAGTTCTATCCTAACTTATGTCCAACATAATCTATTCCAATCTTTAGGATTATCTAAAATACTTCGGTCCAAGCTCATAGTATAAAGAAAATGATTACTTGAAATTTCCTCAACCAAGCATGTGAATACCATCATTTATCCCCCATATATCTTGTTGGTCACATTCCAATCATGTGAATACCTTAATCATGTATTCTCTTGAAAAATGAATACCTATTAAACCTTAGTGAAAACATGAATGTTGTCAAAAGTTAACTCATACCACATACCGAAATCCAAAAATTCTATATACTCAATCCATGATATCAACTTCTTTTTATATCAGTCTTGATCTCATGAATACTACAAAACATTTAATTTTCTACTTATCCCTTCATTATGCACATATCATCTATATTCCAAAAATATTTGAATATCCTTTAATGGATACTGGTACCATTAATCATACACTTTCAAAACTCAAGGAAAGACAACAGTGTAACAATCCTTAGATGTCTCTTTATTCCATAGTACCATGAGATTACTTATACAACATTACACATGATAAACATGTAATCATTCCACTACATTCTTAAACCATTGACCGAGCTTCAACAATTCTTTCATCTCACATATCATTTGTAGTCTCTTCATCATCATCCACATAAATACTACCCATACGACCATACTGATTCTCTTCATGAGACTTTACCATAGGGCATTGGTTTGCATAATGTCCGTACATTCCACATTTAAAACATTTAACCATTGTTGATGTCGTAGCAATACCATTATCCTCATCCCTGGTGTTAACTGAACCTTTTCCTTTGCACTTACTGGCTTTGTGTCCTTCTTTTCCACACCCAAATCATCTTCCAGTTCCTTTGAAACATTCTCCTTGATGCCTCTTCCCACATGATTTACATAGGGGAAATTGAACTTTCTTTCCTCTATGATCATCATGAAACTCCGTCTTTCTCTTATTAGCCGATTCAGGAAACTTACCAAATTTTACTTTATTGATCATATTATGAGATTGCTGATTTGGCATAATAATGATGTTTGGACTTCCAAATCCCATTTCATTTGGTTGATCATGAAGAATATCATTCCATTGTCCATCATATCCTCCATTATCGTGAATCATCTTGTTTCCAGCCATTTTCTAAAACAGCAAAAGAATAGTGTGAGATGCAAAAATCACTAATGTTTTCGCATCCTAGTTTCCAAAGGTTGACTAAAACCTTCTTCTGATACCAACTGTAGAGACCCGAAGCTTGACGTACATTGACATTACATTACATTTGTGGAATACTTAGTACATAACAAAAAAACACACACAAGGACCATACTAGTTTAGTGTCTTTGGAAACTCAGAATATAATCTTCTAATCATGGAGAAAGATCTTCAAAATCTCCCATACAGATCTTCCTTTTTTACCTAAAACCTTGCTTTATATCCTGGGGAAAATAAAACATAAAAAGGGTGAGCTCAAATGCTCAGTAAGGGTAAACAAAAGAAATATCAATCACATAATATTCATAAGAACATATCTTTTGGAAATCTTTACCTGCAAAAGAGATCATAATTTCATAACATGGGATAAATCATAGCAGTGAAATGTAATCCCAATAATCATAACATAAAACATGAAACTTTGTGGCATACACACATAATCATAGACAATCATTTCTTGTTTGTCAAGACTCATTTCCAAGACTATCTTAGTGGACAAAGTCCCTTTCTGAACCGAGTCACCCTCGTTTCAGTCCTATTTCACTGAACCGGTATAACCTACCATTCCAACCATGTCTATCTCATGAGATATAAAATCTTTACCCAATTCATTGGAGGGAGATATAGGTCCCACCCATCTCATAAGGATACCATTCTTATGTGTGCCACAAAATCATAAATCATACATCATTGCATAACCCATGTAATACAAATGGGAATCTTAAACATCATGACATCATAAAACAATTCATATAAGATAAAGGAATTCATAAAAATAATTCCATCACAACATAATAAAATCAATGTAATAATAGGGATAAAAACAGAACTATTTATTATCTTAGATGGAAAATAATTTTGATAAAACACTTGAACTCCATTTTTGAGGAAAATATCCTTTCTTCTTAAAAAACATTTTTCCATTCTTAACATGTCATACAACATTAAAATAAAAGAAGTTGATTAAAAATAAACTTGAAAACTTGTAAAGGATGCTTCTTGGAAATAATGTTTTAAAAATCCATTCATGCCGAATAATTTAAAAAAACATTCTTCATACTTTTGTCGAAAAAGTCAAAAAGTACCTTGTACGAAAAACGTCAAAAGATTTCATTCATATCTTTTACTAAAAACTCACCGAAGGTTAAAATTGGATTTAAACAATTTTAGGAGGATGGAAATAATATTACATATTGAGGAAACATGGATGTGGATGATAAAATTCACCCCAGTAAATTCCAAAGTATAAACAATCTCGGATAAAAATGAGATTGTGATATTTCCCTTACCTTAGGTCTGATTTGCTTCGTAAGTGTCCGAAACTCCTGTATAATGATATAAATAATGTCATTGACTTATTACATAATCATATTCATTTTTATGATATCATATATGGTTCACTTATGACTTTATATTACCCGTTATTTTGTAAATTCCATGTTAAAAAGCGTTTTGGGTAAAATTGTTTCATCTGTCGTCCGTGTTTTGAATTATAATTATTCATATGATTACTTAGATCATCTTTACTTAATTCCAGAATATAAAACGTGATTTATATATATATATATTCAGAATATACATATATATAATAAATCAGTAAATGGAAATAAATACACCGTTCATGGAGACGGTAGGCCGTACGTACGCATGAACGCTGTTTTCGTTTCCTTATTGAGTTGAACAGAATTAAGTAGATGACATACATATATATACACACAAATACAGTATCATTATTGTTTCATATATTTCATGATTACTTATTATATATACCTTACAATCATTCATTAATGGTTAAAGTGGAGAATGAATCTCATCGCGTCGTGGAGACGGTAGTCCGTACGTACGCACGAGTGATGATATCGTTCTCAGGATCGTGAACTTGTGTTGAAGTGTATGTATACTATTTCAGTATCAATATCACTTTATAATAATCATATATAGTTACTCATTACACCATTATACCCATCCAATTAAGGTGGTGGCAGAAAATAGATTACACCACGGCGTGGAGACGGTATTCCGTACGTACGCACACGCGGTGATTTCGTTTTCCGTAGGATGGATAGATGGTGAAATAGGGTTGTTTCATACTTATAATAAAATATCATTATATGATTGATACTGATGTTATTACTTCATAATGAAACAACTAAAGAAGAAAAAGTGGAAGAATAAATAAAGATGAAAGAATCGGTAACGGACATTACCTCTTCTTTGAAGTGCTTCTTTGAGACCTTCTTTTAGGGCACTAAAATTGGTCTTTGAGGAAGACCAACACCTCTAGGATGTTTCTAGGTAAGTGTAGAGGCGAATTTGGTAGGGGTTGGCCGAGCTTGAAGGCTCAAAGTTGTGTGAGGAAGAGAGGGAGGAGGTGCCCTTTTATAAGGGAGGAGAGGGGCACCTTTGGAATAACTACAAATTTTATTTTATTATAAAGTCAAGTTCGGTTTTAAATAGCTCAAAATTGATTTATTTCGTGGATAAGGTGGGTATGGGTAGAAACCCTCTCATCCAATAGAATTTAGACAAGTTTAGGTTCCTATTTTAACATTATAATTTAGATTTAACATTAAGTTAAATAATTTTACTTTTACCGTGTCTTCTTGTGTTCTTACACTATAAGGTTAATAAACTTACTATAAGAAGCCAAAATAACCCCAAGTTATTTATTATTAATATATATAACCTTATCTAAGTCATTTTTCCAAACCTTAGATTTTTAGGAATAAAATAACAATTAATAATATAATATTTGTTTTAAAAACTATTTTATGTCAATTTTGACACTATTTAGTAATTGATTTTTGTGAAAATCATAACAGAATGATAAGTTCTAAAAAGGTTAATTAAATCAATACTAACATGTCATATTAACCTAGAAAATCAGTGGAATTCATAAACAGTCTCAAATTACATTTATTTGGGCATTTATAACATCAATTATTTCAATATTTCATTAATAAGACAATTATTGCATCATCTTTGTGTCATAATAAATGATAATTATTTAATCCCTAAAAATTATAAATAAATTCCTATGATGTAGATAATTGTATTAGCTTTCTGGAGATTATTAATGTTTGAAGATTCATGAAGTTTATCACTAGATTAAAATTTTTATACTTATATAATTTAAGAAAGTGACATGTTGTCACATTCTTTGGTTTTAATAATAATTAAATTATTTTCATTGAAAAAATTTAATTAAATGAATCTAATCCGACCCATAGGTGATATGGGTCGACTTTTAGTCATCCAATAGATTTTTGACATTTGTTAGGGTAATTTAAAATATTATATTTACCCTTAATTACCCGATTTACCTTTAACTATGGTAAATAAAATTTACCGTAGTTACTATTCATAATTCCCAAAAATAAAAAGTAGCTTATTAACATAATTTGGACCCACTGATTCCAAATATGGAATCCATTTTTCCAAATTCAATACACAAAATATGCAGAAATTAAATTAAAATTAATCCCGTTGTCGAAAGAAAACGGGTTTTTCTTTAAAACATTGCAAAAGATTGAATTGATTTAACCTACGAATTCAAGGTAAAATCAATTCTAATGAAATAAATTATATTAAATGGTAAAAATATATTCTATTTATACTTTAAAACAATTCAATATTATAATTTAACCACATAAGATATTACGATGAAAAAAGTTGTTTTTAATTAAAATATAGCGTGTTTTTACTATTCATTAAAATATGAAAGTTATCGGAAAAATATCAAAACTTTATCTAATGTAAATTTTTATATCCTGATTCATAAGAAGAATTTTATTTTGTCAAATTGAACATATAAACATGTCAAAAACTAGATTTAAAGTGGGTGCGCCATCAAAAGGCGGCAAAACTGCATTTTTTGAAAAATACTTATTTTACCTGAAATATTTATTTTGTTCTTATACCATGTTCTAGAAAATTTGTAAGATGAATAATAATGTTATAAAATTCGAATTTTAGTTAATACTATTCATAACGACTATTTCATGACAATATTATAATAATATATCATTGTTTATTAAAACCCGGTATTGCGTACAACACACGCTATCGAGGAAGGTCGCGATTGTGTGTAATGAAATCCAAGTCAGGGTTGAGTGTTGTGAAAGAATCCTTCATTGTTTCATAAAATAGAATCCAACCATATTTCATTTATACATTGAATATATATATATATATACTCAATGTTGCGTAGAATAACTATTATCAAAATTGTGTGTAACACGATCCAAGAATTGTGTTGCGTATACTACAAGCTAATACGGTGTTGCGTATAGAGCAAGGTAATCTTGATGTAGAATAAAACATAAGACATTAAGGAAATTAAAAGAATATTTTTCATAAAATCTCGGGGTGTTACAAATTCTATACAATAGGTAAGTCCACCCCTCTTGAAAACACCCTTTATGTAACCATAAACGATTCTAATTAAGAATAATAAAAAGGGGTAAAAAAGTTATTATTGGGGATTCCACTAAATAATCCATTCATCATACTCTCCCTAAAATAATCTAAATATATAAGATTTTTTTGATAATGAGATTGATAATGAAATAATGGATACACTTAAAAAGGTACAAGTTAATATTATTTTATTGGATACAGTTAAAACAATATCAAAGGATAAGGAAGATTAGTTTTTGAACTACCAAAGACACAACCCATGTTTTTATATTTTTTTGTTATTTTTATATTTTTAGTTTTTAGGGAAATAGTTGGACTATTGGTCCACACACATAGTTAAATCCAGTACAGTAATGAAATATTTTAGATATGGAAAAAATAGATGGAAAAATCATTTTGGAAAGCTGAGAAATATTAACATAACTAATATTTACCTTATATTAAGTAATAAATATTAATACTTCACTATTAGGTGAAAAAATGTTTAGATATATTAAGAGGCACAGTTTTTTAGGAAAATGCTCACGAAAAGGGTACTATTATTATCAATGGTTTCAAAGTGATACAACCATTTATATCTTTGAAAAAAACGAATTTAAAAGAAAGTTACACATTACTCTTTGATTCCTAATAAAAAAACACATTCCATCATTTAGAAGTTATTTTTTGTTATATTTGTATACCATGAAGCACCCTGTTGAAGGGAACTACCTTATTCATGTCTATATGATTGAAGTTCTCTTAAATAATACATATAGACACACCAAATTCTATCCTTGAATCATACTATGATTAATATCTTTTTCATCATTGGTTTATTTGAGTTTTGATTAATGTTTTGAGTGTTTTGTGGGTTTAGAAAAGTGTAAATTATTGTGCTTTAATTTAAGAGTGTGTTCATTCTGAGGTACGCCTGACAGTCAATGATTTTGAAAATCTCATGTTCATTAATTCTCTTTCTTTATGGATAAAAAATAAAAGATAAAAATATGTAGTGACCTCACTCCCTCTAAATCCCCACTCTCAATCAAAATTCCACTAGTGTTGGAAGTATATCCACTTTTATATAAGGGTAATAACCAATTTCATGTCATTATTACCAATAAACTCTCTCCAAAGCAGGAATAAGAACTAATTGAAATTATGAGAGAGTGTAAAATGGTTGTTGGATGGACATTGGATGATATTACTCAGATTATTCCATATATTTTTATGCATTATATACATTTATATGATAAGGCTAAGACTGTATGGGAAGCTCAATGATGGTTAAATCCTACATTACATGAAGTTATACAATTGGAACATAATGAAATTATTACTGTTAGGATCATATATCCCATATCTAATAGTAAATGAGGTTTCTCAGTATAAATTATGCCTAAAAACTAGAATAATAGTAGGGTTAAATGAAATGGATGAATTGGTACCAATACATTTGAAAAAACATTAGTGATTCAGTATTGACTATCGTCTACTAAATCAAGACATGAAAAAGGGCCAATTTTCTCTACCTTTGAATGACCAAATGTTATAATGAATGGATAGTAAGTCCCGTTATTGTTTCCATGATGTCTATTTTGGGTACTTAAAAATCCATATAGCCCTTGAGGATCCATAAAATAGAATATTTACTTGTCTATTTAGCACATTTTCATACAGATTGATTTTTTTTAATCTATGTAATCCTTTTGGTACCTTTCAAATATGTATCTTGAATATTTTATTGAGTACATATAAAATTGAATGGAAGTATATATAGATTATTTAAAATTTTATGGATCTTAAATTGATGATTTTTTGGAACACCAAGGTTAAATCCTTTATTATTAATTTCAAAAAGTTTGTGTATTAAATTATAATAAATTCCATTTCATTGTTGAGAAGGGAATAGTTCATTGGGAAGTTATTATATATGAGGGATTTCAAGTGGATAAATCACAATTGAATTAATTTCATCCCTGTGATATAAAAAATGTGTTTCTAAGGTGTAATCTTTTAATGATCAGGCTGTTCTTAACCATAGATTCATTTAATACATTAGTAATATAGTACATCCATTATCTGAATTGTTGTAAAAGGATTGATATTTTTTATGATAAAACGTGAGATTATGATTCCAACTCCATAAAAAAGTTCCTTATGTCACCTTCCATCATTCAACCACAAAGGTTGGATTACCCCATTGAACTTATTTGTGTTGATTTTAACTTTTTAGTTGGTGTAGGTTTATCACAATGGTTTGAGAAGGTTCCCCATGTCATTAAATATTCCTTAGGTACCCCTGAACTAGTTCATGAATACTACCCCACCCCCAAAAAAGAACTTATTTCTATTTTGTTTTACTTGGAAAAATTTTGGTCATATCTTATCGAGTAAAAAATTATTGTATTTTATGATCATTTTATTATTCATTTTCTTCTAATGAATCCCAGAGCTATGCCTCGCCTCATACAGGGGATTCTCCACCTCCAAGAGTTTGTACATGATATTCAAGATAATATTAGAGTAGAAAATGTGGTAAATAACCGCATTTTCAGGATTTCCCCACCATTGGACCATCATTTTGGCTAATCTATCCCTTTTGGGTAATTCTTTCTTGTTGATAACCTCTATGATGCTATGGACCTTTCTCCCTGCTATGCGGAAATTGGGAATTTTCTGGCAACAACGTGGGTTTCCACTGATTTTAGCACTTTATAATATTAGATTCTTATGTGAGATTATCGATGGTAAATTTAGGATGACCCATATTTGTGGAGAATTTTAAGTGACGTAGTTGTTCTTCTCTATGTCCTTGATCTGGGGTTCACCTATATTTTGACCTTCTGCCACACTTTTACTTGTAGTGTTCACTTTGGCTCTAAATGAACAATGTAAAAGGTCCTAGAATTTTTATTTTATTGGCCAAAATTTTATAGGTATTCCTGTATGTTTTTTAAGTCATTCATATGATTTTAAATCATATGGAATATATCCAAGTGGAATGAAATCCCCCAGTAACCCTTGTTATTTTATGAGATATTCGATGCATGGGAAATTGACTTCATGGGGCCTTTTCCAAATTCATTTGGATTTGTGTATATCTTATTGTATACAGAATATATCTATAAATGGGTTATAGAAAATTCTACCAGGCCCTATGCCTCTTGATTGGTTATTTATTTTATAAGGTATCAGATTGGTAGTAGGTTTAGTTTGCTGAGATTCATCATTAGCGATCAGGGATAACATTTTTCAAATGTAACATGAAAAACTTTCTCCGTACGAATTGGGTATTTGATAATGTATCCGCTGTATATCACCACCAAACTAACATACAAGTATAAATATCCAATTATAAATATAAGGGAATCTTGGAAAATATGGTACAACCCAATTGGAAAGATCAGAGTTTGTGCCTGGATGTTGCACTTTGGGCATACTGTACACATTTTAAAACCTCAATCAGATTTTCACAATATGTGATTAGGTTTGGAAATGATTTTAACATACTGGTATAGGTAGAGAACCATTCATATTAGGCTATTAAATAATGTAATATGAATATATTACATTCAGGTGAGCATACTTTGTTGATGATTCAGGAGTTGTATGAAATTTGGCATGATGCATTTAAGAACTCATGAATCTATAAAGAGTAAAAAGGAACTTCATGTTGAGATGATTCAGAAGTGGACGTTTCATATTATTCATAAGGTCCTCAAGTATAATTCCTGGATAAATATCCACCTAGGTATTATTCATTCCCGAAGGCTCAGTCCATATACTATTATTGATGTTTTCTGTTTTGCTGCTTTTAAGGTTTTTCATGAGAAGAGTGGTTAGAGGTTTTCTACTAATAGAAAGAGGCTCAAAATCTTCTATGAGGATTTTACAAAAAATATCATGAAGTAAATTCAACTAATGAATTACACATATGACACTACTTAGAAATATTCCCCTAATCCTAATAATTATTTACATTTTTTTATTTAACTAAATTGATTTTTGGGAAATGTATGTATTTGGTGTGGGGGAGGGCAACATGTCATAGTTAGGATTATATATATATATATATATATATTAACTTTTTATTTATTTTCATTTATTTTAGCGTTTCAAATAATCAATGATCTTAAAAATAATATCCAAATCCTCTTTCATTCTTGAGTCTATTGTGTAGAAAATTATATTAATTTTGGAAAACAATTCAAGTTATTGTTGTTAAGGAATATTTTTTGACAATTTTTATTTTCAAAACATTAATATGTTTATAATGGATTTTGGAAACCCATGATTTATTAGCACTGAATATTTTTTCATTCCCTCACCTAAGATACATTATTTACTCTTTAATGCATATTATTACTTTTAATATCTCTCTAGAGTGTCTTGTGTGATTTAGAGAGACTAGAACTAGCCTTGATTCTGTTTTAAGATATAATATTCAAGTGTACTATATTTCTTATAGAGACCATCATTAATTCAAAATACCACTTTTCAATTGACCTCTATTTTTTCCACCTTGATATTTTACCCTTATTAACCCTTAGGTATCGACATTAAAATATAATTTATCCCTACCAACACATATCTTGAGTACATTCTTGCTTTCCTTTCATGAATTATCGGTGATAAGGTTTTCCATGGAAATTATCGGAAAATAATCATTGTTATGGGTTGATAGAAAGGGTTCTTGCATTTTCCATGGGCAGTTGGTTCACATACCATATTAAATCATTATTTTACACATGTTCCCCTCATTATCTCCAATGAAAATAATAAAAAAACATAGTTCTGTACATCGAAAAAAATAGACCGAAATAAAAAATTGATAAAAGTGAAATTTTACTCAATATTATTCACTAATAGGATGTGACCCACAAAAATGGAAATCCTTTTGAGTAGCAAAATAGTTTCTACTTGTAAATAACATAGAATATTATAAAGAATATGGTAAGATCACATGAACTCTAGGAAAAGAGAAAAAATAAAAGTCCATATGTTTTTTGAGTGAAGTATGAATATTTATAAGTGAGGTAGGTTGTGACATGTATCATGGGTGAACAAATGATCTGGAAAAAATTTCAATACAAGAAAAAAAAATGATAGAAAATCTGATTTCATAAATGATACATAATTAAATTAATTTGAAAATAATATTGGATGTTTTATCATATTTTATTTTTTAATGGGAATTGGTTAGGATATACGGATTTTCCTATGAGTAGAAAGGTTTAAATGTGGGGGTGTGATCACACCATGATTTTCTATTTTATTTAACTATTGTATCACAATGTTAAACTAATTTTGTATTATAAATTAAAATTATTATAAAAAAGTAAACATCATGGAGGATAGAAAATTTTTATTTTTATAACTATAAAAAAGGTAAATTTCGCTTTTTTAGGATCTCATTGTAGGTGGATGTGATTTGGAGTATCTAGAGTGAATTTGAAGTATATTGGACCAAACTGCACAGGATCCCAATAACCCATATGGACTCAAACACATACAAAAACTATTACATGTATTGAATTTGGCTCACATTTTGTGGGGTGATCCGAGATTTAATGGGTTTCACCACTTATAGAGAAACAAAATACCAATTCATCCATTAAGGGGGCCATATGAACCAATCATTACAATTAAAATAATATTCTCAAAGTCAAAAGTTGCTAATTTATTTGAGCTATATTTGGAGATTTGGGACCCCAAATGAATCCAAATTTTTGGTGGAGACATAAAAGAGGATGTATAAATTTTTCTTAGTTTTTAAAAAAATCTATATAATATTTTCTAGTGGCCGAAAAACATGTTCCAAATGGTTTTAAAAAATCTGGGTGCCCAAATCCACCTCCCATTTTGGCTATGAAAGAAAACCTTGGGTACGTCATTTTGATGTTCGACCAAGTGGAAGGGTTATTCCATTTTAGAGACCCAAAGGATTAATATACTCAATATTATAAGATCATGAGGATATTAGATGTTCCATTTCACCATATTTATTTCCTCCCCTCCAATGGGGTTCTAAACTATTTACGATCACCTAGGGGACATGATTGAAATCCCAATATTTTTTTGTAATATTTTAATGGTGTTTTAAATTACAGGTTTTTGTGTTGTTTTTAATCATAATATATTATTATTTAACTGATTTATGTACTAATATGTCATTATCAATCACGTATAATCACTTTTGGGGGTACCAATTCATGTGATTATTCATACAACATTCACCATTTCATCTTACCGCATTTAATTGTGGTGTTTGTGTGGCTAATATTGGTTATTTAAACTATAATAAACAAATTCAAGGCCATTTACATTTATTTCATGGTGTCCAAAATAAATAACATACAATCCTATAGAGCACATGGTGTTATTCATTTGTTGCCTTGGTGAGTTTTAATTCAAAAGTCAAACACAAATAACCCAATCATTAGCTACTACTGTTGATTCATTGTGTGTTTTTAATAAACCCTGGGAGGTATCCTTGTATAAAATCAAAACAATTCAAGTAATATTAGTTATAAACTAGGGATAAAAATATCCAAACTTTATCACTTTAAGTGTTGATGGATAACCATCACAAGAACTTCCTAGGGTGATCGTACTTAATCAATTATGTCAATTTCCACTTTGTTTTATTGAATTACTTCTTCTATTAGTTTCTTAATTGAACAAAAACCCTGTTTTATAAAATTTCATTACCATTTTATTTTTATAATCAATAAATTATTTTTATATTAATGATATATGTATCCATCGAGAGATGTCCAAGGGTTACTACTATACAACAAAAAATATCATAAAAGCTGAAAATCTAATTTGATTTGCTTGATAATGAAATACAATTTCTGTAATGTTATCATAAAATATTTTTTTAATTGTTTTGATCCAAAGGTTATCTAGTTCTCACATTGGGTGTTTGTGAAAATATGTCAATCCATATATTTAAAAAATATTAATTCCATATTTATAACATAATTGTACACATTATACAATCCAAACATATCTTGAATCCTAGGTTATTTTTCAAATTAGGTTCATATGAAAGTAACATTCAAGAAAATTATTACATTATTAAATAATTCCTTAACATTCTCCTAAAATTATACCATTCTTTTAATGCTTCAAATTATAACCTGGGGATGTAGAAAAGAAAGAGGATAGCTATAAACACTAGAAAGTGGATAAAGAAAGAATATCAGGTGGTTAAGTAGTACATGTGACCCAAGAAGCATATCCAGGTACCATAAGATAGATGGGAATAATAATCCCAAATAAGGAGGCATGATAAAACATTATAGCATAAAGGGAATAATGGATTGTTAAAGAAACATAAAACATAACCTTATTAACATATGTAAATGACAAACACCAATAAAATATAACATTATGTAATAAGGATAACCTCTCATTCACCATACGTAGAATATACCAAGATAAAAACATTACCCAATGCATTATAGGGGTATATAATTCCTATCCCAACCATCATATTCATATCATATACATGAATAATTGTTCCCTAAAGATAATACAACATAAGGATGTATTTCATCATTTTAACCATATTATTAAGGATTTATGGTTTCAGGCCAAAAAATTCAAAATAAATGAGGATATGTAAAACTAGTTTAATAACCTTTATTATAAATAAATATGTGTATTCAATAAATAAATGTTTTTCTTGAAATATTGAAGGATAATTTCTACATCATAATGGGTGTGCATAATGGTTTTTAGAAGGAGTGAATGATTGAGAATGGTGTATCTAATTACTTGGGGGTCATATGTATAGAAATAGGGATGTGTAAAAACATATACAAAATTATAAAATTGGAAATAAAAAGGAATTATATTAAAATTTTTATTGAATAAATAATAGAAGGAGTGGATCCATTACCTTAATATGATGCTTCTAAATACGCGATATGAGCTTTCTAAGAGCTCTGTAAGATCTTGAGGGAACTGTCACGACCCATCCTCGGGGCCCGTGTCGTGACTACCCCAAGCCCGCCTTCCATAGGCCAGGGGCTGGCGACTAGCACCAAGGCGTAAATCCCGGAAAAAGGGAAGGAATTGCCTTTGAAAAGTAAACAAGCACCACAGAGTAATCAAGCGGAAAAGTAAACACTAAGTAAAAACTGTAACAAGCAGCGTTGAAAGAAAAAGGTGCCGGAAATACAAGCCCAACTGTAAAGTACAACTGAAAGGGGAAAACAACAACTGAAAAGAAAAGTCGCAGCGCCAATCCGTCCTCTGGAAATCCCACCTGAAGGGTGGGTACAGATAGCCTCCACTGCTCCTAGGGTCCACCTGACCGCTCCGAGTACGTCCCGCCCAGTGGTCCACCTCTAGGTACCGTCCTTCCCCGCAAGCCTCTACCACGATCAGCGCTATCCGTCGTCTGCAACCAACACGACGTAGTGCGGGCATAGCCCGTGCAGGGGTGAGTATAAGCTACTCCGTAGGGACCCCGAGACCCCCGAAGGTGTCCCGAAATCTACAAAGGATAAACCACAAAGGAAGGATGCAATCACGAAGTAACAACCGACACTGCTTAGGTATATGCCCATACATATACCTAAGTCATCAACTCCCGTTCGGCTCCAACACCCGAGCCCAAGCACAACCCAGTCCACACAGGAACGAAAAATTTAAACCCACACAAGATAGCTCAACACAATCCACAAAGGAGAGTAAACAGTAAATCCACACAGGATAGTTCAACACAATCCACAAAGGAGAGTAACAAAGGATTCAGCTCACACAGGTATACTTCTTCGGATGACGATAAAGATGATCACTGATCCATCTAAGTCGTCGGACCCACAAAGGATCGATAGGTACTAACCCCCGCAAAGACCCACCCAGGATCGGGCCCACACAGGACCTGTATGCGTTGGCTCACACAGAACCGCTGAGCGCTGGCCCACATAGGATCGGATCCACACAGGATCTGTTGCACAGATCCACGTAGGATCACTGAGTGTAGTAGTCATTGCAGTCCACTAAGGATCCCTGCACAGTCCTTGTCGCAGTCTACTGAGGATCTCTGCACAGTCATCGTCGCAGTCCACTGAGGATCTCTACACAGTTGTCATTGTAGTCACAGAAGCAGTCGCAGCCATCTCTAGGGTTCCCGCACACAGGAAGCTCGTTCGAGAGGGTCCGCTCCCTGAGCTGAGAGTCTGATACATCAACTAACACAAAGTCCGAAGTTGATGTATCCAAAAGTTCCGTATCGTCAACAGGAACTCAACGTCGCAGACGGCACGTCAATTAGACGCTCGGTCAGAGAGTTATTGGCTTTTTCGTCCCAGGGGCCCGGTTGGTTTTTAAGGAAAAACCAACCCGACCATACTCCACCTATGTCCCAACCTCGGGTGGAGTGAGATAAAAGATCAATCTCACTTAGAGGAATTCAACAAAGTCGACGGCACGTCAATCGGACGTCCGAAGCTCAAGATATCAGCGTTTCCGCTCCGAGGGCCCGGTTGGTTTCGTGTACGAACCAACCCGGACGAACCCAAAGTATTCTGAAACCTTGAGTGCGATATACTGAAACGACCGTCTCGATCCAAGAATCGCGTTTCCGCTGACGGCGTATCGTTCGGAGGCCCGTAGCTCAAGTTACGGTCAAAAGACTGAAAATGGTCTGAAGACGGGGGGTCTGGGCCCGGGCCGACCCGGCCCGACCCCCCCTAGGTCGGCCGAACCGGGTCGACCTGACCCGGTCCGACCCGTCCAGGGCGCGGCCCGGCCGGTCGGACCGGGCTGGCTCGGCTCGGCCGAGCGGCCGAGCGCGGCAGCCGCGGGGCGCCGCCCCCGCGGGTTGAGGAAACCGCGGCCCTCGAGGGGCCGCACTGGACAACAGCGGACGTGGCTTCGGCCGCATCCCGTGCGGGCGAGCCGGACCCGCGTCGCCGCGGTTCCGCTGGCCGCCGCCGCCGCGGCTGAAGCCGCGACGGCTCTGTCCGGCGGCGCGCCGCCGGAGACTTCTACGGGCCACCAGAGTTGCTCCGGTGGTCCGTTTTTCTTCCCGTCTGCGCCGTTGTTCCTCCCGGGTTCCGTTCTTCACTGTGGGATCATCAAATCACCCTTGCGTCACGTTTTGTCGTCGCCTGCCAAATCCGCACAACCACGAAGAACGACGGAGGGTTGTCGGGCCGTGTTTGTTTGGCCCACACCCTCCGCGTTAGATAATAACAATGAGAGAATTATTCAACACATGAATACATAACCAAAAACAATTTTAATGAATTAAAATTGTTTTTAGGAATCGGGTTCTTCATTTTGAATGGAAACAAACACGGGAATAAAAAGGTATTTCCAAAATAAAATCCCTACCTCGTCAAGTGTCGCATGCGTGTTCTTTGCGGAATTGATCTCCGCGGAAGGAGGCGATCGTCGCATCGCAGAAGGCGTCGCGTCGTCGCGGAAGGGTGTCGTGTAGAAGATCTACAAGGATCAAGAAACAACATATTTAATTAATAATAATTAAATCTGTGATGTTGTTATAACCCATAAAGAGATTTAAAAGAAGCGCAACCCCCTACCTTGTCGTTATCGATCGAAGGTTTTCACGGGGTTGGATTGTCGCGGAAGAACGTCGCGGAAGAAGAACCGTCGGCGTCGCGGTACTTGGCGTCGCGTCGTCGATCTCCGATGTCTCGGCATTCTTTGTCTCCCTTCGTCGAAGGCCGGCGTTCTTTGCGTTCATCGCGTTCTTCGCGTTCTTCGTGTTCTTCGCGAAGAAGGATGAAGAACTTGAGGTTTGTCAAATCCTCTCAATGAACAACACTTAAGGAGAAAAGCGTTGGTCTTATTTTATTAACTTGCCAAAAAACGAAAAAGAGATAAGTAACGACCCATTAATTCATAGAATTAATTCGACGAATAAAACCGCCCAATTAAATTGTGCGTTAATAATTTAAGAAAACGCGTCAGTTGACTTTCATAATGACGGGTTTTCGCGGGTGCGTTACTTAGCGGAAAGGAAACGGTGGGGCTCGTGTGGGACCCACCTCACAAATATCCTACCAAGATGGTAGGATATTTTTGGATAGTACCCTATCCGCATCAACCCATCTTAAGCAGCTTTAAGTGGCTTCCAAGTGGCTTAAGTGAAATAAAATAAAGTTTGTCGAACAATTTATTTTATTTCTTAACTTGAAGCCCAAAAATTAAAAACCACACCCGAGCAAACGCAACTCCGGAAGATGCGTTCCTAAGAAAATACCAGCGCTAAGATTTCATCGGTGCCGTCGGAATTTGATTCCGAGCACCGGTTGAAAAGTTAGAAAAACCCGCTCGTCCGTTCACTGAACATAACTGAGCCAAACTTTGGAAAATGATTCCGGGCACACCGGGCCTCAGAATCAAGTGCCGTCAGAAACTGCGCTCTTTTAAAATTCCAAAGATAATTAAGAAAAAAATTTCCTTGAATTTTTCGTGTCTTTACATTACTCCGACCTCAGGGCTTTATGTCCTCGTAAAGATACATCATAAACTAGGGAAACAAATGTGGGTACCGAGCACGCATCTGAGCCTCCCGCTCCCAAGTGCTCTCCTGGAGGTTCCCGTGCTGCCATCTGATGTGCACTAGAAGAATCGATCATCCACGTAGGACCCGCTCCTGTCGATCCTCGATATCCACTGGGACCTCCGCAAAAGTTGCCCCGTCATCCACGTCTAGCTCCCCATGGTCAATGATGTGCGTCGGGTTGTGCACGTATCTCCTCAGCTGAGATACGTGGAAGACGTCGTGCACCCGGTGCAACTGAGGTGGTAGAGCCAGGCGATAAGCCACCTCGCCAATCCTGCTGAGGACCTGTAATGGTCCAATGAAGCGTGGAGACAACTTTCTGCCTCGGCCAAATCTCCGGAAACCACGTCGAGGTGAGACATGCAAGAAGACGTGGTCGCCATCCTCGAACTCTAGTGGCCTCCGCCTCTTGTCAGCATAAGACTTCTGCCGGCTCTGAACTGTCCTTATCCGCTCCTGGATGACCTGGACCTTCTCTGTCGTGGCCCGGACCATCTCTGGTCCCACAAGTGCTGACTCTCCAGGGTCTGTCCAGCACAAAGTAGATCTGCAAGGTCTGCCGTACAACGCCTCGTACGGTGCCATCCCAATGGTGGAGTGGTAGCTGTTGTTGTACACGAACTCCACCAAGGGTAGGTGGTCCTACCAGCTGCGACCAAAGTCGAGGACACATGCGCGGAGCATGTCCTCGAGAGTCTGAATGGTCCTCTCCATATGAACATCCGTCTGAGGGTGAAAGGTGGTGCTCAGACGTAGCCGCGTCCCGAACTCCTCCTGCAACCCCTTCCAATGACGGGAAGTAAAGCGAGAATCCCGATCAGAGACGATAGATGATGGCACACCGTGAAGCCGTACAATCTCTTGAACGTAGAGACGCCCCAAGCTCTCCACTGAGCCCTGCTCTCTAATGGGTAAGAAGTGTGCCGACTTGGTGAGTCGGTCAACAATCACCCAAATGGAGTCGTGACCTCTGGAAGTGCGTGGAAGTCCAGTCACGAAGTCCATAGATATGCCATCCCACTTCCACTCCGGGACCTCCAAGGGCTCTACCAAGCCTGCTGGTACCTGATGCTCTGCCTTCACCTGTTGAGAGGTGGGGCATCAAGAAACGAACTCTGCCACAACATTCTTCATTCCCAGCCACCAGTGCTGTCGTCTGAGGTCCTGGTACATCTTCACCACTCCAGGATGCACCGCCAAAGGAGAAGTGTGAAACTCTCTCAGCACCTCCTCCCGTAAAGCGACTGGTACCAAGGTACGTCCTCTGAAAAGGAAGACTTGCTCTGCTCCAAGGGAGAAACCATCAGATGCCTAACCTGAGGATATCTGTGCACACCGCGTCTCACAGTCAGCATCCCCACGCTGTGCCTCTCTAACCCGCTGTAGTAGTGGAGGGGTGACTGTGAGAGACTGAAGGAAGGCTGCTCTGTCCCTGTCCACAAAGGATATCTGCAAGGCGGCTAGCTGCTCTGTCGCCTCCTCAAGTAGCTGGATTCCCGTCCTCCTACTAAGATCATCGGCTACTACGTTCCCCTTCCCAGGATTATAGACTATCTCAAAGTCATAGTCCTGGATGAACTCAAGCCATTGTCGCTGTCTCAGGTTCTGGTCCTTCTGAGAGAAGATGTACCTAAGACTCTGGTGGTCAGAAAAGACTGTAAAGCGCTCGCCCATTAGATAGTGTCACAAATTCTTCAGTGAGAAGACCACTGCTACTAACTCCAGGTCATGGGTAGCGTAGTTCTTCTCATGCGGCCTCAACTAACGTGATCCATAGGCAATCACAGCCCGCTCCTGCATCAGGACACATCCGAGTCCAGTCCATGATGAATCTCAGTAGACTATGTATCCAACTCCCTCCTTAGGCAACCTCAAGATAGGTGCACTGGTCAATCTCTGTCTCAGCTCTTGGGAGCTCTAATGACATCTGTCTGACCACACAAATGGTTTCCCCTTCTTCTTCAAAGCTGAGAGTGGCGCCGCAACTCTGGAGATGTCTGGAAAAAATCTCCGATAGTATCCGGCTAGACCCAAGAAACTCCGCACCTCCGTCACGCTCCTTTGTGGCTCCCAAGCTAGCACTGCCTTGATCTTCGTGGGATCCACTGTAACTCCAGCCTCAGAAATGACGTGCCCAAAGAAGTGGACCTCACGTAACCAGAACAGGCACTTCGAGAGCTTTCCATAAAGTCGGTGCTCTCGGAGTGTGTCTAGTACAACCCGTAAGTGGTAGGTGTGCTCCTCCTCAGTCGCCGAGTACACCAAAATGTCGTCGATGAAGACCACGACAAATCAATCGATGTATGGCTGGAAGATACTATTCATGAGGCTCATGAACACTGCTGGAGAATTGGTTACGCCGAATGGCATAACCAAGAACTCATAGTGGCCATACTGACACTTGAAGGCCGTCTTCTGCACGTCCTCGTCTAGAACTCTAAGCTGACGATAGCCTGACCTGAGGTCTATCTTCAAAAACCACCATGCTCCCTTGAGCTGATCGAACAGGTCATCAATCCTCGGTAGCGGATAATTGTTCACAGTCACCTGGTTCAGGTGACGATAGCCGACACACAGTCGCAAGCTCCCGTCCGCCTTCTTGGTGAACAAAATCGGGGAAGCCCAGAGTGAAACACTGGGTCGGATGAACCCCTTGCCCTGCAAGTCCTCCAACTGTACCTGCAGCTCTCGAAGCTCAGCGGGGGCCATCCAATACACTGGAGTGGATATCGGGGTTGTCCTGGGGTATAGATCAATATAAAAGTCTACCTCTCTGCGAGGAGGTAGCCCTGGAACGTCATCGGGGAAGACGTCCGCGTACTGATCCACCACTGCAGGAAAACTAGGACTCCGCACGTCAACTGCTCCAAGGATGAGGCTAGCCAACTGATGAGTGATGGGTTGTCCCCTCCTCAGCGAGAGTCCCTCCTATGCTGCAAAGGCTCCCTTCTCACCGGTGAAGGTGAACCTGCTCCCGTCGGTGTGCACACATCACACCTTGCGCCTAAAACAGTCAATCTGAGCATGGACTGTGGATAACCAATCCATGCCCAAGATGACGTCGTAAGGCCTCGACGCCGCTACAAGAAGATCCCAGCCGAAGCTCTCGCCTCCTAAAGTAAGCTCACACTGTCGGCACCAGTGCGTAATCGTCGAGTCTGCTCCCTTAGGGGTCTCTAGCCGTAAGGATCGAGCCAACGACTCTGTCTGAATCGCCGAGCTCCGAACAAGGGCAACGGCTATGAAAGAGTGACTCGCTCATGTGTCTATAAGAACTGTAGAAAGGGTGGAATAGACACAGATCGTAACTTGAATCATCTCTGGCGCGCCGTGGTCTTAGGCCTTCGCTGCCTGGAGCTGTGCATGTCTCTGCCCGCCAGCTCCCTGTGGTCGGGGTGGCCCTCCTGGTGGTGGTGGTGGTAGAGCCTCAAAGCGTCGCCCACCACCTGCTGCTCGGCCAGCTCCCCTGCCTCGTCCTCCTCCTCCCTGCGGACCGCCACGGTCGACCCTCTGCCTCTGCCTGGGTGGCCCCTCCACCGTCTGCTGCTCCTCGGTATGGCGGGTCGGGCAGTCACGAGCCATGGGGCCCTACCCGCCGCATGCGTAACACTCCCTGCCTCTCGAAAGACTGGCTCTGCACTGTGTGCCCCGCACTGCTGAGCCAGTGTCCTGAGGTCGTCTACGAGAGGGTCTGGTCTGTCTGGAACCCTGAGTCATTCGTCGGCTACCTGCTGCCGAAGACTCCGCTACCTGCCGCCCTGTGGTAGGTCTCACTGCTGAAGTAGACTCAGCAAGAAAGCTCTCGATCAGAAGGGCTCGCTCCAGTACTCCTGCCTGGGTCAGGATGCTGAGGGAGATTAGCGATGCCCTGATCTTGTGTCTCAATACCTGCTCGGTGGTCCGGGCTCGGAAGAAGGGGTCCTGTACCATGTCGGTCGAGTAGAGAGAAAGATCGGTAAACCACTCCGTGTACTAGGCGACCGTCAAGCTGCCCTGCCGCAGCTGAAGAAGCTTCTGAATGCGCACTGCATGGAGGGTGGCTGGGACGAACTCTGAGTGGAAGAGGACCTCAAAGTCTATCTAGATGAGAGAGGCCTCATCGTGCACCTAGAAGATCTAGCTCCACCATCGTCCTACTGCTGCGTGCAGTAGGCTCGCCGCGAGGATCACCATGAGGTCTGGTGGTGTCCTCACTAGCCTGAAAACTCGAACCACCGCCTCCAGCCAGTCCTCGGTTGCCTAGGGGTCCGTCTCCCCACGAAACCTGGGTGGTCGCTAGCACTGGAACTCGTGCAGAGCTCCGAGGCGACGTGCATCGTCAGCGGTCGGTGCTGGAAACATCGGGGGCTCGGCGGGTAAAGGTACCGCCAGTGCCTCTGCTGTCAACGGGCCTTGTACCGTGGCCTCGTCGCTCAGCGGGCTGTCGTCACGCTCTACTCTCGGAACCCTAGCTGGCTGCTGTCATCGGGACATCCTGAAAGGGAAACAAGTGCGCCACGGTCAGAACAGTATACCTGGTGAGCTGACACAAGTAACCACAAAGAAAACTTGAAACACACATGCAATCAATGTTTTCGTGCATTAAGTCAGAAATCAGAAGTCAGGGTCCTGGTGTACGGATACGTCGGCCGCCGCACCAACACTGGACTCCCTGAACTGATAACCACACCCAATACGCTAAACACTATTGCTTCTCATAGAGGAAAGATCAGAATCTGCGGTAGAACCGACCAGCTCTGGTACCAATTTGTCATGACCTGTCCTCGGGGCCCGTGCCGTGACTACCCCAAGCCCACCTTCCATAGGCCAGGGGATGGCGACTAGCACCAAGGCGTAAATCCCAGAAAAAGGGAAGGCATTTCCTTTGAAAAGTAAACAAGCACCACAGAGTAAGCAAGCGGAAAAGTAAACAATAAGTAAAAACTGTATCAAGCTGTGCTGAAAGAAAAAGTGGCCGGAAATACAAGCCCAACTGTAAAGTACAACTGAAAGGGGAAAATAGAAACTAAAAATAAAATCCACAGTGCCAAGCCATCCTCTAGAAATCCCACATGAAGGGTGGGTACAGATAGCCTCCACTGCTCCTCGGGTCCACCTGACCGCTCCGAGTACGTCCCACCCAGTGGTCCACCTCCAGGTACCGTCCTGCCCCGCAAGCCTCCACCACGATCAGCACTATCCGTCGTCTGCAACTAACACAACGTAGTGTGGGCATAGCCCGTGCAGGGGTGAGTATAAGCTACTCAGTAGGGACCCTGAGACCCCCGAAGGTCTCCCAAAATCCACAAAGGATAAACCACAAAAGAAGGATGCAATCACAAAGTAAGAACCGACACTGCTTCGGTATATGCCCATACATATACCTAAGTCATCAACTCCCGTTCGGCTCCAACACCCGAGCCCAAGAACAAACTAGTCCACACAGGAAAGAAAAACGTAAACCCACACAGGATAGATCAACACAATCCACAAAGGAGAGTAAACAGTAAATCCACACAGGATAGTTCAACACAATCCACAAAGGAGAGTAACACAGGATTCGACTCACACAGGTATACTTCTTCGGATGACGATAAAGATGATCGCTGATCCATCTAAGTCGTCGGACCCACAAAGGATCGATAGGTACTAACCCCCGCAAAGACCCACATAGGATCGGGCCCACACAGGACCTGTAGGCGCTGGCTCAAACAGAACCGCTGAGCGCTGACCCACACAGGATCGGATCCACACAGGATCTGTAGCACTGATCCACGTAAAATCGCTGAGTGTAGTAGTCGTCACAGTCCACTGAGGATCCCTGCATAGTCGTCGTTGCAGTCCACTGAGGATCTCTACACAGTCGTCGTCGCAGTCCACTGAGGATCTCTGCACAGTCGTCGACGTAGTCACAGAAGCAGTCGCAACCAGCTCTAGGGTTCCCGCACACATCAAGCTCGTTCGGCAGGGTCCGCTCCACGAGGCGAGAGGCTGATACATCAACTGAAACAAAGTCCGAAGTTGATGTATCCAAAAGTTCCGTATCGTCAATCGGAACTTAACGTCGCAGACGGCGCGTCAATCGGACGCCCGGTTAGAGAGTTATTGGCGTTTTCGTCTGAGGGGACCGGTTGGTTTTTAAGGCAAAACCAACCCGACCGTACTCCACCTGCGTCCAAACCTCGGGCAGAGTGAGCCAAAAGATCCGTCTCATTTAGAGGAATTCAACAAAGTCGACGGCACATCAATCGGACGTCCGAAGCTCTAGATATGAGCGTTTCGGCTCCAAGGGACCGGTTGGTTTCGTGTACAAACCAACCCGGCCGAATACAAAGTATTCCGAAACCTTTAGTGTGATATACCAAAACGACCGTCTCGATCCAAGGATCGCGTTGCCGCTGACGGTGCATCGTTCGGAGGCCCGTAGCTCATGTTACGGGAAAAGACCGAAAAACGGTCCGAAGACGGGGGGTCTGGGCCCGGGCCGACCCGGCTGGACCCGGTCCGGCCCGGCCAGGGCGCAGCCCGGCCGGTTGGACCGGCCGGCTCGGCTCGGCCACGCGGCCGAGCGCGGTAGCCGCAGGGGCGCCGCCCCCACGGGTTGAGGAAGCCGCGACCCTCGAGGGGCCGCGCTGGACAACAGCGGACGCGGCTTCAGCCGCGTCTCGTGCGGGTGAGGCGGACCCGCGCGGCCGCGGGTCCGCTGGCCGCAGCCGCCGCTGCGGCTGAAGCCACGGCGGCCCTATCCGGCGGCGCTCCGTGGCGCTGGCAGAGACTTCTGCGGGCCACCGGAGTTGCTCCGGTGGTCCATTTTTCTTCTCGTATACGCCGTTGTTCCTCCCGGGTTCCGTTCTTCACTGCGGGATCATCCAATCGCCCTTGCGTCACATTTTTTTCGTCGCCCGCCAAATCCCCACAAACACGAAGAACGGCGGAGGGTTGTCGGGCCGTGTTCGTTTGGCCTGTACCCTCCGCGTTAGATAATAACAATGGGAGAATTATTCAACACATGAATACATAACCAAAAACAATTTTAATGAATTAATATTGTTTTTATGAACTGGGTTCTTCATTTTGAATGGAAAGAAACACGGGAATAAAAAGGTATTTCCAAAATAAAATCCCTACCTCGTCAAGTGTCGCACGCGCGTTCTTCGCGGAATTGATCACTGCGGAAGGAGGCGATCGTCGCGTCGCGGAAGGCGTCGCGTCGTCGCGGAAGGGTGTCGCATCGACGATCTCTGAGGATCAAGAAACAACATATTTAATTAATAATAATTAAATCCGTGATGTTGTTATAACCCACAAAGAGATTTAAAAGAAGCGCAACCCCCTACCTTGTCGTTGTCGATCGAAGGTTGTCGCGGGGTTGGATTGTCGCGGAAGAAGAACCCTCGGCGTCGCGGTACTTGGCGTCACGTCGTCGATCTCCGAGGGCTCGGCGTTCTTTTTCACCCTTCGTCGAAGGCCGGCGTTCTTCGCGTTCTTCGGGTTCTTCGCGTTCTTCGCGTTCTTCGTGAAGAAGGATGATGAACTTGAGGATTGTCAAATCCTCTCAACGAACAACACTTAAGGAGAAAAGCGTTGGTATTATTTTATTAACATACCAACAAATGAAAAAGAGATAACTAACGACCCATTAATTCATAGAATTAATTCAACGAATAAAACCGCCCAATTAAATGGTGCGTTAAGAATTTATGAAAACTCGTCAGTTGACATTCATAATGACGGGTTTTCACGGGTGCGTTACTTAGCGGAAAGGAAACGGTGGGGCTCGTGCGGGCCCCACCTCAAAAATATCCTACCAAGAGGGTAGGATATTTTTGGATAGCACCCTATCCACATCAACCCAGCTTAAGAAGCTTTAAGTGGATTCAAGTGGCTACCAAGTGGCTGAAGTGAAATAAAATAAAGTTTGTTGAACAATTTATTTTATTTCTTATCTTTAAGCCCAAAAATTAAAAACCACACCCGAGAAAACGCAACTCCGGAAGAGGCGTTTCTAAACAAATACCGGCACTGCGATTTCATCGGTGCCCTCGGAATTTGATTCCGATCACAGGTTCAAAAGTTAGAAAAACCCGCTCGTCCGTTCACTGAATGTACCGGAGCCAAACTTCAGAAAATGATTCCGGGCACATCGGGCCTCGGAATCAGGTGCCGTCAAGAACTGCGCTCTTGTAAAATTCCAAAGAAAATTAAGAAAAAAATTTCCTTGAATTTATCGGGTCTTTACAAGAACATTGGGAGGGATCTATAGAAAAAAATGAAGAGTAATGTTGTGCTCCAATGGTTTACATGGAATAGAAATTGGAGGTCCGGTGGGTTGATGTAGCAAAAATAAGAGAGTTCTTTATTAATTTCCAAACATAGGTTCTGGACTCTATATAATAAAGTAGTCATAATCAAATATATCCACATATTGTTTACCAATTTTTACTTACAAATAATAATGTTTTTCATTACTTTATAAGTATAATAATTTATCTCATTAAATAGAAACCCTTGGTGATGTGGAAGTGTTCCATGTTTATAAAAATATGATTTAAAAACCATAGAAATATAATAATGGTTTTCGAGGATTCATTAAATATTTGTAATAAAAATTTAATAACTTCAAAACTAAATTATTTTAATGTGATATAATTATTATATTAATGGATACTCTATAGTATTTATTACATCACATTGGTGATTTAATGATGTCATAACACACACTATAAATTTATATCATATTTAATATTGATCCAAGAATTATACGTTCTTTAGAAACTAGGAAAAGTTATTGTTGGGTAATTTCAACATTATGATTAAAAAATTAATTTTTATTTTGTCAAAATTATTATGTATGTATGAGGAATTAACATTTTTAATAAGAAATCCAATTTTATTGAAAAATAGCAATTTTCCCAATAACATTATTCTAAAATTTTAAAAAATTATTCTAGATTTCAATAAATTATACTAAAATTTATATTTAAAAAATAATATTTAATAATAATATTTCCTTAAAAAATAATTTATTTAAAAAGTTCTTGAATTCATAAAAATTGATTTTCTTAATTGAATCTATGAATTTCACAAAAAATATAACTTTGGTTTCATTGTATAAAAATAAAATTTTATCAGGATTATTACTTAAGAATTATAAAGTAATAAAAGAATGATATATATAATCATTATATTATTAAAAAAAATATAAAACATTTTACTTTTAGGGTCTAGACACATAATCCTATAATATATAATTATATAGACTAGTTATAAGTTCTACGATGGTGATATTTTCTTGGGGTGGTATAGAGAACTGCTTTCATCCGTGGAATCGATGATATTGAACTTCTCTTATAAATAGTTTCTCTCATGATTTAGTTATCAAATATCACATTTAGATTGGTCAAGATGAAATCCAAGTGATGTTTTCTCCCTTGGAATCTTTGATATATGAGTGTCATAGGGTGTGATCTTACTAGTTCAGGCCAACACAACTTTGTCTATGTGAAATGGATTCTTCATAACAATACATAAATATTAATCATATAGGTAACTATACTGCAGGTATATTTTAAAATTTTATGATACATTATGTTGTTTTCTAACAAACATGACATAAATTATTATTTCCCAAAATAACCAAATAAGTGCATGTGTTGTTATAGCTAAATTACTTAATAATTCATTTATTCATTCAAAAAGATAATTTTATTTATAAAATTTCAGGACATTACATTATTCCCCATTCAAAAAAATATCCATTGCAATTTTTATTTCATCCACTTAATCATATGATGGTACTTCTATTTTATCACCTCTTCTGGTTATGTGGTGTTATCCTGAAACTTTTGGTTCCACCATAACAATTTGTCCAGGTGAGTTTTCTTGTTTCATATAACCTTATCAATATGATCTAAGATCTTCACTAGTTACTCCTTATAGGAATTTCCATTCTCCAATAGCACCACCTTTGTATTTAGTACATGTTAGGGGTTTGGTATGTACTTCTTTATGTGGGATACGTGGAACAATTCATGTAATTGAGATAGGTAATGTGAGAGTGCTAGTTGATTAGAAACTACTTTTAATACATTAATGATTTCAAAGTGACTGATGTATCATGTACATTGATTTCCATACTTCTAAATCCTCATTAATTTCATCCATGATGATATACAAAGGAACAATTTATCCCCAACCTCAAACTCTAAGTCTCATTGAAGATTGTTTACCTAGATTTTCTGAAAATGTTGTCCGAATGTCTTATATTGTTGATTGGTTTTATCCTTATCTATAATCTCTTAGATAATATTTGGGAACATAGGCTTATTCTATCTAACTTCATCCAAACACACCGTGGAATAACACCTCTCCCAAAAAAGCCTCATAATGTTCCATTTTATTTCTTGAAATAAAATTATTGTTACATGAGAACACTACTAGTTGAAGTTTTTGATACCAACATCCTTGGAAATACATTGAACCAGATCTCAAATAATCCTCTAGTGTTTCAATGGTTATTTTATATTGACCATCTATAGAAGCGTAATATGTAGCAATGAAGCCCAATTATATATCCCATGTTGATAGAAGGCTTATCCAAAATCATGTGGTATTCTTCATATCTCAATAAGATACAATAGATAGGGGAATTCCATACAATAATACCACTTCCCTTATGTATATCATGGTGAGTTTGAAAAGATAAAAATATTATAGTGTAGATATGAAATGTGCTAGCATGGTAAGGTGATCAACAACCACCCATATAGAGTTATTGAAATTATGTGTCCTAGGGAGTCCTATGAAAAAATCCATGGTTACATTTTCTATTTCTATATTGGTTTATGATTTGGAATCATCATACCCTAATAATTTGTCTAATCACCCTAGACTTGTTGTCATACTATGAATCAAGATATAATGTCTATAAACACTCTCTCCATTATTGGTTTTGATCAGACACATATCTAGGTTCCAAAACATATATATCCATCTTCAACAAAGTTAATCATTATAATATTTATTAATTTATTCTATATAAACTCATCATATTTAAGGGCCTCATTGTTCCCCTCAATAATGGATGGATGAGAAGATATCTGGGAAAGGTAAGATGAAGATCCTTTTATTATTCCCACATATATCCTTTACATTTATAAAAAGATTGGATCACTTGAAATAATGATTATGCATATGGTTGTGGTATCATTTATACATTTATTATCTTAAACATTGTTCGGATTCCCAGAACGATAATGGATTAAACAATCACAGTCATTGATCATATCTAATTGCCTTCAATGACACATTTTAAAATCAATTTATTTGAATATAAACATAGGGATTTTGTGATCCATATATATGTCAAACATTTCTACATATATAAAATGTTTCCAAATATTCAAAGTGAAGATAAATTTAGCAAATTATAGATTATACAATGGATACTTCTTCCCAAGGATATTTATAGAGATGGAAGAACATGCTATCAATTTTTCATCTTTTATGGGTACACAACCCAAGACCATTTTTGATGCATCACTGTAGATAAAAAAATGACACACATTTGTGGGTAATGTGAGAAAAAGTGCAATGATTATCCTAGCTTCAAAATTTTAAATCTAGCTTCCCTTTCATCAGTTCAAAAAGACTAGTCTAAAGACTAATGTTTTTCCAGACTAACAATTTTAGTAGTGTTTTGATTTTTTCCCTTTTAGATTCTTATGAGGTTGTAAAATGGTAATATATCCAAAGTAGATGTCCTAAAATAATTTTATGATCATTGTTTTGTCGTAGAATAGTATTTTAACCTTAGTATAAGAGTTTGGTGGAATTCTGAGATGTTCCATATTTTATGGAATAAGTAATTTTTAATATTTAATTTAATAAATATAAATTTATTCAGGTTGGTTCATTTCATGATATATTTTTAATGGAGCATTATATTGATATATTGTATCTTTTTTTAGTATGGAATGGGGAGGTTTTGCTAGGTGGGGCATAAACTCAGGTCAGGCGTTGGGGTCGGTCATGACCCTCATTTTTCTTTTCATTTATTTTTATTCTTTTTGGATTCTTTATTTTCCTTTTCCTATATTTTATTCTTTCATACACCATGGTGGATCCTCTTATTCCACACGACTAATAGAGAAGGTATAGGGAGAGAGGGATGTTGGGAGGAAGATAAGTAGGCACCGTTGTGGAGCTCTTGAGGCGCTGGATCGTTGATCGACAACTGTGGACTATAGATTTTAGTGATGATTCAATGTTTTCCACCAAAATTTAAGACTTTTTATGTTTTCACTATAGATCTTTGATGTTTTTTATTTTTATAAATCTAAATCTGCCTTATGCTTTCTTATGACCCATTAATGCCCAATCTGTTGATTTGGGTGTGAAAACATGGGTTTTGGGAGATCCATCAGTTTTCTATTTGGAAAAACCTGGCTACATAGGGTGTTGTTTTGGGCGACACATTGTGTCTTCTTTTTATTTGTGGAAGATGATGTTTTCAAAGTACACACCATATATTTGGTTTTACATTAAGTATACTAGGTCTCAGTCTTATAGATGATTACCCGGTCAAGATGCCCATGTTGGGGTACATGGCCATGTAGAGTACACAACCAAAGCCCTTGTGGGTCACACACTATATAAATGTACAATTCCAGGCCAAGTAAAAGGAAATGGTATTTGAGGTACACAAGATGGTACCAAATGATGGGTACATGATGTGTAACAACATTACACTTAGATTACCTTTGGAATTTACCCAACCAGGCTATTTGGAGTACACACCCATGTAAGGATTTGGGTGTCAAAATAGTGTACCCATGGAGACATGTCGTGTACTTCTCCATTGGATCCCTTTAAAGGGTTATAATATATATATTCCTAGGATTCATAATTAGAAAATATAGTAGTCCATTATTGGTAAAATTTTACATGGATTGCAATGGTAAGACCTATGTGTTGTTATAAGAGCTTCTATGTGGGGTTATATGCTTTTAATAAAGGAGATATCATTCCTCCAGTTGTTGAATTTACAATCTCTTGTGAGTGAGAGATATTTTTATATATTACATGTGTTATATCTTTTGATCTATTCTTGTATATTGTTTCCATTTAGGTCACCTACCTTATGATTTATACCATTATATTCTAAGAGGTCTGGAAAATATTTTTTATTGATGATCCCATGTAGGATCCCTCTATTTATGATTCGATCTAGAGGAACCCATGTAGGATGCTTCTACATTAAATCAATTTACTGAGGATCCCTTGAGAGATTCATTTTCTTATGACCTAATATGGGTAGTCCCTTATAAGATCACAATACATTTTTATCATTTCAAGGATCCCTTGTAGTACGCATCTTCATCTTATGATATCTTGGGGGTCTCATGTACAATTGATTTTCCTATGTAACCTTTTGAGGGACCCTTGTAGGATGTATCTGTTTACATATTGTTTAAGGAATCCATGAATGATTCTTCCTTTACCCTTTTCAGCTAAGGATCCTAATTAGGATTCCATTTCTATACGTGGACCTTGAATATCCCATATAAGATTCATCCTTTAATTTTTCTGATGAAGATCCATGGTAGGATTATTCTTTAGTGTTTTGATAAGAGACACCCAGTGGGTTCCAATTGTTTAACAGACCCTGAGTTAGTACATCATATTTGGGTTGATATGGTAGTGGTTGTCAACTTTGAACCATTGAAAACACATGATCCCATGGGGATGTGGAAGTAGTGTTGAGTTTAGGCATTCGACCACCCTCACTCTTAATTTACTTTTCCCATTTTTATTGTTGATGAAATGATGTTTATGAAAGTTGATTCCTGATATGTTGTTACTAATCCACACATGTGGTGTATTAAATTTTTTTCGGATGTTGGAATGTTCTTCCTAGGATGTGTCTTTCTTATTGGGATGAACATACATACTTTCATGGGATTCAACATCTGATCCATGTTATTTACAACATTTCTCTGTATACCCATAGGTACTACCTAGGTTTAGTCTACTAAGTATATATATTATATAATTATATTATTGGGATGTTCATAGGTGTTTCCTAGAATCCAACTGTTGATATTATGCCAATGATATATGGGCATGGCCTCCCATGTAATGATACTTGTGAATGATTTCACTCTCTCAAGTGATGATGATGATTACACTCACCGTTTTGTGATATGTGATGAAGATGATTACACTATCCTCTATATAATATGTTATGTGGATGATTATGCTATCCTTATTTTGATTATACGTGTGGATCAGCACACTCTCCCAGCGTATTAGGATGATTACACTCTCACTGACTTTTTACTTGATCCTGTGGCACATGGAATCTCACGTCCCTAGATACCCAGAATTATTATTCCCTTATAAATTATAGGGATAGTTATTCCATCGATTATTAGAGACTATATGGGTGATAGGTATGATGCATCACTAGTTACATTCCCTTACAGATCACCTAAGATTCATACCCTTATGAACTATCCAAGTACCAAATGCCATGACCATGAATGGACTGATACCTAGGGAACAAAAATTAGACTAGATTTTCTTAGCATGGATATATTGGAATCTATGTCTATAGCCATTTACATGATGTTTGGATGTGCTTCCCTATAATCCATCTTCACAATGATTGGAGGCACGCATGGGTGAATGCATGTATAAGATGAGTATCACCATGTTGTGACATATCGTGCTCAGAGATATTTCCAGCATTGGTCAAAGAAGGTTAATGTATATTAGAATTACAAAACCATATATACATAAAATTATATATATAATGAGTGGTGAAATATCCATATCAATTCCCTTACACATTATTTCAAGGTGATCGGGATTACAGACCCATGTAATGAATGGTCTTTGGTTTTTTTTGTTATTTCTTTAACTTACTCACTAATATTAATTTTTATCTATGTATGTATAGGTATTGGACTATACATGTAAATGTATATAGATATAGAAATCCATGTTAGATCTTTACCAATTAGTTAAGATCACAGATATGGGGTTTGATTATGGTTTAATTTTTATTGGTTTTACTAATATTTTAATCTATGTCTCATTTGGGCTAAGCCATTTTATATTTCCTACACATATAGATGTTTTGTATAGGTTCATGTTCAAGGTGGCCTACTATTTTATTTCTCACCCATAAATGTACACCTCATTGTACATTAATACCTTTTGTATTATTTTCTTGTTAAGAAAAGTTGTGTACTGGATAGGTCTGAGGCTGAGTGTATCTTGCATGGGTAGAGATACCCATTTGAGTTCATCCGATAGGGCTGTTGTAGTTTAACAATGTCTGGAGATATGTTATGTAGTTTTTCATAGAGTTAGTCATAGATCCATATAATTTTAATTTTTTCTTTTTTATATTGGTATCTATATGGTCTAACCACTCAATGAAAAGTGTTGTATTGTATGAAATAGTTTTAGGACTTTTATAGATTTTAATTTATTACTGAAAAATATTCTATTTATTTTTATTTATTCCTTCTGCATTCTTGTTTTTCTTTTATTTTTGTTACAAAGTTATTTCCACTATTTTCTCAATCTTATATGAGGAAATAGTCTTCCCAATATCAATCCATAGGGCCCTTCTAGTAGTCAGTAGCCTCTGGGGTATGGGGGCACCCTTAAGTACTCGTAACCCACTTTTTTCAGAAAATAGTTTAGTGGAATCCAGGCCAATAATTTACAAATTTGTACTAGAGATGTTCTTTTTTTGGTCTTTACTATTTTAGATATGGTATAAAAGAGTAATAGGAATGCATCAAAAGCTATGATGGATATAAGACTAGTGCATCAAGAATACTTGTTTCGTTAATATGTCTTAGTTTCTAGAGAATTATATTGTGGTAATGACCTACAATTTTACAGTTTTATATGATTTTCACCTTGATAAATGCACATGTTGTGGGAGTGTTATGATTTATAATTGACCTATGGCTTCTAGGAATTGGAATGATTCTATGGATAGATTTTGACTCATGGCCAAAAAATGGAATTGGTGTATCATGCATCATATTTGGTACACAGAATTCACATCATATTGTCCTATTAGTATGTAATTTTACTGATGGATGAGGCCTATTTATTTGGGCCTACATACATATAAATATTTCTTTCTGATGACATGTTATGTGAATCTATGTTGAGGTATTTTTGTGAGAATTACGACTTAGTCCTCTTTCCTGGGATGTATAGTGACCCTTGTAGGTAAATATGGAACATGATTCCTTTCTGTTATACCCTTTGTATTCCGTTGTTTTCAAGGATCTGGTTATCTTGTTGCATCACTGAGTACAATTCCAATAGGTTCCTCATTGTTTTTCATGAACTGGAACATCAAGGGGAAATACCATATATGGATAATTAGGGAGTGTTAGATAATTATCTTTTCTATGATGCTATCATGACCTCCAAGGAGCAGTTCTTTATGAGGATGGGTGGTGAGGATTATACCCTTACAGGCCATGTTTTTAGTTTCTATCCTTGAAAGTATTTGTGATATATACATAATTTATAGAGGTTTTATATGTTTTTCTAGGTGTTTGACCTTGATAACTTGTAGCTAGACATGATCTATTATTATAAAAGTGATTCCTAAAGGCCCCTAGTTTTAACCTGGACCCATGTAGTTAAACATCTATTTTGTTTGAGGGTAGCCTATATGAGAGGTTGGGCCATGTTTATAATTTCTTTTTTTGGAAGGGAGATTTTTTTACACTCATTTTGTCATCAAGGTATGACATATTATCGAGTTCTATGTTATATCCATGTTAATACCCTCATCCTTTGATAAGAACCTATTTTGCTTTGGTATAATGATTTGCTTCGACGGGAGTGACTGTTTGTGTTACTTTCTAAATCAACAAGTATTTATGTTGTTTTTAATATAGTAAGAATGTGGGTAGAATCTTGTGACTAGAAAGTCATTGGGGGATATATGGTCATGGAATAAATCATGGCACATGTGAAGTACTCAATTTTGAAGTGGAGTTCCAAGGTATATTATGGATTAATGAGACATACATGCTGTGTAGAATGGTAATATTAGTGTTGTAGTGCATGAATCATTAGTTTATGATTCAGTGATAAAGGTACATGTTGGTCACGCATTGTATCATTTGAATCCTTAATTAGTGATTGATTGAGTGTGAGATGAGGGCCGATGGTTTTATAACTCTCCATGGGCATGGTTTCCCAAGAATTGTGTCTAATGAGATGAATTTCACTCAATCGCAGATGTGACATTGAGAATGACTGACTCCCACAAGATAGTTGACCTATGGCCATATCTCGGATAGGTTGGATAGGATGGGAGTGGGGATTTTAGGGATTAGTACCTCAAATGTTTTATAATCGTAGTGTACTCCGGTGAGAGATGATCATTCTCTTTGTTGATCTCATCTTGATTGTTCCCATTGATAATAATCCCTTCATTGAGCTCCTTTTCATTTAAATGTTCTTTAGTCATTTGTAAAATGAACCTATTAAGGTTCACTTGAGGAGTGGTGTAAGGTAATCTATATGTTGGGGAGAGCACCATTGGTCGTTTTAGGGTAGCGACCCCCATTTTTAGTTGAACTTCATTGTTTGTCCTGGTCCATTGGGGTCATAGATTCTTGTTAGACGATGATAAGGGCATTCCTATGGCGAGGTGTAACAAATTTTTCTTAGTAATATATCTTTCATTTAGAAGACAATTTTAAATTATATGAGTTTGGTTATTGGACTATCCAAATAGCATGTTTTTCATATTCTCAGGTCAAGAGCATGGTGGTTTTTATTTCCACCAGGATTCCCAATGATGAGTCGGTTTATGGTGGGAGATATTTTAAGGACTCTTGTTTTTTCAAAATTTAATTTTGTATAGATATTTTAATTTTTTTATGGTTCATGTGAGGGTGTAAAATGGTAATTTTTCAATAGAATATGATCATAAGTAATCTTTATGACAACTATATCGGTACCAGAATAAGGGGTTTACCATAGGATATGAGTTTGGTAGAATTATGAGATGTTCGAATTTCGGTGGAATAATTAATAATTAATATTTAATTTAATAAATATTAATTTATTCACACATGTTAATTTGGTGATATCATTTGAATGAAGCATCAAATTGAGTTTCCATCTCGTCATCTTTTTCTGGAATGGGGAGGTTTTTCTAGTTAATGAATAAACTCAGGTCGGATGGGGCCTCTTATTATTTTAGTTTTTTTTGTTTTTTTTATTATCTTACTTTTCATTATATTCAATTTATTATTTTGGTTTCTCATGTATTCCTAGGGGGATCCTCCAACACCTCACGATTGAGAGAAAAGGGAGAGGGAGAGAAAGAGGTATAGAGAAATAGAGGGGCATAACATCATTGAGCTCTCAAAGCACTAGATCAATGTATGGAAATCATAGACCACATATTTTAGTGAATCTTCAGCAGTTTCCACCCAAAGTAAGGACTTTTTATTTTTTCATCATTGATCCCCATATAATCTCAATTTTCTAAATCTAAATCCCTCTTATATATTATAATGAACCCTTGAAGCCTGATACATTTATTTGGGGGAGCAAAGAGGGATTTGGGCGATCCAGAGGTTTTCAGTTTGGAAAAACTAGGCTACATGATGCATAGATTAAGGTGACACTCAATGTGTTCTTCCAATTTTGGGAAGATGAAATTTTTGTAGTACAAGAAATTTAATTTGTTGTACACTCCATGTACTGGGTCTTGGATATGTATTCAAGTACCCGACCAGGCTACCCGTGTTAGGGTACAAGGTCAAGATGAATAGACAAATAGAAACCTTGTAGGTCACACACCGTGTCGAAGTACACATACATGAAAAGTACATGGCCAATCCCTTTGAGGTACACAGGTAGGTACCCCATGTAGGGTACAATCCATGAACATTAATAGCATGAAATTTACCTAGGGAATTTACATGCCCAGGCTAGTGGGAGTACACTCCAATGTGGGGCTTCAAGAGTACACATAGTGAACCCATGGGGACATATTGTGTATTTCCCCTATTACACCATTGAGGGGTTCTCATATATTTTTTTAGGAGTAGGAATTGGACCCAAGAGTAGTCCCTTATGAGTATGATTTCACATAGGTCATGATGGTAGGACCCATGATGTGTTTTGAGGACTCCATGGTGATTTTCCAATCTATTCAAAATGGAGATTTCATTACTCAACTAGCTTAATCCATCGTCCCTTTATTGTGAGAACTATTCATAGATGATCCATGAGCTATATCTATTGATATATGCTTTTTTATATTTTCTATTAAGGAAATTTCCTTTGTGATATGTGCCCTTTTGGCTTAAGAGGCCAGAAGAACAGTTCTTATCAAGGATCCTATGTAGGATTACTTTGTTAACACATAAACGTGTAGGATCATGTGTAGGATGCCTATAACTTCAATCTATTTACCATGGATCTACATAGGAATTCCTATTATCTTTAGATTATTTATTGAGTCCCTGGTAGGATACCTTAACCTATATATCATTTTGAGGATCCCTTGTAGGATGCCTTTTCATCTTATGTAGTCTTGATAGTCCAGTGTAGGATGCATATTTCTTGGTACTATTATGTGTGTATCCTGTAGGATGCCTCCATTTTATATTTTTTCTAGGATTCTATGATGGAATTCTCCTTTACCCTTTTTAGATAAGGACCCCAAGTCAAATTCCTTCTTTATACTAGGACATTAAGAATCCGATGTGGGATTCTTCATTTAAATTTTTTGCTGAGGATCCCAAGTAGGACGCCTCTTTGATGTTTTACCTTGATTGATGTAACGAGTTCCTATTATTTTTCCAAAACTAAGTTACTACTTCTTGTATTGGTAGATATAGTAGATGGTGTAACCTTAGAGCTCAAGAAAAACTTTTAAGACCATGGTGTTTTGGCAGTAGTGTATGGATTAGGCATTCATCCACCACAACTCTTTGTAAAATTTTAATAGGTTTCTTTTTAATGTATTAATGTTTACTAGATTTTATTCTTGTTTGGTGGATGTTTTTCTTGAAAAAAGGCATATTTCCTACTTTTGGGATGCCCAGATGTTCTACCTGGGATGTACCTTGCTTGTTGGGATGCCCATATATACTTTCCTAGGATCTGACTTCGGTGTTGTTTTTGTTTATGATATTTTTTATACCCAACAGAATTATAAATGATTAGGATATTGAGACAATATATCTGATTATTATATTTTTGGTAGGTTTAGAGGTCTTTCAATAAATTATTCTTCTAAGCCTATAACTATGATATACGAGCATGGAATCCCGGTTAATGAAACTTGTGGATGATTATGCTCTCTTGAGTGATGAGGATGATTAAGGTCTCCGATATATGATATGTGATGTGGATGATTATTCACTCTTCTATACCATATGTGATATTGATAATTAATCTCTCCTGAATCTGATTATAGTCATGGATGATCATGCTCTCCCAAGAAATAAGGATGATTATGCTCTCCCTAACTAGTTACTTAGACACAATGTGTTTCATAGAATCTCACATTGTTGGATACCTAGAATTATTATTCTCATCTGCATAATAGGTATGATTACACTCTCCCTTTTTATAGACTCCAGGGGTAAGCATAAAGATGTGTCACTGGTGTTTCTCTATTCAAATTGCCTCAGGGTTCGACCAGTAGGGATTATCTGAGTTTTCAATGTCATGACCACCTATATATTGTGACCAAAGGATTAGACATTGGACTATATTTACCGGGATTGAGTATCATTCCATCAAGATTACTGACCATTTTCTCGATGTCTATATCTACTTCCATGGAATCATTATTTACCGTGATTGGAGGTGATTATGGGTGAATAAAGATGTACAAAGAGTATCCCCCTATGGTGACATAAATTAATCATAGATATTTACAATGATGGACAATGAATATACATGGTTAATGGTATTAGAGACCCATAGATCAACATATTGATACACAACTTTAGTGGTATGAAATCCAAGTAAATTCCCTTGCACATGATGTCTAGGATAATAGGATTACGGACTGAAGGATTGACTACAGTTTGGTTTTTATGATATTTCATTCACTTACTACTCATAAATATTCATATTTGTGTATATGGGTAGAGGTATGGGACTATTAATGTATACATGTATCTATATATACATCCATTTTGGAACATGACCAGTAGTCTGGGGTTGCAGACCTAGGGTTTGACAATGGTTTACATTTATTGGTATTACATATCTTTTCTGATGTGTCTCACCTGGGATGAGGACTTTTCTTTTGAATACACTTATAAAAATGTATTTATAGGTTCCTCATCTGAGTAGCATATTGAGAATATTTCTCACCTAATCATGTGCAGCTTAGTATTTGTGTAAACCTAATGTCTTATTTTTATGTTGACTACTGTTGCGTGGTGGACAGTGTTGAGGCCCAAAGTTTCTTTTTCTGAGGAACTGTTCATATTAGTTATTCTAATCAAGCGATTAGTGTTCGATAGTTTCTAGATAACGTGTATGTGTTATGAATCATAGTTCCTAGTAGATCCCTACACATTAAGTTTCGTTCATTTTGTATATTTTTATATATATTGTCAGACATGTTGATGACCAATGTAGTATTGTATGAGTTATGCATTTAGGATTTTATAGAATTTCATTTTATTTACATCATTTTCTATTTTAGTTTAAGTATTTCTTCTTCACTCTATTTGTATACTACTATGTTTGATAATTAGCAATGTACTATGATTTATTACTCTGATATGAGTGAATTTTATAGCCACTATCACACCCTTGGACCTCACTACTAGTTGATAGCCTTTAACATAAGGGGAGGTGTGCTTGAGGCCTCATAACCCATTGGCTCAGGGCACTAGTTTACTGGAATTCTGGTGGGGAAGTTACAAATTATAACCCTTATGAGACTTTATTATTAGTTGTATTGAAAATAATTATATGTTTCTCACAAATCAACAACAGTTACCATCCAATACATAGAAACATTTCATTTCTATAAGATATATTGGTCTTGGTTATCATTAAATTTCTTATGTTTTTGAAGGATACCCTGATATCCCTTTTCTAGTGATAACATGTCATAGGAAAGATTAATTCTCTTTCTGGAAAACGCATTTACTATACTTTATAAATAACATTTCTTTTTGAAAAATATTTAATACAGAATTCAAATGCTTCTCATGTTCCAGCTTTATTCTAGTGTAGACAACAACACTATCTATAATGATTAACATAAATTTGATAAGGTATTCACTAATGTTTCCATTCACAAAGTCCATAAATATTATTACAGAATTGGTGACTATAAATGGAATTACTATTAAAACATAATTCATATACATTGTATATATCACTATCGATGATATCCTTCTTCTTCAACTTATCTTTATTATATCTCGATCAAAGATACACCTTAGAGAAGTATTGTGATCCATGTATCTGATTGAATTATTAATCAATATATAATAGACAATACTTTTCCATTATCAAGATCTGGTGGACCTCATGATAATACATACAAAGGCCCATTGAATCATCCTTTTTATTTGATAAGGGGACTAGTGAACCAAATAATGAATCACTAGTGACTATAAACTCATTATAATATTCTCCCATAACATCTTATTCCCCTCCTCTTGTTCAATAGTGACCCTTATATATTAAGTCTTTGATATCGAAAAAGATCCATGTATTATTTAGATTTCTAACTCAACCTCATTGCTAGGAGAAATACCAGAAAATTAATTACGAAACACATTATTGAATTCCCTCACAATGGGAATGTATTCTGGGATGATATTTTACATGGTCTCAATCATCTAAAGAAGATACAATTGCTAATTGGAAAATAATAACTATGCTCGATATGGTGTTACCAGAAGAGATTGATCCGCCCGAATTTACTTTTACAGAATTAGAGGATGATTCATGATAATGAGGGTCATTTCCTTGTATTAAAAATTTCTACTGTTTATTGTAAGGAGAGCCAGTTGATTCCTCGAATTACATAAAATTACACCAAATAGAGCATCACATGGTTTTATGGGATATTAAGACAAAAAATATGGATATGGGATTTGTTATATGGTTGGAATGAAACAATTTACCAATTTTCCTTCATTAAAATAACTCAACATCCATGTTTTTAGTTGATGCTTGAATAGTTCAACTAAACATTCGTGATACAAAATAGTGTGTCGAACTATGGGAAATAACACTCCTTTTTAATATTTTAATTTGGTTCTAATATTTTACCAAATCCAAAATAAAAATAGTGATGTGAATATTAAATAAATTAATCATATAAAGGGGAAACTATAAAATTTTGTAGGGATAATTCATAAACGAAACATATTTTTTAACATGTGAATTTATATGTTTGAATATATATTATCCATGATATATTTAAAAATATAAAATACTATGATCATATTTTCCCCTCATAATTGTTCATAATGATCTTTTAAATATTCTACGGAGCATCCTCTGGGAGTGTTAAACCACGTGTGGAACAAGCCTCATTGTCTTTGACCATGTGGTTTTTGATTCTAGCGCACTAAGCCCATTGCGATGTTATTACCTCTTGGTACAACAGTTCTAGAACAAAACCCACATGTAGTATCCAAAAATGTATTTATTTTCAACAAAACCACATACTCTATAATTAAACATGTGTAGGGATGTTTTCCAGTGTTTACTGTTATCCCAACATCTTTCACTAGAGTTTTGTAACCGAAATATCAAAAATAAATAGGCTTGGCATCTTCTACCAACTATTAAAACCCATATCATTAGTACTACATAATTCACGATTTATTAAAATATAGGTACACACAATAAAAATGTATTATACAGTAAATACTAGTCTATTTTTTATTTTCGGAATAGAGAAATTAATCTTACTATAGAAATACAAAATTATTATTGAAATGTTCCTTAACATGGTTCCAGGATTTTTTCATTCTTCTAAAAATTATTTTAAAAACCTAAAGACAAACAAATAGAGGGGTGAGATATGATGCCAAAAAATTGAACAAATAAAGCAACAATGGGGTTAATTAGTACATGTTATCTGATAGTTATATAAAGGTAAGATAATTTGGGTGATAACAATAATCCCAAAAAAATTAGCATGATATAACATGATAAAAATAAAGTAAACAAGGTAATGTGTAAACAATATCAAACAATACATCATAAACATAATTCATACTTAACAGCCTAGAAAAAATATCATAGTATTCGTAAGATAAACTCAAATTCACAATACAAATAATATCATGAGATAAAAACAAGAACAAATGCATTGGAGGATTATATAATTCTAGGACCACCCATAACTGTCATATCTTTCACATGAAAATGTGTGACACATATATCCTAAAAAATAAGTGTGAATTTCCTAAAATGTTACCCTGTGATTGAGGAGTTCAGGTTACAAACATGTAAATCCCCAATCAATTAAGGATAGGTAAATCTAAATCAATTCAATTGAGTAAAAAGTGATATGGATATTCCCTATACAAATTATTTTCATGAAAAATCACACAACTATTTTGACTACATATTGGGTGTGCATAATGGTTTATAGAAGGAGTAAATGGGAGAGAAAGTGGTATCTCATTACTTTGAAATCATATGGATAGTATGATGTATGTCTAGAAACATATCCAAACATTATAAATTGGAAATCAATATTTTGGACATAAATAAGGTTTTTTAATAAATAGGAGAGGTAGAGGATCCCTTACCTTGAAAGGATGCTTCCAGAAAATTGATAGGAGCTTTGTATTAACATAACGGAACATTGAGAGGGATATATGTATGAAAAGGTAGAGTATTTTCATTATCTATGTGTTTTTATTGAATAATAATGGTAGGATGGGTGGGATTATATAGAAAAAAGGATGGGTGTTATTTTTTAATTTCATAACATAGGTTTTAGAATCTAAATGATAAAGTAATAAAAAAAATCCTTTGTTTTTTAACATGGTTTCTACCAAACTGAACAGGATTTATTTATTTTATAAGCCCAAGAAAAAATGGTTAAATTAATACCCTTGGTGATGTATAAATGACTCATGACTATAAATAATTTATTTTAAAATCGTAAAATTTAATATATTTTTTAGAGGAATCATAAAGGATTTGTAAAATTAATCAAATAACTTCAAAAATACCTTATTTTAAAGGGAAACATAATCTTGGTCATGGATACTTTTTATCATATTTATTACATAACATTGGGGATTTTATAATGTCATAATACACACCATATATTTATATCGTATTAAATTTTGAGCTAAATATTTTTTGTCTCTTGAAAATAATGAAAAATAAATATTGGATAATTGTGGCATGTTAATAAAAAGTACACATTTACTGACAAATACAGGGTTTTTAAAAATAACATTTTTCTGATCATTAGGAAAATCAATTTTTGAATTAATAAAATTAGAGGCTCATTTATATTTAATAAATATTATTTAATAATATATTATTTTTCAAATAACATTTATTTATATAATCATTTAATTCCACATAATATAATGTTTTTATTGAAAATATACATTTCCCTAAAATGCTATTTTTGTTTCATAATTTGAAAATATAATTTTTAATATGATTATTATTTAATAACTATAATCTAATAATAGAATGATATAAATATAACCATTTTTTTATTAAAATATAAAAGATAAGAAATCATAATTATAAGGTCTATATATATTACCAATTATAAAACCATTATATTCATTAAGAGTAAGGTGTATGATGGTGAGATTTTCTTGGGGTGGTTCTATGAACATGGTTTGGTCCATGCTATTAATTCTGTTGAAATTATCTTATAAATGGGTTCAATCATTCTTTAGTGGTTAAATATCATTTTTCAATTGGTCAATAGAAAAGCCTTGGGATGTTATCTCACTCATAATTCTCATTAAGTGGGATTTATAGTGTGCGGTCCATTTGGTTGAGACCAACACATCTAATTTCTGTGTCAAATAGATTTATCATAACCCTATATATATACTAATCATAATGGTCAATTTACAATAGATATATTATCAATTGTTATGATTATTAACAATATTTTAAATCTCATAAGATATATCTTATAATTTAATAAATTAACCAAATATGTGAATGCATTTTCTTTAGCGGAATTTATTAATAATTCTTTTATTCATTCAAATAAGGGAATTTCATTTATGAATGTTCAGGTTGTCATAAACAAGTCCCAAACCGAATTATTATTATGATTCAAATGTAAATAGATTTTTGAAACCATATTAGGGCTTGGGTGGATTTTAGTGTGATTAATAATAAGGTTATAACACTATTATTGATATAAGGCCTTTTGCAAATAAATAGTGTGTTATATCTAGGGATAAAACAATGAGGAGTGGGAGGCTCCCGTGTATAAAAGTTTTTTCCACCTATGAGCATCAGTGGATGACACGTGGAATATACATTTTATTAGATATGTGTGTCGGTCAAAACACCCTTATCTAACAATAATAGGTTTTTTTGAGGGTGAGGTTTTTTGGTTCTCCCCATACACATTTGTGATAAACATATTAATAGAATGTTTCTAGGTTGTAGTAGTTAGGAGTTAGTGAGTCCCACATTTGGAAATGGGAGTGTTTTATTATTGTTGATAATAAGTGTGTCACCATAACCACGATGCGAAACATTTTCTCATGAAACATGGTTTGATTATTTAGAAATAAAACATTGAATGGTGGTATATTCTGAAGTGGAGACAAGAAGCACATGTGGATAATCATATAGGTTCTTCTTACTACTATCATGGAAAGGATTCAATATTATATTCATTTAATTAATGAGAATAGATTGTCACAATTTATTTATTGGTATAATATTTCTTAAATTTGAGTGGTGAACTTTCATAGTTGGATGAATATAATGTCTTTATATCTTCTATTTCTCGTATTAGATGTTAGATATTATGAATCTATCATATTTCGACCTATTTATAATGATACACAATTGTACTTCAATGATAAGAGGAATATGGAAGTTAATGGAAACTAAAAAAATACATTTAAAATGTCTTTTTCATAAAATATTTCTTGAAATGTGGTGGGAAATCAATAAACCAATGAAATCTAGGAAAAGATGGAATGTATATATAGAAACAATTTTAAAGGCAAGGAAGATAAATTATAGATGTTTAGGAGCTAATTTGAAGAAATAGTGATGATATGGGAGGATAAAATTGTTTATTATTTTAAAAGGGTTAATGAAATTTTAAGAAGCATCCAAGGGTTTGGTGAAAAGATTGATGATTTTCACATTTTGAGAGAACACATGAGAAACTTTATAGACATGTTTGACCTAAAAATATCAACTCTTGGTGATATATAACACACTACATTAGTATAATTCCATAAAATTATAATAACATAGGAGTTGATAAAAATTGTAGTTTTTAAGAAGAAGGTTTAATATGAGATATATTTTGAGGTAATAAGAATATTGAAAATAAAATAAAATATAGTCTATGTCAAATAATGTGACTTTGAAACTAAATATTATGATAGTGATTGTAAAAGAATTAGAGATCTTATTTAATTAAATTTTAAAAAAGGAAATATTAATTTTATAATAAGATTCCCCCAAGATATTACAACTATAATAGAATAAAACATGTTTCATTAAACTAACAGATGAAAAAAGGAAAATTTGGAGAATCGGAAGATGATGAGGCCCCGCTAAGAATGAGGTAGGTTAAAAATTCAAAATAAGTATCTAAATATGTAGTAGGAAAGAAAATATTTTTTATAATTAAGAGTATAAATTTTATAAGTAAATTTGAGTAAGCTGATAATTCATCAAAAAGTGAATAAAAAAATAATTCTATACTAAAGTTTACTAATTTAAGGGATCATGTTGAAAAAGGTTTTGATACATTAAAAATTTTGGTTGATGAATCTAAACCAACTAATTTAGAACACAAAATAAACGATGATATTGGTTAATTTATTAACAAGAATACCATGATGATGAAAGGGAAGAAAAATATGGTGAATGAAAACAAGAAATAGATTATGGTTGCGAATGAATTTTTTGTGAACGAATCATTCTTCACTAATGAAATAAATATGTTCATGTTAGAATCATCTAGACATGATATTATAGTGGATTATCTTAAATAAAAATAATATTTACAAGAAGATAACCTATTTAATATTCATTCCAATTTTATTTTTCATGAGGATGATTATAATAACATAATCTATAAAATAAAAAAATCTATTTAATTTAAGGATATATACTTTAAAGTGGACGAAGTTACCTATATTAAAAAGAAATTGAAACCAATACATAAGGAAAAAACACATAATTATTTTTTTAAATGTATATATTATAACTCTAAATATTTTCATATTAGGACCATTAAGATGAGGGAAAACATTTTATCATATTAGAAGATATTTTTAAGAAATATATTGGATAATGAACTCTCAAAAAGAAGTATATTCAATCCTAAAATGTATAGAAATAACAAAAGTTTGAATTTCACTTCAGGAAATGTTTTTATGAAACTAATAGATTATGATTTTAAGGGTTTTTCTAATGCTCTGGAGGGTTTGGAAATAAGTTCTAAACATATTTTTATAAATTTTAACTACATAAGTTGATGCATGAAATCATGTGGTTCCATTCATAGGAGAAGAAATCATATATTCATAGGTGATTTATTATAAAGATAAATATTTCAAGATTTCCAACTCAGAATATATTTGAGTATATTGAGGATGTGTGTGGATTTTTTGAGTAGTAGGTTCATAGTGAAATAATTTATATGATAATCATTCTAGGGAAGATTCCCTATAAAGAGAATGTAAGAGTTACTGAGAAGCTCAATGAAGAAAGGTCATATCTAGCTGAAGTTACCTTGAGGGATAAAAGAACAAACAAATTCACAGATTATTAATAGTGGGTGATATTTTAACATAATAGGTGATTTGAATGTTTTAGAATGTATTTAGAATAATAAAGGGTGAGAGATCATATTTTTAATTGATTATTTTATAAAAATCATGGTTGTTGGTGAAACTAACATTGAGACTAAACATATGAAATTAAATTATGTATTATATGGGGAGGGACATACGAATTATATAATGAGTGTTATACATATATGATATTATGGGATTGTTGTTTTATTCAAGTAGTAATCATGTATCCTTAAAAAATCTAGGGATGTCAGTATCTTTCCCCAAGGGAAAAATAAAAAATGTAAATTGCTTTTTAATTTTTGACCAAACAAATACTTGTTATTTTGGTACAAAAAATGAGTACTTTCTATAGAAAATGAGTCTTTGTCATATTCTCCAATGATTCCTATAAATAATTAAAAAAATTAAGTTATGATTGATCACCCAAATATGGAAATAGTTCTTATTTTTGTGATTTAGAATATGTTATAATTGAAAATGAATAAAAAATCCAAAAAGATAGTTGATATTCTTTTTACACATACACTAAAACTCATTATTTCGGATTTTTATTTCCCAATGTGAAAATACATTACATTAGGTGAATTAAAATCCATAAAATTAATTTATTATTACCCTCTAATGTCCAATGTGATGTTTTAATATCAAAAGTCATAATCCATTGAAATGTTTTGTGTTTTCAGGAGGAACGTTGAAAAAGAGTTGCGACTCTACATCAAGAAAGTGAGATCTGATAATATAAGGTAATAAATATATGATAAATTTTAATGTTATACGAGAAAACTGGAATTTATAATAAATTCAATAAAAAATATACTTCCAAATAGAATGGTGTTTCATAGAGTATAAATATAAGAATTATGGATATTTGAGGAATAATGTTAGCATAAAATAAAATCTCAATCATTTTTTGAGAGAAGTTTTGTGTACTATTTTACACATTTAGAATAAATTTATATTGAGAAATTGGAAGCATTTTAGTATTTATGATATGTGGTATAATAATAAAACATCTCTCAAAAAATTCAAAATATATTGTAGTGTCTAATTTAGAAATATGAAATAAACAATCTAGGAATGTTTGAAGAGAATATTTATGAAGTGATATTTACGGGGTAATTATCATGTTGAAGAGGGTAAATGTTCTAGAAAACAAGGAAAAAATAAACTATTGAATATTATGATGTCAAAATATTGTAAATCAAAATAGATCTGGGGTTCTTATTGAGGCTAAAGATGAATTAATTTACTCATGAGAAAATAATAATTTTGAAAAATAGATTTCATAACAAGAAGCATTTGAGAAAAATATTATTGATAATGAATCTAAAAAACATCATATGATTAGTACACTACAAAATAGATTATAAGACATCAATTATTAAAACATAATGTTGATACAAAAATATAATTAGAAATAAAGTGGAACCACTACATTCTTGAGAAGACATAGAATATAAAACTAGAATACTTTTATTAAAATGAATAATTGAATTGTGTAGTCAAAAATATTGATCATAAAGAGAGTTTTCAATCTATGAATGATGATATAACCAATATTGAAATGTAATCCACTCGGGAGATAGTGCCAATGCCAAAATATACAAGTTTTATTGGTGTAAATTGTGGTTTTAGAAATGAATTTAATAATAATGGATATGCGACAACAAATAAAACTATGTTTTTTCCAATGGTATATTCACAAATAGAAAACATAGTGATTTAATAAATCTTTTATCCTGTATAAACGATTTAAAAAATCAGTATTATTTTGGTAATATCTAAAAAACACACTGAAATATTCTAAATTGATGTGAAAATAAATTTTATATATGGTTAACTTGAAGAAGAAGTTTTAATTGAATAATGAAATGACTTATTTCATGCTTTTTATGGATTTATGGTTTATAGAATAAAAAATATTTTTATGACATGAAACCAAATCCATTTTTCTAGTACTCAAAACTTGATGGATGGAAAAGATAAATGGGATTTTCAAAACCCAATGTTGACAATATTTTTTGTGTGAAAACCCAATCATCTGGTACCAAAACTACCATTGTATATATTGAGGAAATAATAATTTCCTTTGAAAATGAATATATTGATGTGGAAGTTTTTGAATACATGAAACTATAGTTTTAAATATCAATTCTAGGTGAAATTACATGCATTCATTGACTATATATTTATATTAAATCATATGAAATATTTTATTCTCAAAAATATTTTATAATAAATTTGACAAAAATAAATTTCATGGAAGTAGAAAGAGAAGCATCAACTCCAATTATATCTATAAGGAAATATTATACGGATGATAACTATAGTTTGGAATATTAAAAAGAATTTAGAAGATTCATTGTTATCTTGTTGTATTTGACTACTTAAAACTTGAAATATCATATATAGAGATGATTTTTTATGGATTTAAAAGTGACCCAAGGGAGTCACACATGCTAGAAAATAGGGCATTGCAATTTGTGAAAGGGATAGTGAACCATGGTTTGTCGTACAAATGTTATATAGATTTTAACATTCATGGATATATATATGTAAATTGATAAGGGTACTATGGTGATCAAATGTCTTCTTGAAGTGTAATTCTTTCATTTGGGATATATAGTGTAGTAAAAACATAGAATATAGCCTCACATAACACAAATTTATATGATTATATAGTAGCTACATATGCTTTTTCACTAATATTATGTATATAGCTAAAAATTAATGATTTTATGGTTGAGATTGAGAGGCCATTAAGCATACTTTGTTACCAAATAAAATGTTATTTATTTATCCAAGAACCTTATGCAACACTCCAGTTCGTAGAATATAAAAATTCTATATCATTTAATTAAGAAAAGCGTGGTTGATAGAGATATTTGGTAGGAATATATTTCTTCCATAAATTAGCTCGATTTGTCTTTACCAAATCTTATATAGGAGTTAATTTTAAAATAATGAGGCTAGAACATAATGTTTATCCACTAATCACACATAAAGACGTGTGAAAATCATGCCCCACTAGGATTTGTATTGTGTTACCAAAGGAGGATAAATATTATCATAACTCCCCATAAAATGAGGAGAGAATCCTTGTAAAGAGTTTAGAGTGTAGAATACATATGAAATTAAATTTGGGTGTATTATTATATTGGAAAATTATTTAAAATTTATGGTTGTGAGAAACATTATTTTCAATTTAATGGGAGTTTATCTAGATCACATTGACATATTTTATTAACACTAGGGTGTGGAATTCTATGAAAATATTTACCTTATCCACCAAGGTAGTAAAATATTTATATTATATGATATGGGATGAGATTTTATTATTCTAATGAGATTTGAGGTATTATGAAAATATCTATTATTATTAAAAATATGTGATTAATTTTTCCAATAAATCCAAAATGGTGAGATTGATTTGCCTTTTTAATAGAGTGTTTTGTTTTAAATGTTTTCATAATTTTTATTTATAATCATTAAAGGCTGGTGATGTGTTGTTAAATTATGTGGAGAATGTTTTTGAGATGTTATGAGAATAATTAATGAAAATTTAAGAATCCATGTGAGTGTTTTAAAAGGACTTATATTTTTTAGTAATCGTCATCTAGTCAGTGCATAATCATCAATTCTATATATATGTAAGAATAATTCTTCTATTATCATTACCATAATATTGTTACGTATAACTGAATCTATTAGAAATAGGAATGAATATATTTTTCATAAGAATCATCTAAATAATGTATTCATGATTTGTATAACCATCATATACTAATGTATATTCATAAATCTATCTATGTAACCATCACTTCATCTATGTAAAAATCAATTCATAGAGAAAATAAGGGTTGTTTTCATGCAAAAAATTTTATGTTCTAGAAATTTAATTTTTTAAGAAAATAAGACCGTAAGATGATAAATATTCCCTTCAATTATTAAATCATCAAATTTAAATTTTTATTGTCTATATATCATGAAATATTTCTTAATGGATAATATTTTTTGAATATATATTAGAAAATTTATGATTAATTCATATTAAATATAACTATTAGGTTTAAATTTTAATTTTCTAAATAAGTTTCACTAAAAAACATATTTTGGTATTTTTATGAGATTATTTTCTATAGGTTTGTAGTTTATATAATCATTTGCAACTGGTTTTGAATTTATTCACGCTAATTTTTGAAGTTTTAATGATCTGATCTACTAAGTAATTTTGAAGACAAATTGTGTGATTATATAATTTAAAGAGGATGATCATGAGATAGTTTTTTCTAATAAATCGAATGTTTATACATAGAAATTTGAAAATTAAGTATTTTTTAATTATTATTTTATTATGATTTAATTTGGATACGGTTTTTAGATGGGGCATTTTAAGAAAATAATAAAGATTAAGGGTATAAGTTAAATTCTACAAGAGACAAGAAATTTTCAAAAGTATAACATATTTAGGGATAATAATGTATGTTTTATGCCTTAAAAATAAGATATTAATGTTGAGAGTGTGGTGAAATGTTTCTAATATAATACTCTAGAATGGTGGTATGTAATTTTTTTCCTTGTATGATTTTTAATTCTGGGAGTTTTGAGAATGATGTATATAAGGAACTATTGATGAGAGATAGCATGTGCCTACTAAGTATTATTGTATAAAATATAAATAGAGAGTTAACAGGAACCTAAATCCATTTTTATATGTTATTATCTACATATATTTGAAATAAATTACTGATTATGAATTCTATTTCCTCCTCATCTAATTGTGATTGAATTCTCATTAACTATGGAATGTATTCAATGATTAATTCTCTTTATAAACATTTTAGTTCTTCAAACATCATCAACTTTATATATTCTGACATCTGGATCTGATCATCTTAATCATTATTCCTTTGATGGATTTATTTATAATGATGGAATCCCTATTATGATGAAATTATCATTGGGATATAATTTACCATTATGATGGAATTATTCACTCTATATATTTTAATTTAATCAATCTTCTACAACATTTATTTAAAATATTTTCTCATGAATGTTTTTATGATTTCTGGGACCTTCTTGATCAGAAAATCATTGTGTGACTATGTTTAGAATTTATTAAAACTTTCTAACTCTTGAATTCAAAATCTTTTTTTAGAACTCATCAGTATAAAAAAGACATCATTAAACAGAAAAATATGAATTTATAACAAAATAAAATTCCAAGGAATCGTCATTACAATGTATATGGTTCTAATTCCTAAATAAGAAAAACATTATTTTAAAAATGGGGTTAGTTTATAACAAATAAAAAATCATTGTTAAAACAATTTTTCATAAAGGATCTTAAGCCACCCCTTTGTATTTTTTAACAACACATGTTAATAATGTTTTCAACTATAATAATTTTTTCATAACTAACCTTTTGTAAAAACCCCATGTTTCTGACATTTCTGAAAAAAATTTGCCTTTCTCAAAAGATTGTGTTTCTACACAACACTACTGAATAAGATATGTTTTTTATAGGAATTACATCCAATGTTAAGTATTTTTGGGACCATGTAAATACAAACACCCCCTCACTAGTATATTTTCCAATTACTTTTACTTTTCTCTACCCCATTTTATGATAACCCCATCTTTAGATTCAAAAAAAGAAATATAATAATAAATGTCTTACAAATTATAACATTGTAACATTCTCTCCCCCTCTATGAACATAATCCAAAGAATATTGTGGGTTATTACATAAGAGGATTTGTAAGAAATGGGAGGATTCTTGACTTGATGTTTTAGCCTCAATACCACAATAATTTTTTTCAACATTTCTCTTGTAATGATATCATCAATCTAATAATTTTTGTAATGTATTCCATAAAAATATCTCTAGTGGAAAAATTATCTTTTATAAAGTGAAACATTATTCAATGTGTTTTGATATTGAATATTGGATATTATTTTTTTGAAGTTCAATTGAACATTTATTGTCACAAATTATAATCAATGATTTATAAACATTTACATTCAAATATTATGGTTGAAAAGTCATCCATAACATTGGAGTAAATTCTTGAGTATTTGCAACATATTCTGATTCAGTTGTGCCCAAATTTATTGACCTTAATTTATTACTATGCCATCTCACACAACATTCACTCAAGAAAAATTTTCCTCCATAGGTATATTTATTATTATTGCAACCTCCATCCCAATAAACATCAGTATAACCATGAAAATTCATCTCACTATTTCTTTTGTATAACAACCCATTTGAATTTGTTCCTTTGAAATATCTCAGAATCCTATTTTATACCAACATATGTGATTATTTATGATTAATTTGATACCTAGAACACCATGTCACAACATAAAAAATATCAGTCCTTGAGGCTATATGGTAAATTAGACTTCATATAAGATTTCAAAAGTCTTTTTAATTTACACTTATTCTCGATTCATCCTTACACAACATTGTGTTACCTGAAAAATGAGTTGAAACATATTTGGATTCTTCTATTCCAAAAAACTTTAAAAATTACCTAACATACTTTTCATGAGAATAAAAAATGTATTTTCTCTTTTATTGAACTTTTAATATGAGGAAACAAGTTAATTCAACGAATGTAGACATTTGAAACGTTTTCATCATTTCGTCAGATTTTTTTAAAACATATTCTCTATCCCCATCCAAAATTATATCGTCCTCATAAAAAATTATTATTCATGTTTTGGAGTCATCATCTTTCACAAATAAGTTTTTATTAAAATTTATTTTAGAAAATTTCAACATTCTCAAGTAATTGTCATGTTTTCAATACCAATCATGTGGAGATTGTTTTTGGATAATATAAATCATTTTTCAATTTACAGACTTCATTTTCATCCCCATCACATATACACACAAATGGTTATTAAATGTAAAATTATTCCTCAATCTCTACATTTCAGAAATCAAGATTCACATCCATAAGATAAACATTGTAATTCCAATGAGAACTCACTATAAGAAACATTCAAATTGTTTCTATTCTTGAAACATGAGAAATGGTTTCATATAATTTCACACATTAAACCCATGAATATCCTTTAAAAACAAGTATTTCTTTGTTTCATGAAACTTTTCAAGGATCATTCAATTTTTTTCAATAATCCCACATTGTTCGGATAACATTTTTATTTTCTTGCAATGGAAAAAGTTCCTATGTTTCATTTTTCTCAATCTAATCCAACTCTGATTTCATAGAATCCACCCATTCATTGTGTTAAAGGGCCTCTGAAATTGATTCTGGTTAATCTTTTTAGATTAGCGTAGTCTGATTTTTTAATATCAACTTCCTTCTAGTCTGAATAAGTGCTTTTTGATTCCCAATAACATTATTGGATTGAACATGTTTTTTCAAGGTATAAAATTTCAATGTTTCATTCCTAGTTGAATTTTCCTCATCAAAAGATTCTTTTGAATTGTGATATAGATGTTTTGAATTACATTCACTATTAATTGAAATCTTCAGTTTATCATCCTTTGCATTCTTAACAATTTTTGTTAAATAACATTGATTTTAAATTACCATAACATCTTATGATTCCACCAAAATTTTACAATGTTTTTTCCTACATTTTTAACTTCGTTGGATTGGTGAATAACCCATAATAGTTCCTTCCATTGAATTCTCAAAAAAATTTAACAAATCAATAATTTTTTTGAAAACACACTGAATTCTAAAAACATTTTTGTATTTCAATTATGGTTTTATGTTATAACACATTTTATAGGGAGTCGTGTCTGTTTCTGTTATTAAAAAAAATTTATTTTGAACATGTATAATAGTACTAAGAACTTTTCTCCAATAGAAATTCTAAAGTTTGTATCTTTATAACATAAATATTCCAATTTATAGAAAAATAATATTATTTTTTACTACTATTAAATTTTTTTGTGCAGTATATGGAGAAATGTACTAAGGTATGAAACCTCGAATTCCTAGAAAATTTTCACAATTATTGTTTGGGAATTCAGTGGCATTATCTACTCTAAACTTCACTACATAACCCCCATTTCTTTTTCAAAATATTTTCTAAAAAACAAAACCATTTCCACAATCTATGAATTATGTTTTATAAAAAGGATATTTCTCACCCGAGTGAAACCATTAATAAAAGTGATAATGTATAAATATATTTTTTTGATTTATGGCTCATCATCTTTCATTTATCATAATAAATTTGTTCAAGAGGTTTGGTTGATTAAATCTCAATTATTTAATGACTTTTTTAGTCATTGTTCCTTTCTCGAACATAATAAAAACATCTTTTCCTCCACATTTTAATTATGGGAAATTTCAGACAACATCAACTATAGAAAGTTTATTCATTTTTGTCTTCTGAAGTAGTCCATGTCTTCTATGCGAAAATTTGTTTTCATCATTATCACTAAAGTAATCGGAATTGGTGAATTCTCATATTTGAAAAAGATTATCATTGGTTCTTTATCTTTTCGTAATAACATTTACATATTTCACACATTTTATGAATCAAAAATATTATCTAGAAAAAAATTATTTTAAATCATAAAACAATTTACTTACACTATGTAAGTTTTGTTTTAGCCCATAAAAAACTAAAACATAATTTTATTTTTACTTTTAATCTTAAAAATCATCCGTTCAGATTGCTCTGATTTTTAAAGAACTATCATTACCAATGGTAACGCTCCTCCATCACGAATTTCAACATGTTTCATGATTTTAATACCACTTGTCATATTTTAAGAACATCCAATATCAAGTATCCATGGTATGTTATTATTACTGTCTTTTAATGATGTATCCACAACAAAAGCTCTTCCATCAATTTTCTTCTTTTGATATTCCTTTTATTTTTAATTATAAATATTTTTTTGGAAAGCGTATCATACATATTTGTTCATGATGAATATTTTTATCACATCATCCAAAAACATCTTCTATAAATTAAAATTGATTTTTTGGAATTTTCATAACATCTTGAGAATTCACTTTTTCATATTTATGTAATCTAGGAATGTTACTCATTCTACACTAACTATTTCTTCCAATTATATCAAATATTTTTATATTTAGAGATTAGATATGTAAAAAAATATAAGACCCAAACCCATAGATTTGAATATACTAGTAATTACCATAAAATCATGATTTTATTTTTATGAATAATATTTATTGTTAGAAAAATTGTTGAGGTTGGTAAATTATTTTAGCTCAGACAAACTCTGGATGTGGACTATATTTTTTTGCATGAGTTTACAAATTTTATAGATTTGATAGGTTGGTCAAATCATTTATCTATATAATCTGTCACAATATATTTTTTGGATAATTAGATTTTAAAAGAATCAGATGCATGATTATTTTTGGAAATATAATATTTGATATGATTCAAATAATGAGGATTCCATGAAACATTATAATTATCATATTTTACTTTTGAATATTTGTAGATGGTTTAATTCATCTTCCTCAATAAATATTTAGAAATAATAAGTATTAAACAAAACCTTTTAACATCTTCTTCCTTATCTGAAAACTTCTTATAGAGATATTTAATAATTTTTTCTTGTTCATCCATTCAACAGCCCGAAGGCCATTAAATTTTTAATAATATGATAAGGCCCCTTTTCAAGGAATGAAGGGGGTGGAATCCCAATGACAACATGTACATAGGAAATTACCACTTGAATAATGATAGAGTAAAAACCAGGATGACATCACTGAACTACTCCTCCACAGCATTTGAACATGAAAAAGATGTTCACTATTGTAGGGTAATTCTGTAAGCAAGTGTCCTGAGTCAAATCTCTGGCCTGATCCAATGGCTGGAGCAATACCCTCTGAAACAACCAAATCCAAAAAAACATTGCAATGATGAACCACTAGCTCTGGAACCTCCTCTAGAGTGAATTCATGAAGTCGAGTCCAAATCACAAACATACCACCTTAGAAAAACCAACTATTCAAGAAAACACATACCACTATTCCAAATCAACTGATGCAAGACAAAAAACAACTCTAATTAACGATGTTAGCAATTAAAGGGATGAAAACAAACACTACATGTGTATTATTCCCAAATGAAAGACGATGCCAGGAACATACCCTGCTACAAAACAAACTAATCTAAAACTATAGAGCATGTCACTGCCACCAAACCCGCTCAAGAAAGGTCACCGCAGTCTGCCCAAAGCACTACAGTAGTTAAAGACATAGGTGGCAAACCATCCGATCACAGAAGGTAGGATCTCAATCCCACTGAGCTGCTATGAAATGACTGAGCCCACAATACCTTGACGAACCTCAACACCGCAAATGAAATAACCACACCCACCACTATATAGAACACACGAAAAATGCCTGGAATCCATAGGGAACGAAAAGAAATATTCCACTACCCGAGCATGAAGCAACATTACTGAGCTGAGAGAATACCACCGAGGAAGATCCATGAAGTAACCATGCATGAAGGCCTCCATCAAGGTATTGTTGTCATGCCAGGAAAGAAATAGATAAACGAAGACTGTTGGAGATCCAATGAGCATAGAGTGGAGATGTGGAAGAAACCTCAACTAAGTAGAGATCCGAAGAGGAATCAGAACTGGATCAAAAACGCTCAACATCTCTACAGATAGAGGAGTCGCGCACCATGATCACTCCTTGAAGAATCACTGAAGGAAGGATCTACGACGAACCTAGGAATGAGAAGAGGATATCAGTGAAATGGAGAAACCCTAACTCTTCTACGCCCATTATGGGATCGCCCCCCAATTAGAAGAACCATATAAAATTCCCAACCACATTACCCACCTATTGATATTGTCAACATAATCTGCATCCTTTCCTTGTTCAATTGATTTATGTTTGTAACTTAAAATCTCCTAAATGTATTCTACCTCTAGTTAGATGGCATAATTTCATCTATTTGAAACTTCTTCAAAATCTATCTTTCTTATTCTAATTTCATTCATATGAGTTTTTCTTTCTAAATTAATGCAACATGTTAAATTATGATCAGATACTCTCTATAAGATTCATCAACATCTACTTCTCCCTTTGATGAATATTTTGTTTTCTCAACATTTTTAATGAAGGTTCTGATTTTTTATAAACTCTCATCTTCATAAGAATTGTTTTAGTTGAGTATAATTCAATTTTCATACTGATTATAATTATTTTATTTATAGTAAACATTTTCTTGTATTTTTTGGGAAAATTTTATTATTTATCATTTTTATTTCACTTCTTATAAGGAGGTTTTTCATCAGAATGTTCTAAATATTCTCCAACGTTATTATAAGAGAAATTCGTCGAAAATATTCTGATTCCACTACACATAAAACATTATAGAAGATGTTTACCTATATACCTTCCAATACCTCTTCGATAGATCTTGCGTATAGAAGACATTATTTTTTCATTCAACTCATCATCCTCTTTATCAATGGACTCCCAAGGATAAGCTTCTTTAACATCTTTAATTTTAATCATTATCATAGATTTAAAATCTATTTCATTTTTTAGCTTCTTTTGAAACAATGGACATTTACACAGTTAATAAGAAATAAAATAGTTATGAAATTTAACAAGAGATAAATCCTCATTATCTTCTAAATAAGAAATAATGGAATCAAACCAATTTGGAAAATTTATCCTATGTTTCTTCACAATTGTATAATTTTCCAAGATATATACAAACCCTTTGATTTTGTAATAAATTTCATTTAATCAAGTAATGTAATCATCAATTACATCTTCATATCTCATTTTTATGTCATCATACTAACTATTCCAGTTTTTGAGATTTTATTTCTTAACATTAGTGTTCAATTCAAAAACACTTTCCAGATTGTCTCACATACCATTTAAAGTGTTGATATCCATCACCATCTGATAAAAATTTAATGATAAGGAAAAAAGGATTTCATTTCTATACTTTCCATCAACATCTATATTTCTCCTACCATCAAACATAGTAGGGGAATATTTCATAATAGGTGGTAAAACAGTAGTAGTAGAATAATAAACATATAGGAAAAGATAGGGGAGTTTAAGAATAATCCCATTTTTCCATGAATAATATTTTTTTCAACAAAATATAGGATTTAATATAATGTTGATATAATTGATTTTATATATGATAAGGATTAAAAAAGGGTAGCTAGATCTAATATTAATTTAATTACAATGATCAAATAACAACTGAGAAGGGGGTTAAATCAGTTGTTCACTTTTTATAAGTTAATAAAATTATTCAACCCCTGAAACTTGTTATGATTTATTCCATTATCAAATTTCAGTAAATACTCATGCCTGAAAAGTAGTAAAGTAATAAAAATACAATATTTATATTGTTCAGCCTCAATATGAGAACCTAGAAACATTCTATAGCCACTCTCATTGGTCTATGGAAATCCCCTATTTTGAAGAAGTCAATTCAACTTCTTCCATCTTATATTAGACACTATATATCACCAAATAAGAAATATTATAATGAATAATGTAAATTTAAAATTTTTTATTATTAAAAAATTGAACTTACATAATAATAAAGACTTTTTTGAAACTGAACTAGAATTTCTCCGTCAGAATCCTCTGTCTGATTTAGTTTGATCTGATTTTCTCAATCCAATGAGCCTAGAACTTAGTATCTAAATATTATGAGTTTCTATTTAATTCTCTCAATATGATGAGTTTGGATTTGATTCTCTTAATAGGATGGACTCTATATGATGAACTCATTCTCAATCTGAAAAACAAAATTTCTCATCAAATGCCCAATATATTATTCTTCAATCAGATCGAATCAATCAGATAGACTGAATCTTATTGAATCAATAAAATCTTCTCAATACAATCTTGATCAATCAAGTATGTAAATATCCACCTGTCTAGTCCTCCGCATGGGAATTCTGGATGGAAATGAATTAACATGATTTATTTAGTGCTCTACCTTATCATATTTTTTGAAAAGTCAATGATGAATTATTGTTTTGAGAAATTATTTATAAGATACATAGATAATAAAGAGTGAGAAACATTAAATCATTCCCCTTTTTCTAATATTTAAAAATATCTAATAATATCTCACAATTAAAAACATCCATTTTGACTTCTTCAATCCAATATAGATTTATTCAAAATTTATGCAGAATTGAATTTCAAGTTTGTCCTCTTCAACACTTCATTAAAACATCATGAATCTTTTTTTGAGTCTTCTTTGTAATCATCTCATTACTAATATATTTCCTTCTCAAATCATTAAATATATATTTCCTTCCCAACACATGATGATTATATTTTATTCTCATCTCATTGAGTTTTATGTATTATTCTCATATCCTTACCAATTGTTTTTCCTTCTCAATTTATTATGAATAGTTTTTCTTTCTCAACTCATTACAATTTAATTCTTATTACGATGGAATTTCCATTATATTGGAAATATTATTATGATGATTTTATATAATGATGGAATGTATTCAATGATTAATTCAATTTAGAAACTTTGAACATATTCAAATTTAATTAACATTACATATTCTAACATATGGATTATATCTTTTAAATAATTTTTTTTCGATGGATGTCTTCATAATGATGAACTCCCAATTACAATGACATTCACGTTATAATATAATTACCCATTATAATGGAATTCATCAGTCTACATATTATAATTTCATCAAACCTCTAGAACATTTTCTTAAGAAGATTTTATCATGGATGTGTCCATGATTATTGAGAACATCAGGATCATAAAATCATCATCTGAATTACTTTTGGAAATATGAAAACTCTATAACTCCTAACTTCACAATCTTATTTTGGAACTCTTTAGTGTCAATACTACATATTCAAATAACATCATTTAACTTTCTATCAAAATCCGAGTCTGATAAATCTTTATTATAATGGATATGGGTCTGATTACTGAATAACAAAAACATTCATTTATAAATAGGGATAGTTGTCAAAAAATACAAAAAAAATTTGTACAAAAAAATTATAAAAAATTTTCTTCAATCATTATCATTGATAATTTAGTTGTTTCATCGTTATCACATGATTAGTATTAATATAGGATTTAATAAAACTAATTGACACAGACAAGTGATGGTCTCAACAAGTAGGATTGTATCCTATGAAGCCCATTTATCGATTCTTTTGAGGGAGATAGAACAATTGGTATTTTCCTTTATCAAGCCCAATTTGAGATCTGAAAACAAAATCTTGATAAAAACTATTTATGAGTGAAGTTCAAGATCATCAGGATCACGACCCAAACCATGTTCTCCAATCTACCCCATGAATGTCTCACCTTCAAATACCTTACCCTTAGGGCATTTTATTGTATATTAAAGGGATATGTATAAAAAACCATACTATATGAGTATGCATATTATTATTTGTTGAATAATAAATATATTTTCATTCAATTGTTGTTACTTTATAAATGAATTTTATTTTGATTCAATAAAACTAATTTTTTTTTAATTAGTACAGGATTGAAATTCAGACATTTATTTTGATGAGTTAATAGAATTTTGAAATAAATTTTGTTTTCTTAAAATATTATTACATATTAATTTTTATTAAATATATATTATACTATATTATTTATGAAGTCGAATTTAATTTTTATAATGTTTTGAAAATTTTTATTGTAAAAAAGCCCCAAGATTTATCAATAAATGTCAATAATTATTTTTAAAGTGAAAATACGCATTATTAGATAATAATTTTGATAAAATAAATATTATTTTTTTGAATGATAACATTAATATTATCCCACAGTTAAGGTTTCATAATTTTATTTGATAATCAAATTGTTTGGTCAAAATTAAATTCCATATAAATATACATTGTATATTATGAAATCATAATGATGCAAATCAGATGTTAAAAATACTATAAAATCAATACATGAAAAATTATATGTTTTCCTTTTAATATAATTTTATTTTATTTTTATTTGAAAAATTTTATAAATCCATTACGAATCCTCAAAAACTATTAACATATTTAAAGGTTTTAAAATCTTTTATTTATGAGTATGACTCACTTTCACATAAGAAAGGGTATTGTTTTATAAATTTAAGAACATGGAAATAAATAATAATTAAAACCACTCCCATTATATGGAAACCATGTGAAAAAACCATGGTGTTTTTTTGGTTTTTATTATTTTGTTATATATAGTCCAAAACCTTAATTTGAGTGAAATTAAAGAAATACCCACTCATTTAAGACATAAAATCAATGAAGATCACATTTATCTTCACTAAAAATCTATGAAAAATGTACTAAATATTACCTCTCCTATTTATAGTTTTCTCAAAGCAGCCCAAACCTCTCAAGATTCCCCACCAAAGTATTTGGTGTCGCACACAAAAGTAAGGGATCCTCACATTCTCTTATTCATTTAGGTTTCATTATTTTATTATGCCTTAAATTTACAATACCTTATGTTAGGATATATGTTTATAGGTAACTATTACTACCCAATTTATTTCAAAATTATGATATACCTCTTTATCTCTCATCATCTTGTTTTATGAATTTTAAGGTGACATCATTATACTTCTGAAATTTCATCAATATTTTCCATACCAATTGTTTTTTGTTTTTAATACAATACCAAATTCATATAATGGGAGTTCACCATTATACTTTTTTAATTATTTGAATTGTCACATACATGTATTTATTCCATACACCTTAATAATGGTATAAAATATTATGATGAATCAATCTGTGTGGTATGATCTTTGTGGAACACGTAAGTAGGAGAATGAAAAGAATGTCACGGGTGATCCCAGAATTATATAGCGCTCCAATGCATTGGGTAATGTTTAGTCTCATGATATGACATGATAGAATATGGAGTGATCATTATTTATTTATGGGACTATTTTTGTCATTATTTCATAGTAGGCATCCTTGACCTATGATTGTGAGGTAGTGTCTTATATTGTTTCCTCATTTTCAATGATTACTTTTAAGTTTTCATGATATATCGTGCCTCATCGTACATGTTTATGATGATCAATAATTTTATTCCCCATTGATAAGAAAATATGATTACCTTTTTACCTCATTTATGTTATTTCATTTTTATTCCCTTATTGGGCATTATATCTCATCCCTTTCTTATGAATGTCCCCATGTTATCCAGTGCAGTTTTAAGTGAGAGAATGTGAAGAAAGTTTTCTATAAAAACATTTCTCCCCTTAAAATTGTTATGTAATTTACATAATTCACCATAAAACTAAACTTCTCAATCTTTCATGTTTTATTAAGTTTAATAATATGTAATAAATCATCTTTTAATTTGTAATAATAGAAAGGGTTGTTATAAGGTAATTGTTTATGCAAGGCCAAGCACCCAATATCAGAAAATCTCCATCTAATGAGGTATCTATATCCACCCAAAACTCTCAAATTGTGAGATTATTTATAAATGTTATACCCCCCACAATGTGACATTGTAGTATTTTTGGGAGTTTTTGTTCAAAAATAAGTTTATCATTGTCTTATGTGAAGGTGAAGTGTTGTAATGACAAGTTATATTAAAAAAATTGATTGGATAGAGGTTTTTAATATTTAAATGTGTATAAAATATTTCAAATAGAATATGGTAGAATTTCCCAACTTATGAAAAACAATTATGGTCAAAATCTTTTATATTGGGGTAAATTTTTATAAAATAGTGTTTCAAGGTTTCCTTATCAAAATATCGAAAATACGAAAAAAAAACAATTGAGAGATTATGTTGATTCATGAAAGTGAGTTTCATGAAGGTGGACAGTTTCACATGGAAGTGAGTTATACAATGATTCAATGTTTTATTAGAATCATGTGTGAATGGATGATTTACTCTATGTTTTGATGAAAAGAGGGAGTTGAATGAACTAAATATAGAGTTTCTCAAAGATTCGATGGGAAGAAAGGAAGTATAAAAAATGGGCGCAAATGTCTATAAATAGGGGTTTCCACATTATTTGAAGAGATAAATCCTTATATAATATCCAATGGATCTCAATTTATGAAATAGATTCATGAAGGTTTTTCATGTGTGAAATAGTTATATGGAAATAAGATCTATAAATAAACAACCTTGCGTAAATATAAATAATGTAGTTTCATGAATGTTTAAAGAGATTAATGAGAGTTTTTATATTCATTTAATTATAATTTTTATTGAATTATTTTAATGTTTTGTGGAATTTTTGGAAGGTTTTTCAGAAATATAATAGTTATAAAAAACAATCAAGAATTTCCCAAAAATTATGTAGTAATTTTATATTCATCCAGTTGAGGAAAGTTTTACATAATTAAACAATGAATAAGGTGAAAAGAATATTAATTCAAGAAATCAAAAGATGAATCATCTCATTGAAATGTGTGTACACCATAGTTGGTTGAGTAGGTATATTTCAATGTATGATTTTTAGTGAACCACTGGGTATAATAAATATTATCAAAATGTAGTAATACTAGTTCACATTAGTAGATTATTTGCATCATCACATTTCATTTGTATGCTCATTTGAGTTGAAGAGTTATGGGTGAACAAAGTAAAATTGTTGAGTTTCATGTGTGTTTACATTTCCACTAATTTATTTCTACGAAAATGAGAGGGAAAATTATATGTTTAATGATAAAATAAGATCTAAACGGGGGAACATTTTAGTTAGCATACCCTTATGCATAGTAGTTTGATGGAAATAATTTTTAATTTTGGAAATGGGTGTTTTTAGTCACAAAGGGATTATGATGATTAAAACATTCCCCCATTTAGATCATATTTTACCAATAATCAAATAATTTTTCTCTACCTTTTTCATAGAAATAAATTAGTAGAAATGTAAAAAAAGGGATTCAGATATTCTATGTAAAGATATTTCAATTTGGAAATAATTTGATGCAACACCACTTCCAATCATGATTTATGGGGTTTTATAGCTGTGATGAACAATAGTGTAGATAATATTTATAGTGTAGCATTATCAAAAGTATACTGTAGATAACTAGATCTTGATTCTAGAGGAATAAATTAATTAGGGGGGGAATTATCCAAAAAAATCAATATAAAGGTGATGCTATGTAATTCATTATATTCCACGTGGAAAAAGTTGCTAAATATATCTGAGGGTGGAACAAAATTCATAGATGTGAAATTTAGTGTTCTTTGGATAATGAATGAGAATATGATAATGAATCCTAATAATTTGGATGATAAATTATTTAATTCAGTGAGTGTTTTTTAAAGGATAAGGATGGTCTCGGAGAAATCTTCTATGTTGTGGTGATCTTCAAGTTCATCATGAGATGACATCCACCTTAGATCAATCCATAAGTCACTATACTGGAGAAAATTATCCAAAGGATTGGACACCATATTGTTTTAAAAGTACTCCAATCACATTATAGATGAGAAATGATGATATTTATGCTATGGAAAATGGAATTCCAAAAGAGGTGGCATTCAAGTACATGGAGAATATCACAATATAGGATAGTCTGGAAGAAGAATAGATGGATTAATTCAAGTCATTTTTTCCGAAAACCTGAAAATATGAAAAGGTAACATTAAATGGAAACATCCCCCAACATGGTTTCAAGGTTTCTCCGAGTAGATTCAAGATGATAACGTGAATAATGATGAAATTTTCATTAAGATGTCGTCATCCAATGTTAGTGGTTGGAAAACAATTAACCAATTTTCTTTCGTGCACAAAAAACATAATTTTGAAAGAAAATGTTTGTTATGAAAAGACAGATGTAGTTAAAGTTAAATATGGAAAATGAATCATAATAATTTATTAGCTATTGGTTGTGGGAAATTCCTAGGTAAGGGAATAAAGAGACAATAATGAATGAAAATTTGTAGGAAGATTTTTCCATAAGATGAATTAGAAGATATTAATAATGAGATAGCTATTTCAAGAGACAAAATAAAGAAATAATAAAGAGAGGTTCATGATGAAAAATTCTATATGTTAATGTATGAAGAATAGAAGTCTGAGTCAAAGGGTTAAGTTGATAATATAAATTCCTTAATTCCAGAGAATTGAAAAATGTGGTTGCATATGAGCTCATGGTTGAAGAGCATACAAGAGTAAAAAATTCACTGAATAACAAAAATAGATCAATTAAAATTCATTGAATACATAAATTATACATTTCAATAAAATGAGTATTATTATAAGATTATGAGAGTCAACTGACTATTGATATGAAATTTCATAATGCAATAACTTATTCTATAAAAATGGTGAATATTGGGCAATTAGATTTAAAAAAACATAATCAAGCTTTAATTTCAAATGAAATGGATAGTATGGGCCATAATCACAAATTGATGTCTCTATTAGTCGATTCCACACTACAAGAACCTACTACAAGGTTGAAATTTTTTTTATTTATGGATAAAAACAAGATGATTCAAAGAACCCATTGTACAAAGAGTCCACCAACAATGACACATTGTTAATGCACCAAACATTATGTGATATTATTGTAGAAATATGGTACATTCCTTGAATTTATGTTCCATTTACTATAGTTACCCATGGGATTAAGAGAATGAAATGTGTCTACATGGATTTCAATATCCTCAGAATTCTATTTATGTTTGATGTTTCTCATGAGGTAGATTTGGACACATGGAAAGATACCTCTCTTCAACAATGTACAAGAAGGCGTCGAAGAAAACCAAAAGTGGTTTAAAGAACTAGATCAAGTAATCATTGAAGAAAATCAAAACATAAAATTGATTTACAACATTGTAAGAAGAATTTGGTCCATCATACTCTATGGAAGATCAATAATACCATTTAATAATAGGTATGATTTCAAAGACATGGATAAAAACGAAATGAGCTAAGTAGGTAGAGATTGTAGGGTTTGACCTAAAAGCATGATATAATGATTGTTAATGGATCCTTGATAATGGATAGACATCCCAGATGATGGAAATTTATGATCATTCCATATACATAATGTAAGAAAAGAAAATAATTTCCAAAATTTCACAAAGATGAAGGCCTCAATATCATTATATTTGGAAAACCCATGTTTAGGGGAAAAGAAATGAGACATGATGATGTATTGGATGTTTATGGTCTCTATCATAATATTTTAGGTGTGAGCTAATTTTCTGACCTGCTCTATGATATAATAGTTACCATGAATTTTTGCATCATCAAGGAAAAAATAGTTAAATTTTTTTCTAGGTAATGTGCAGAAAAAGGGGAATAAATACGTTGTGACTGTAAAAGAAATAAGTGAATTCTATCTAAATAAAAGTAAAATATGTTATATAATAACTAACATGTAATTATATTACCTATATCTTGATAATTTTAGATGAAATGTTATGTATCTCTATATCTTTTAAAGTAATCATGTTATCATACTCACACGTGTTACTCTTTACAACATGGGAATATCATTTGACAAATAAAGATATAAAAAGTATAGAAGTTAAAAATAGTGCGTGACCTATTGAATGCCGATGTATATAGAACTATTTCACTAACATCCATTGAATTTAAATGGTTTTGGATTCTTTTCATTGATTATTTTAATGTGATGGTGTGGATATTTTTTCATTTCTTAAAAGTCTAATGTTTTCAATTTCAAAAAAAATATCATAGGGAAGTTGAATGTATTATTGGATGGAGGATAATAATGTTCCGAACCAAGAATTCAATAATATTTACAAATATAAAAGTAAAGGATTATCTCAAAAAACATGGGATAAGGTCCCACGTCTCGATAGTGAGAACTCTTCCATAAATGGAGTGTTTGAGAGGAAAAATAAAACAAAAAATGACATGTACAGTACAATGACTATTGAAAAGGACCATATAGATAAATTTTTGAAGGAGACAGTCTTTGAATATTTCTATATTTCTAGTATATATTAATTGTCTGTAAAATATGAATGTATACTGTATGATCCCTGGTATAAAAATATGCCAGCATTGAAAATATTTCAAATCTTTGGGAGTTGTTTTTTTTCAGTAATGATAAATACATGAAGATTGAATCAAGTATAGATGATGGGATATTCCATGGATACTCAGGTACAAGAAAATAATATAAATACATCGAAATGAATCTAGTAAATTCCTTCAAAATCAATGATATCACTATAGTAAAAATGTAAAAAAATATTCAACAAAATAGTGAATAGATGTACAATGAACATAAAGAGAATATAAGAATATACAGGTAGTAGATGTATAAAATAATGATTTATAATTATATATTGATGGTAAACAAGATGGATTCATAATTTTATCTACATTAAAGATGAAATGTTGATCTTAAATTCAAAGTAAGATCATCATCAGTGATCATTCAATAACATTATTAACATTGTGATTAATGTATCAAAATAAAACATCCTTTCAATATTATGTAAAGTAGAAATTCTTTAATAAAGAAATTGTAGATGAAAACGGGGTTCTAGATATAATTAAAGATATTCACCAAAACAAGTGGAATTAGATATGAAATATTATTTAAGGCTTGATAGATAAAAATTTCATCAAGACAAAATGGTTCTTCTAGAAAAAAAGTAATGAAAACAACATAGTAATTAAAAACAACAACTAGTATGAAATGGTCACTCCTAGATCAAGGGAATAAATATAGATGATACAATATCATCTATTGTAAGGATAAAAAAAATCCATTAATTCATTACCATAGCAGTGTAAATAATGTTTATTGTTATCTAGATGGATACGAAATATATATTTCGGAATAGTTTTTTAGAAAAAGTGGGGTACATTGATGATCTAGATGATTTTATTTTTTATGAATATGATAAAAAAGTTTATCAGCTGAATAATGAATTATATGGGTCGATGAAAGAACCCATTCCATGGTATTCAAGACTACATCTGTTTTCAAATAAGATTAGTTTACAACATGGTTGAGTTTATTAAAATATATATTCCAATAATGAGGCTAATCACTATATTATGGTCATATTATATGTTTATGACATTATATTTTGAGACTTATAGGAATTATATTGACAATAATTCACTTATTTCATTAAAAGTGAGTTTTAAATGTCAATTATTGGTGACCTAGAAATTATTTTCATTCATAGTTGATGCAAGGAAGGCATGGCAGTTTATCTCTCAAGCCAAAATTTCTATGTAGGTTCTGATATTATTTGAAATGGATAATATAAAGGTGATGGAAACTATAGTCCCATCATAGAATATTATTTTTTGTGGTTGTGAAAGATAACATATTAATTTCTTTAAAAGTCTATGGTTGGTTGTATAAACATAAAAGATTAGAGAGGTGGAGGAGGAGTGCATTGTTGGAACTGAAAAACCTGGTATGTGGATTGATGAAAACGATTGAGGATAATAGTGAGACAAAAAATGGACACAAAGGGATATCCACTATATTCAGATGAGTATGAATTATTCACCATTGATCAATCTGGTTTTAATGTAGGGATTGTTTTTTATTTCCTCAATTTTAATTTTCAAGCATGTATTTTACATTTTTTTTATTTTTCTATGATTATCCTTATTCACATGAGTGTGGATTTATTTGGGATTCTTTAACATAATTATTTAAAAATTTTGTTCATATTTCATCCCCCTAGGATCCATGATTTTATATCATTCATGAGGATCACATTGACAATGTCGATCTTACTCTGATATTGTTCTTTTCCAAAAACAATTCCTTACTTTCTTCATCATTTACCCAATGGGTTAGTGATTCGATATTCATGGCCAGATTCGAGCCCTAACGAAAAATGAAAATTCATGATGGATTGATGAATGATTTACGAATTATATTTATTTGAAGAATCAATATGTGTTGATGGATGGGAGTGATTACAAAATGGATTGAAACCTCTGTATAGTAATGGGAGGTCTGGTAGCTACCAAACCAGAGATTGGAGATCAAATTTATAGATATTAGGGGCCAGTAATTGATGAATAGAGGCATTACATTTCATTTTTTATGTATTCATGTGGTACAAACAATATGGGTGGTGAAAGAATTGATAGATATGAAATCGATGTAAAGGCAGGCTTCTATTCCATTGGAAACCTTTTCTACACAACATGTATCTCTGAGAAAATCACACCATTTATCATTAGTTCTCGTTGAGGACATGGTTTTCATCTTGAGTTAAATATTACTTTCAATAAGGCTGGGCCCATATGCAGGGTGACCCTACCAAAGAAGCAAATACATGTGTTTAGGGAACCACCAAAGCCCCTAAGAGGACAGACATGTCGTGTACCCACAATGACACGTCGGGCACACACAGGGACAACATGTGGTAAAATATGGTAGAAGTTATGTGGGCCAAAAAAATTTAACATGATCATGGTTAGGCATACATGTCATGTCTAAATAAGTACATACTCTATGAATCCCCATGGTTGGCCAAATCAAGTCCATTAGAGGCACACCCATGAAATTAGGTGAGGTCACAAACCATCTGACCCCAGGTACATGTCATGTACATTAGTTTTGAATGTTGAGTATCGTGAAGAGATATAAACAGTGTTGGAATTTAAGAACATGGTAATTTACCCTAGTAATAAATGAAATGTACCCACATCAAAACATTCTTCCTTGTTTATATCCTTTATCAGAACATGGATTGGGTCTTGTGAGTAGCCTATCCTGAGTAGATTTTCACACTGGACATTATATCAGTCTCCAATTTGGCATCAAATATACAAGACAATGTATTATGAGTCAGAATATTCTTTCAATTGTTTCTAGTCAATGATAGCGATTGGGTTTCTACATTAGATAAATGTCGATGTTGGTACTCCCCTATCAGATCAGGGTACGTGTACACATACTATTTTTATAGGTAGAGTCAGTACTCACCCACACTATAGAGGGAACATGACCTCTTTCTAAAGAGTGTTACTCTACTATATTTAGGCTCTGATGGGTAGTGGGTCCCCATTGAAATAGTTCTACTTCATAAAAGGAGGACAATGTTGAGATTTGGTCCACCTAATATTATTTCATATAATATTTTTCATGGTTTATGCCATCAAAGATGGACCCTGAGGAGTTGTATGATATCACATAACCATTAATTGGATGTGAAGATGGAAATACCCTTTCCCTATTCATTTTGGTTTCTTTTTGAGAATATATAACATTGAGTTTTCTTCACCACCATACCTTTGGGATTGTGTGAAATATTTAATTCATTTTATAATTATTTGTTCTAGGTGTTTACAACTATGTATATACATACTCACCCAATTATGAGATATTACCACACATGTTATGTCTTATGCATGGGACTGGTAGATTGGTGGTTACATTAATGGACACAATATTGGTGGATTATAGATGTAAATAGAGGTGATCCCAATGTTCGGTATATAAAATTAGATATTGTGCTATATAATCTCTTCACATTTTTCTATTCCCAGTCTTTATTAATTTATAACCTAATTTCTTGGTTGGAATATTTTCCCCTTTCTATCAGTTTTCTTCATTGTTTCACTCTGATGCTTTTCATAGAGTTTTTCATATTCCTTTTTTATACTCTCCATGTATCATTATTTTATTATAACTCTACACCACTGAATGGTTATGGTTGAGTGGATACCTATATCCACATTAGAATGAGGTCTCATATTTTAGTAATATGGTTACTGATCACATGTCTCTATCCCCTGGCCTATAGGTGTAGGTCTAGGGGTATCCCCTTTAGTTTATAGTCTAACAAGGAGGGGTACCGGTGTATTAGTTGATGAAATAGTAGTATCTAAGGAATTTTTTCATGGGGAGGTGTTTGGAGTTAAAAAAATATATGAGGATTGATATGGGAAATTAGCAAAATGTTGTTATAGTTTCTCAAGTATATCTCTCATGTCAGGGAACCTTGTGATGGTGTGATGACTGATATATCCATAAACCATGACTCTAACTACCTTATTGCTACTCAACATGCATAGGAATGAGTTCAAGGAAACATTCATGATTTGTTTACTTTAGGTAGTAATATAGTCACGCTTCCACCCAATGGACTATGCATGAATCCTCTTCTACTATTCCAGGTGGATGATCAATTTAATGTTTGGTTATATGATTAATCTAATAGGTAAATATAATGATTCTTATAGACATAGTGTGTTATGTGCGATACAATAACTTAGATTAAGAGAAAAAAATTCATTATTACACATTAATTTATGATTTATTAAATAAGAGAACACATAATAAATACCATATCACTAATAAATTTATTATATCTAGGATATTGGGTCATTACATAACATCTTAAAATAGGGCATAATTCATCATTATTCAAAACAACCTTTAACATGATCATATTATTCAGTGTTCATAAAACTGATTGGGATAAACTAGGACATACAAATTAATGGGGTGAGATATATGTTCTATAATTTGAATTTAAAAAATCATAACCTAAAGAAGGAATTATATTTTAGACAATAGGAATATAAAAATAAAAGGGATGAGAATCATATAAATAAACAATGAGGAATGATATAATATGATAACATAAATGAAATATGGGTATGTTTAAATAACATTAATAATGAAATAATAAACATTAGTCAAGGTTAAAACCCAAGAAATCATGAAATAATATTCTTAGGATAATCTATCGTTCACCAAAAATGTAATATCAAGAGACTAAAACACTACTCATTGCATAATATCGTTGTCTAGAAACACCCTTCATTATCATATAATGTACATGTATAAGTGTGGATCATAAATAATATTTAAACGAATATATTTAATAACAATGAATCCCATGGAAATTTATTTTAGATTACCTTAATATAATACCCATTTCAAAAAAGTATAAGTGAAAAATAGTGAATACCCTTTATAGGAAATGGGTATGAGTATTTACTCCACCATTATTTGGAATGAAAAATAACCATAATATTTCAGCATCATATTGGGTGTACATAATGGTTCATTAGAGGGATTAATGAGAGTGAAACATGTCTCTAATCATATGGATTCCAAAATGGAAGTAATATTTATGTGAACAAACATACCAAACAAGAAAAATATCAAATTAATAGGTACAATATAAAATATATTCTTGAATAAAAAGAAGTGGTAGACATCCCTTACCTTGAGATTTTATTTATAAATTCATTGGGAACCATGAGAGGAATATATATATATATATTGTAGGGAAGTGTAATGATGTTCTCTAAGGTTTTTTTGTGAAAAGTAATGGGAGAATTGGTGGGTTAATATATGAAAATGGAGGGGGTTCTTTAATATTTCCCAAACGTTGGTTTGAACTTTATAAAATAGTTTAATCAAAACCACAAACAAACCCATAGTTTTTTCCAATTGTTTTTTACAATGATGAGTGGTTATCATTATTTTTTTTCAAGGGCCTAACATTATAAAATATTACACTTGGTTATGTGTAAGTAAGTCATGTTATTAAATAAATTCATTTAAAATCATCAATATATAATATAGGTTTTAGAGGATTCATAAATCTAGTACAAAAATATTAAAATTGCCTAAAGATAACCAAAAATTAAATGGGAAACATACTTTGGTTCCTAGAAAAATTTTATATAATTTATTGCATTATTAATGGGCTATTATGACATCATAATACACACCGTATATTTATAATGAATTTATTATTTACTCAAAAACTCAATTGTATCATAAAATAATAAAAAATTTACAATTAGATATTTTTTTTATAATTTAAAAAACAATATTTATTTTATAAAAATAATTTTCCAAATTTAGTATTTTTCACATTTAAAATAGAACAATCATTTATTGAGAAATGATGGGTCCTTTGACAATAACAACTTTTTAACCCATATAAAAATTAAATTTGACTTCATATAAATAATATGTCCATTTATATTTAATAATTTTTTTTAATAATAATATTTTTTGAAATATCATATGATTATGAAAATATACTAATTCCTCAAAATATATTCCTTAATTGAAATTTAATATGACCAAAAAATAAAATTTTTGTTTTGTGGAATAAAAATAAAATCTATTTATAAGTACAAACAATAAAAATTAAATATACTATTTATTATATAAAATATATGTAGTCATATAACTATGGTCATGATACATATAACTTCATTAAAAAAGAAAATTTACTATGGGTATGGTGTGCACTGAGGATATTTTCATCTGGTGGTTCATCATTCCTGGTTTGGTCCATGATCTTGAGGAGATTGAACTTCTCAGATAAACAGTTTCACTCATAAATTAGTTAGTAGATCTCAGATTGGTCATGGTGAAGTGAAATTCCCATTGATTATAGCTCCCTTTGATACTCCAAAAAACGGGCTTTATACTCTATAATCCTACCAGTTGAGTTCGTCAATTCCATTTTTTGTGTCAATTGGATTTTAGAAAACCCAATATTTATACTAACCATATGATCACTATTAAATGACTGTATTATCAACAGTTATGATTCTTAATTGTCTTTTAAATCCAATATGATATAATAAAACAAAATAAGTTTGTGTGTTTTCTATAACCAAAATACATAAAAGACAATTAATCAAATCAGAATGAGTATTTTATTTCTAAAATATCAGATTGGTACAATATTCCCCCAATTATAAGTTACACCCTTAAAGTATTCATTTCATACACTAAAAGAGATGATGGTAATTATATTTCATCACCTCATGCATTTCCCACATCCATTCTTCAATATTGTAATTTCTCCATAGATCATTGACCTAGGGCACTGTATAATATCTTAAAACATTGTCCTCATGATCTAAGATCTTTAATAGATACTCTTCATATGAGAGACCATTCTACAATGAAACCACGTCTAGAATAAATATATGTTTGGGGTATGGTATGCACATCCTCAAGAGGTATACCTAGAACAAATCATTTACTTAAGACATGTTAGGTGGGAGTTATAGATGATAGTCCAATACTTTGAAATGATCTAGGATATCAAAGGGACCGATGTATCTTGAACTCAGATTTCACTTCTTCCAAAATATCAGGTTTTTATTCCATGGATATTTTTAAAAGAATAAATTATCTCAAACCTCAATGTCTAGGTCTCATTTCTTATTATCAGCATAGAACTTCTATCAACTATGATCAGCCCAGATGTTCCACTAACTGGTATTGACCTTTTCCACAATTTCCTCGATCATTTATGAACCTAGTAGTTTGTGTTCTCCATCATCAACCTAATATTCCAGTGTTATACACCTCTTCACATAAAGGTCTTCATAACGATCCATTTGGATTCCTGAGTGAAAACATTTATTATTTGAAAACTCAACCATAGTAACATGTTGATCACATCCTCCTTTGATGTCAATTTATCATTATCTTAGTATATCCTCAAGTGTCTAGATATTCTACAAATATTATCCAACACATTGTGTTTGATATTTTGTGTTGTAGTTCAACATAGTATTTATAGAATCATGGATACTAATCCATATCATGGAGGTAAATATTGGATCTCAATGAGATAGAATATGAAATAGTGTTACATGCTGTCCCACCACTTCTATAATGTATATCATTGCAATATGATTGAGTGATAATTCCTCTCGGTTTATAATTAAGTGAGAAAACACAATAATATTTTCCATCACAACAAATAAAGAATTATTTCCTCGCGATTTATTTAGAATGCATGTGGTAAGTAAATCATTATGTTTTCCCAATTCCATGTTGGTATGGGTAATGGTTGTTTCATCCCCTTGAAAATATTCCTTTTACAATTAACATGCTGAAATATTAGAAAACATGAGGTATATTCTGTTATCTCCTTCACATTGTCCCACTAATAGTTCTCTTGGATATGTTGGTGTATCATTATTATCCTTTGAAAATAGAGATGTTTAATCTATGCACATCATCTAATATCCCATTTTTAATGCTTGATTTTATAGTACACACAGACTTGACCAAATTCTTACAACTTTATCTTCATTAATTGGGAAAGATGATATTTTCCATTTTATTATAGCTTACACCATATTCGAAAATTCATATATATGCCTCTTTGGTCAACCTTTATATTCTAAACAATGGATTGATTAATAATTATTTACAAATGGTTTCATGATGTTCCTTATTTTATTATTCTCATTTCTATCCAGTAATGTCTAGGAAGACTATATGCTTCTAAATTATCATCAATGATAAAATTGATGGAAGATTTATACATAGAGAATCTTACAATTTTTTTTCTTTCCTAGTATGAAAGTGTATTGAGTATTCATACACATTAATTATCTTTAAATATCTTCATAGGTGCATGCTCATATCTTAATTTTTCAATATATACTTGAGTCTCTTGTGATCAGTATATATTTTGCACTACTCCCTAAAATGATAATTCCACCATGTTTTCAACATATAGATCACTACATCCAACTCTAGATCATGTGTTGGGTAGTTTAGATCCTAAAAATTAAATTTCCATGATGTTTATGACGTTAATTTTTCATTTTATATTGACACACATCCCAATCCCATCTTCAAATCATCATTGTATACCACATACATGTGTATTGAATGTCCTCTTTTTTAACTCCATTATGTTATCTTCACAGTCATTATTTTAAAAAAACTCGACTCCCTTTCGAGTTATCTTGGATAGATGGTCTAATAATCATGATAAACTTCATTGAAATTGATGATAATACCTAGATAACACAAAGAAATTATGTATTTCTATCACATATTTTTTACTCATCCATCATTAAATTTCTTCTGTCTTTGAAGGGTCCCCTAATATCCCATTTATTGTGATAATATTCTATATGAATGAAACTTATATCTACTAGAAAAAAAATTTTATATAAATTTCATAAATATGATCTTTTTTAAGGACATTAGCATAGTTCTCTGATGCTCCTCATGCCCCTCCATTCTTTTGGAGTATGTTATAATATCATCTTTAAATATTATGACAACATTTTCATGGTAATATCTAAATAATATATTCATCATGTCCATGAGGATTGTTGTTGAATTAGTGATTCAAAATGGAGTTACTATGAAATCACAGTTCCATTACCCTACAATCAATATAGACTTGGGGATATTCGTCTTCTTTAACCTTACTTGATAATTACCCAACCAAAGATCAACCCTGGAAAAGTATTGGGATCCATATAACTAATCTATCAAATCATCAATCCATGGTAGAGGATACATATTCTTTTTCATGATCGTGTTTAGATCAAAATAATTAATTCAAAGGTGTATTGATTATAACACCTTGAGATTTCACAAAATATATTTTTTCAAATTTATTTTCTATCTTTAATATTTTTCATTTGACACAATACTAAATATAAATTTTTTTATACATAAAAAGTTATGATTGTATTTAATTATACAAAACACCAATTCAATATTTTTCTATAAACATAACTTATATTATCTTTCCATATACTAAACACTATGTTTGTATAGTGTTGCAGAGATTGTTGAGTTCTTTTGATAGTTTGCATTAAATGCAATACTAAGTTTTATCAAACAAAAATATATTCTTAAAATATTACTATTCAATATTATAATATATATCCTAACCATTATTCTAAAGACTATGAATTATATTAGCTAACATATAAAAATTTATGGTTTAAAATATGAATTTATTGGTCACTAATTATGTATAAATGAAGAATATATACCAATTGAATATAAAGGCAATATAGTTTTTTATGCTCCCAAAATAGTTTTGTTTAAATTAATTACATTAATTACAAATATTGAGTGATATTTATGAAATATAAATGTAATATATTCAATAATATTTTATATATTCCTCTAATATATACTACATACAATATATAAGAATAACCCAAATTTTACATATAAAACCCTATATTTTTCAAAAAGATAATTTTATCACTTATTAATATAGAACCCATTTAAAATCACAAATTTCACCCATTTTTAATTTTTATATAAAAAATAAAAATTTTATTTTAAATCTCAGTAAAAAAATTACTTAGGTTGAATTGTTGGTATTTTTCTAAAAAGATTAATATTTCATGAATAGTGAAAAAAGTTGAATTTTAATTGAAAACAACTTTTTTATTGAAATAATTTATAGTATTTGATTACAATTGTGTTTTTTCTTTGTATAATGTAATTTTTTTTAGTTTACTTAATTTTGTTCCTTGGAATCAATTTTACATTGAATATAGTTATAAACATGATTCAATCTTTTCTATGTCTTAACTTTAATGACCCTTTTTCTCACCCCATCAACGAGATTAATTTTATATTAATTTATTCCAATTATGTTTATTGAATTCAGAGAAATGGATTATATATTTGTAATAATATGGCCGAATTATTTAAATAGGTCTCTATTAATTTATGAAATTATGAATAGTAACCTTGGTAATATTTTTTATTATAATTAATGTTAAATCAAGTAATTAATGTGAAAAATAATATTATAACTAATATTAAATTTAACTAGAAATTGTCATAATTTCATTAAATGTTTGTGTGTTGAAAAAAATATTACTTTGGATGATTTTATGTCCACTTGGAGGAACTTGGAGGATTGTAATACATTTATAGGATTGTATTCAAAGGAATGAGAATTTTGTGACACTATTATTTTTAACAATAGATATATTCTTTATATGGTTTCATATAAGTGATATGACCATATATAAATAATATTTCAAATAAAAAAATTATATATAATTTTAATTTGTTTATAGTTTTTGGGAAACAAATGTTTTTATTAAATAGTGTCACAATGATGATGCAATACTTGTTTAACTAATGAGAGAATCAAATAAATGATATGAAATATATAATAATAAATATAATATGACATAATATTTGTCATGAATGAATTTTTTGGATGACATTTACATGTTTGTGATATTTTGAAAGGGTTTTTTCGAAGATACCATGTACTGATGATATTTTTAAAAAGTCAGGCAATGAATAGTGTGAAAATTGACATTATTGAAATTTTAATGAAAAAAGTATTTTATTATATTATATTAAATTTATAAAAATAAAATATTCATCTAAATAATTGGTATAAGCCCTAAAATTTCATAAATAACTATTTTGTAGTTAGTTTTTCATTTTGTTATAAATATATTATCCCATAGGTAGTAAAAACATATATTGTCACTGTAAGAGTTAAAGGGATTAGTCAATTGACAAAAAATATATTTGTAATAATATGAAAATAACATGTATAAAACTTATTAGTTGATATTTTTTAGCTAAGAAATATCTTAGATTATGAATAACTCATTATGGATCCATTTTTAATAAAAAATTAATTTTTATTAATTTATTATTTTTGGATATTTTATTTGTTCCCCTCCACTATTTTATAAACGGAACCCTCTCTTTATCTTTTATTCACACCTATAAATACATTTTTCATAGCCAAAATATACCATATTAAACTCCCAAAATCAATCTATTAATCCTATAATCATTATTTTTCTAATAAAGAGAACCTAAGTAGCCCTTTTGTAAAAATTAAAAGGAGATACTTAAAGAAGAGGTAATGTTCATCAATTATCTTTTTTTATTTCATCCTTGAAATCCTTAAATTATTTTTATTTTATTTTTTTATAAAAACATGTGTATCATAAATATATTGGGATATTATTAATATAAGGGTTCTACCTATAATCTCAGAATCACTTCCATAAAATGTGTAACAAACATACCATTCTTTTTCATAGATAACTACCCCTTAGAAAAAAATGTTGTTTTATTTTTCTATAATAACCACTTATGGTTGGTAATAATGATTGGAAATAAATTTTTATATTCTATATATAATATTTATCATATATCTAAAATTTGTTAATTATAATATCATATCTACCTTTTTGCAATCTAACATTTTGTGAAAATGAAAATGTCACTCATGCATACATATGGATTACCACCTCACATTCAAATACTTTTTTCTTAATATTTTCAAAATCCAATTTATGTTAAAGTGATAACCTCACATTCAACTGAAAAAAAAGAAATTATTACACGAAAATGATACTTTGACATGGGAATTGTCAATAAAGGTCTAATATGAGGTAATAAGAAAATTAAATATGTTTTAGAAATATGTATGAATATGATTTCCTATTATATGAATAATTAAATTATATTTAATGTAACTAGGGTTTTAATTCATGTGATGAATGTTAAGACTTAAGGTAAGTGATTTTCATCCCATTTTTTTATTTTTGTGAGATAAATTCCTTTTTCACCACTCGCTGCATTTGCGAGTTGTATATAATGAATTATGTCATGTTATATAATTAGTTTACTTGATTAAGTGATATTATAATATTTAATTGATTTTATTATTTTTTTAGGTTAATTATTATAATTTTACTCAAGTATTATGATATTTATATCTAACATTGATTTATGTGGGACACAATCCTTAAACACTAATTTTTTCATCTATGTGGTTTATATACGTCCCATTAGTATATTTTATGAGTCTTATATAAAATATTATACTATTTTTAAATAAATTTAATTCTCTTTATTTCATGGGGCCTATGACTCTACTGATATTAATGTGATGAGTATTTATCTCACAATATCATAAATATTGGGGATTTTTTTGTTCTAAATATCTTTTGGGACATATATAACATCCACATGATTTTTTTCTAGTAAATGTTTGAAAAATGTTGTTCTTCCATTCCCCAATTAACATATAAATTTATTTTGACACATTTTTGAGTTTTTCCTAAATTGTTTGAAATCAATATTTAATTTCAGTTTTACAAATATGGTACCTTTTTTTGACTTTTCTAGAAAAAATACAAAAGGAATATTTTTCAACTTGTACGACATGATTTTATTTTTATTATTTATTGAAACATTAATCCCATGAATTTTACCCAACAAGATTATATGATTATTTTAAAAAATTTGATTTGTTTTTATTTTAAAATTTCCAGGAATTTTAGGAAAATAAAATGAATCTAATGAAAATATATTTTCCTGAATAATTATTTACAATTCGTTTACAAAATGTTACATGTGTTTTAATGGGTAAATTTTTCACGTATGATATCTCAATTATTTGTATTGTTTTTATGTATATGATGTAATGATATTTATGATTCCCATTTATTTCCATAGGTTATATTATTACTGAATGATGTTTATAAAACCCATTTTTTCATGTGTTCTGATATGATGAATCATTTTGATTTTTGGGGCACATATATGTATGTTCAAATTATGATATGGGTGGGACCTATATCTAATTAAAATTCATTGGGTAATGATTAATTTTTTATGAGATCAAGGGGAACACATGAGGGCATCCCAATCCGAAAACAAGAGGGTACACGAGAGGGAATCTGAAGCTCAAAAATAAGAGTGTATAGAAGAGGACATCCCAAGCCTGAAGTGGGTACATAGGTGGTTATCCCATGCCTAAAATTTTACAAAGGTATTGAAAGTTATCCTTGACATAGGGTCTCTATATTCTTATGTGTATGAGCCAATTCTATGTATGATTCATATGATATAATTTAATGGATTATACTCTTGATTTATTTATCATTAATGTCTTATGAACAACAAATCATTATAATGTGGTACATTTTTTTGATATTATATATTATATTTATTATCTTATATTGATCATGAGCATGTTATCATACCATTTTGGTCATTATATGATTATGAATTTTAATTATGAACCAATACTAATCATTTGAGATCACCATTTCTTATGTTTTCCTTCTCTAGGTTATGGAGGAATGATTTATGTAGAATTACAAAGGGGGAATATATTTCTAGGAATTATTGAATATATTTTGATAATTTAGAAGATTCATTTCCCATGTTTCCAATGAAAATAAACTAATATGACATTTGGGAGTATGTTTTTAATGTTTAGTGCATTATGAAAATGTGATGTATTGTCTAAGTTCATCAATCCAAGGATGTTATTATTAGTATCAGAGTGAAGGCTTAGTCAACATTTATAAACTAGAATAAGATATTTTCATTGATATCCCTAGGGATATTTCTAAGGATATTTATTGGGGTTTATATAATGATAATTATAACTATGAGTTAATTTTTATATAAAAGTCATAGAATTTCAGAAAAGGATAAAGAGAGTAATATTTGAGCATTACATACTGGTCTGGATACTATAAGTGGATACTGTTCTAGCCTAGACATACCAAGGGGTAACAACTCTAGAAATGTGTGTCGGTCCTAACTCATGTGTAACTTGGCATATGATAATATGCCTTGCTACACCCCAGGTTTGACACTCTCAGGGGATCTACTTTTGGAATTCACAATCTCATTACAAACCATCATGATGGATTTAAATATAAGTTTGATATGAATGAAAAAATATAAACCTATTTTCAATATATAAAATAATTATATGTCACGATTTTTAAATCCTTTTAATGTTTTTCATGATTATATCGGTTTCCATTAAGATTAGTGTTTCTCAACCTATAATTTCTAGTTCTAGACAATGGATGGAACTAGAAGGAACATAGTTGACAATGATAGTTTCTGATGTAGATTGTATGGGAATTATAAAAATTGATGTACAAATTGAAAACCTCATAAAGAGAGTATGGAAGGTGCTATGATTATTTGATTTACTACTGTAGATATTAAGACCAAAAATTAACTATTAAAGGTTGGGGTTGTTCTTCTAGTAATCATCAAATTAAACATCAGAAGCATGATTACAATGAAGTTGATAAATCTTACGAAATTATTCATGTATCATATTGTACAAAATAGTTGTTAATGAATAATATAATGAAGCATGAGCAATGGTTTAATAATAATATTGGATTATTTAAGTGTATATTAATTATAATTCAAATATTCTGTTATTTTAATGCTGAATTTTATATTTATATTTTGTAGATGTTTTCCTTTATGGATTTTCAAGAATGACTGAAATGAGGCTTTTGGACAAGGAAAAAAATTTACTGTCATGGTTATATTAAGTGAAGGTGACCCTTAACATGTTCCTAAGGATTTGAAATTGATATATTATATGGATATAGATATGATGATATAGATAACGTAAATTGGGTAGCATTTAAGAGTTCATAAATGATAAGGGATTTTTTTTTTGAAAAAGTTGTCTATGTTAGATTGGATGGTGTTTACAATATATTGGATTTATGGAATATATCTATAAATTTTTAAAATAAGGATGAACACATGTTTTCCAAAAAAATCATTAAATTTTAGGATATTACCATGTTTAAAGAGAATATACTATGATGGTATTCACATAATTATTATAATGTGAAAATAGTAAAAACATTCATATATGAGGGATCAATTTTATGATTATATAGTTACCTTATATATAAATTTATGGATTTTCATTTTTAAAAAGGGTTATATAGTTAATCATTTAAGAAATGTTTATATTAAATTTCAGATGGTGTTAGTAAGATTAATGTTTTATCAGGCCATATGAGGATTTATGTAGATTGGATAGAATATTTAAAATACCTTTTAATGATAGTATCTAAGGATAAATGGAATGTGTTATCATGGATATCAGGATCTTTTAGTAATTTAAGAATGAAAAATTCACCTTCACTTCTTGAATAAATAGATGAAATAAAGTAAGGAACTCCTAAAGAGAGAGATTGTACATATGAAAAATAAATAAACCAAGTAGTTATATTTTTGTAAGTTCATAGAAAGTACATGAATTATACCGCTATAAAAAAAGATATTGAAAAAATGATTTATCATAGTAGCTGCATTTTCGTTGAATTAAATTTTCCATTAGATCATCACAGATTTATGTTTTTATGATCACCTATTTAAAAAGATCAATGTTCACTATCATTTCTGATTAGAACTTGATGGTTAAATTTCCCTCTAATGATCGTGTTTTCACATTCCACCTATGTTATACTTTGTGGAAAAATAGTTATGAGTTACCTTGGGTAACCATTATGTTTATAACATTAATTTTTAAAAAGGATGTTTTGGAATTAATTATTACGATGTGGGTTTCTATGAACAGAACTTTAAAACATGAAAAATTTGATAATCCAAAAGAATTTTGGGGGAAAAATTCATCTTAAGGTCGTAGAATGTAACATCATGAGTTTTTTTAGAATATATTTTTTTAATTAATTTTTTTTTTAATTTTTTTCATTTCACACAGTACTAAATATAGATTTTGTTTTACAAAAGAAACTATGTTTGAATTATGTAATACCTAACACCATGTTGATATTGTTATATACAATTCTATTAGATTAGATTCCTGGTTACACAACAATATTCATAGCTTATGTTACACATATTATCAAATTATTTTCACAACTTTAATTACAAATAATACTAAATTTTACTGAACAATAATATTTTACAATTTTTTAATTAATATAAGAAGAAATAAAATTTCTATTAATTTAGATATTATGAATAATATTACCTAAATAATGAAAATATATGGTTTATAAGATGAGTTTATAGGTTACAAATTACTTACAAATGGAAAATATATAACAATTTAATATAAAGACAATTTGTTTATTTTTATGATCCTAAAGTCATTTGGTTTAAAAAAATTAAATTATTTACAACCAGTGATCGATAATAACTAAATATATATGTTATATATTCAATCCAAGATTTTTTATATTAATCCATTATATTTTATAAGAACAATAAAAAAACCTAATTTTATTTATAAAAACCTGTAGTTTTTAAAAGGGTAATTTTAACACCTTTTAATGGGGAACACCTTTTAAAAATAATTTTTTACATTTTTAGAAATTTTATATGTTAAAATGAACATCTTATTTTAAATTTTCTATCAAAATTTACTTTAGTTTATTTTTTTTCTGATAAAATACATTTTCTGATCAATCATGAAAATAATGAATTTTAATTGAAAATAGTATATTTATTAAAATAATTTATAGTGTTTAATTATTGTTTTTATTGGTTTTAAATTAAAATTAGATTAATTTTTTTATCATTTAAAATAATGCAGGTCTTTGGAATCAATTTTAAATTTAATTTACATATAAAAACATTTCTATCTTTTGCATGTTTTAACATTGATAACCCATTTTCTCACCCCATCAATGTGATTAATTTTAAAATAATTTATTCCTATTATATGTTTTTAATATTAAAAATTGAATAAATATTTGGAATCATATAGTAGATATTATTTAAATAGGTCCCTTTTATTTTTGGACATTACGAATAGTAAATTTCATAATATTGATTTTTACTACAGTTAAGGGTAAATTGAGTAATTAAAGGTAAAATTATGATTATAACTAAACTAAAATTACCCTAAAACCTATCTATATTTCATTATAAGAGTTATTTTTGACCAAATTATACCTTTTACTGATTTTATATCTAGTTGGATGTACTTACAGGACACTAAAACATTTATAGTATTATATTCAAAGGAGAGACAATTTTGTCACACTTTTCTTTTTAACAAGGGAAATATATTTAATATGATGTTATATATGGGATATTATAGTTTATAAATAATATTTTGAAAGATACGTTTTTATATCATGGTAATTTATTTATAAATTTTATTAAAATAATAATTTAATTAGATGGTGACGTAGTGATTATGCAGTAATTGTTTAGTTTAATGGATAATCAAATAAATAATAATAATATTATTAATATAAATAGAAATTGATGATATGTTAAATGATTTAGTTATAAGATATCATGTATTTATGATTTTTTATAAACTTTATAACAATGAGAAGTTTCAAAAATGACATTATTTATATTTTAAAATAAATAATATTTTATAAAATGATATATATTTTTAAAAAATATAAAAATAGTCTAAATAAATTTTATAAGCCCCAAAATTTTAGAAATGATTAATTTATTGGTTTTTTAATTTTAAAGTAAATATATTAACCCATAAATAGTAAAATCCATGTTGTTACAGTAAGAGTGAAAAGGATTAATCAAGGGTTAAATCTAAAAGATAAGGGTCATAATTTGAACTATACATGTCTAAAAAATATTGTTTTAATGTATGTAGATATATCAATATATAATATTTAACATAAAATTAATGGTATCCATATGGTATCAATAACTAATTTATAATAATTTAATATTTTATAAGATTCCAAGAGTGCCCCACCCATCTCGTAGAAAAAAAGCACTTGTACTTCTCTTTTATTCACACCTATAAAGTCCTTTGAATTATAAAATATATTATAAATTTTACACCTAGAATACTTTAATTAATCCTATAATACATTATTTTGTAATAAATCCAACCAAAGTATCACTTTTTTTAAAATCAAAATGAGAAACCCAAAGAAGAGGTAATGTTCGTGAACTAACATTTTTATTTTATTTATTCCTTAAAATCCATCAATTATTTTTATATAATATTTATATAATAACCTATGTATCCCCAATATATTGGGATGTTGTTATGTTAATTTTTCATCCTACACACTCACACACTTTCATCCCTTGGGTAACAAACTTACTGTTCACGTGAATGTCGAACCACCACCTCATGAAATAATGTTCATTTTTTATTTACCACCTATAATGTTTGCGAATAATGATGGGAACAATATTTTTATATGATATATATTATAATTATGATATAATTAATTTTATTAAATTATTATATCACTTCAACCATTTTAATAGCTAATATTTTGGGATGATGATAACATCGCTCGTGCATACGTATTGGTTAACAAATCAACGATGTGTTGTGATTCGTTATTTTCCTATAATTAATGGATGGTAATAAAAATGAATATTTATTAATATATATTTTATATGACAAAAATTTTATTCTATAATGATAATATATCATATAATTTTCTTTATTTTCATCTAATAAGAAAATGGAATCTACGTTTATGCATACGTATGGCCTACCATTTCTATGAACGGTGTATTCCATTTCATATATCTATCTTTTATACTACTTTTATATATGTTTATATATAGAATATATTATATATATAATTAATTTATTACATTATATAAATAAATAAAATCATGATTTATGTATGATGACCAAAAATGAATAGTAAAAATACATACGATAAACAAAGTGGTTATTACCTGCAAATGTTACTTTAACATGATAATTGTTAACTAACAGACAATATATGTTCATAGGAAAATCATATATGATAAATATATATATATGTTATGTTGTATATTTTTAAGAAACATATATCTCTTATTAATGTGTTTTTAATGTGTATGAAGGAAGTCAAGACTTAAGGTAAGGGAATTTCATCTGACTTTTTATTTCTGTGAGATACATTCCTTATTCCCCAATAAATTATCTTTTTTGTAGTTTATATACTGAAATATGTCATATTATATAATTAATTTTATTTATTTAATTATATTAAAATATTTAATTTATTTTATTATTTCTGGGGGTTTATGATTTTAATGTTACTCTTGTAGTAAGGGATTTATGTCTCACTTTTATTATTATGAGAAACATGCCATATACAATACATCTTTCTTATACATGGTGTATATACTTCCCATGAATGTATTTTTTAAGTATTATCCAGAAGATTATATTATTTTCATGTCTATATAATTTTATTTCTTTCTTGGGAAATATGGTTCTAATTATTTTAAAGTGTGAAGTATTAATTTTACAAAGTCATAAATATTTGAGTTTGTTTCATTGTAAATATCCATTGAGAAATATTTATAATCCACTTATATGTTTTCTAAAAATCTATTTAAAAATATTTTTCACATTAGGAAACGAATATTTAATTTTATTTTTACCCAGGTTTTACTTTTTATTGAATGGTTTGAAGGGGATATCTTTTTGTATTTTTTCAAACATGGTACTTTATTTGAATTTTATAGAAATACTACTAAATGTTTGGTTTTTAATTATACATCATGAATGTATTTTTATGATTTCATGAATCCGCAATTCCTTGGGTATTCCCTAATAATATAACACGGTATTTTCCAATAAAATTATTTCTTTTAAAATTGTGCCACATTTTATGAAACAAAACATCTTCAACGAAAGGATATTTTCCAAAAGAATTATTTACAAGTGATATATCATATGTAAGTAATATTTTAATGGGGATATTTTTCCTGGATGATATCTCTATTAAATATATGTTTTTTTATGTTTATGATGGAATGATATTTTTGAAATCCATTTCTTTCTATGGGTTATGTTATGATTGAATAATGTTTATGAAACCCATTTAATTTCATGGGTTATGATATGGTAAATCAATTTTGTTTTTCTAGAACATATATAATATTTCATTATGATATGGGTGAGAATTATATATCCCTCCAATTAATTAGGTAATGATAAATGTTTTATGATCTAAAATGGAACATGAGAGGGAATTCCAATACCGAAATAAGAGGGTACGCTGGAGTGCATCCCAAGCCCAAAGAAAGTACATGAGTGGTCAGAACGATCTTAACATGTTAGAAAGGTCATGGAAATAAATAAGGGAATATGGTTTTTATATACTTATGTGTACGAAACAATTCCATGTCTTATTCCTATGTCATGATTTTATGGATTATTATCTTAATTCCTTTACAATTCATGTCTTATGAACTATAAATCATTATGACATGATTCATGTTTTTGATATTTGATAAAAAGGGTATGACCATATAATAATCATGAAAACATTATCATACCCTTATGTTCATGATATCCAAATGATTATTTTTTATTTAACTATACCAAGAATTTTATCTCACCACTTGTTTATGTTCCCATACCCCTAAATGCGAAGGAAGGTTTGTAAGTAGAATTACTATGGGGGTATATTTTAGAAAATATTGATGTTATTTCACCATTTTAGAAGATATTTGTTCCATGTTTCAAAGGAACTAAACTAATATGGTCTTTGGTTGTCTTTATTGGTAATGTTTTATGAAATCAGTAAAAGTTATATAATGTCTATGTATGTAAATACTTGGTTGTTACACTAGCCCATCATTCCTCTTGATGAAGAGGATTAGTTGTCAAGGTGAATCACTTTGGTGTATGAACCCTTTATTCAAATTCACCTATTTTTTTTCTTTGTATCTTCATGTTCAACAATAGAAATTATATATAGATTCTTGTATAGTGTATGTTCCACCAATATTATCTGAATTGAAAATTTAGCCTCTTAGCTAGGATGAAGACCCTTTATTTCTTCAACAAAAACAGCAGAATATTCCCTCAAAATCGGATTACATTTAGTGGTGATAACATTCTTAGACTCAATCATCTGAGCTAAAAATCATTAATATAAGGAAATAATAACTAGTATTGAGATTTTAGGGATAAAGAAGATTCACCTTTATTCTTGCATTTGTATAGAATTAGAGGATGATTCATGAAACATAGATTGATTTCCATTGAAAAAATTAATGTTTTCTCTATATATAGAATACCAAAACATACATAGAGTTGCATCAAATTAACTATAAGGGAGAATAAAAATGTTCAATGGGAATTTTAGCACAAAATTTTATTAAATGGGAGAATTTATATACAAGGGATGCAACAATCCACCCATTTACCATTTTCAACGACAACTCTACTTCCATGATTTTTGGTGGTGCTTGAATAGTACAACTAAAATTTCATTATGTTAAGAAATACATAGAACCAAAATAAAAATATAGGTTCTCTATTATAGAATTAATAACCAATGCATTGGTCACCACTTAATTTTTAGGATTTACTTTAGTAGTTTTGATGAAATATTCTGTCCCTTGTTTCCTTAGAAGTTGTTGATATTGTTTTATTTTTCAACCCTTAGATTAGGTTTGTTGTTCACATATTTTCCTGGTTCCTTACTATTTAATCATTGTAAAATAGGTTCAATGTAGGATATATAATTCCTATATTCCATTACATTGTTGGGTTTCTCCTATCAGAAATCACTAGCTTGGTTCCCTATCCTTCGATACATAAAGATTTTCCATCCCCCCATATGAATTTTCTAGGGTTATTCTTTCCAACCCTTTTGAAAAGTGAGATGTTGAAATTTTTTATTTCTTCATCACACCACTATGATTACAGTCCACATTCCGTTTATTTTCCCCATGAGACTCTTGATGTTCTCTGATCTCCATTTTGACATTAAGGGTACATTAGAAATCTTCATTATATATTTCAATGTCTTAAGATCAGAATTGATTTTAATAGACATGGTTTTGAACCAACAAAGAATTATTCAACTTCAAATTTGATGTAATGTCAAAGAAAAATTCATATCAATCAATTATTTTGAATTTTTACTCAAACACCTTGATGGATTCACCATGTTTTTTCTAAATGGAAAGGAATTATATTTCAGTTTTTTGATGAATAGTGAGGGGAAATTAGTTTTTGATTTTTTTAAAAAATCCTTCAACCCCATATTTTCTATCTCTTACTCAAGCATTGTATTCTTGGTCAAAATCCACCACTAATCAGAATCTCCTTTCCTATGAGAGAAAAATTTTATAACATTATGTTTCTCGAAACATTGATGAATAGAGAAGATATAATCAATGGAGTTAATACATTTTCCATGATTATTGGAGAAGATGATCCATTGAATGTTAGAGGACTTAATCACATAATGAAACAAACTGTAGCTTTTTATTTTTGAGGGGGATTTTAGAATTCCTCCCAATTCAAGATTCTCATTAGAACCTAAGTTAGCTAAGAGTGTATTATTACAATGTTTAATATTCCTTCCACAATTGACTTGGACCTCTAATTTGAGAAGTCATCACATTGGACTCCACATTGATTATTAACTAGGTTAATCCTATTCCTGGCCATTGGATAGAATAAATGGAAAATTGGGGAGTGTATTTTTAAAATATTAATTTCATGAATGGGAATGAAATGAAATTAAAGAGATAACTCATAAATGACATGTATTTCCTTAATTTATGAATTACATTGTTTCAATCTATGTTATACATGATCTATTATCTAACATAAAAACATATTATAATTTTTGTTCCCATAATAATGGTTCATAATGAGTTAGTTAATTTAAAAAAGGATATCCCCAAAATATTCAAACTAGGTTTGTACCAATACCCATTGTCTGGTACCATTTGTCGATTGAGTATATCTCATTATTGTGATTTTGGGTTTTACCACTAGGTATATACATTCCAGAAACAAATCTATTTATATTATATATAAAATGATTTATTTTCATGGAAATAGATAACTATATAAATTAAAAAATCTTTAAGAGGTTTTATTATATTGATTCTTAACCCAAAAATGTTTTTCTAATCCTAATCCATAAAATTAATAAACTTTCTACTGGTACTAACCATGACAACCCTTTAATTTATATGATAGTAATTCATGATTTATTACTTAAGATTACACATTATAAAAACAAAAACATTGAGAAGTATAGACTATTTTAGAATTAGGTAGATTGTAAAATGAATTAAAAAATGGCATAAATCACATTTATTGAAAAAATCGCTAATGTACTCATATTATTATATCATTCAAAAATTGGATATGATAAACTTTGGGAAAACATAAGTAAATGATTAGATATAAGGACCTATAAGGGAATAAAAAAATAATAACATGAATAAGGAATTACATTTATGAAAATAGGCATATAAATTGGACATAAAATAGGTGATAATAATAAACATGAATAACGAGTCATGATATGGAATGAGAAAATAAAAGTATCGTGGGAATGTAGAAATGACATTAAACATGACCACATTATTATAATTCGTGGTTAAACACCAAAAAATTAACATAATTTTCTTAGGATAACATCCCATAAAACATACAAGGATTCTAATTCGTGTAAAAAATTACCAAATGCATTGGATCACTATTTGGGTGCACCCATCATAATCATATCACGTACATACCTAAGTAATCTACATAGATCATACACATAGTAAAATATTTATTAAAATTTAATTCAATGATAATGTAATGCGGATTTAATACAAGAAATTAAAAAATAAAATAAGGCCAGGTTAATGAATTTGAACATATTTGATAGGAAATGTGTATGGATATTCACTACACAATTTTTTTTCATAAAGAAGCACTGCGAAATTTTGGCAGCATATCAGGTTTACATAAAGGATTATGGGGTGGATTTATGGGATTTAACGGTGTCTATAATCACATGGAAATAAAAAGGTAAGTTATAAATATGTATAAAAACAAACGCAAACAAGAAAAAATGGTTATTAAGTTGCACAACATTAAAGAAGTTCTTGAATAAAAATATGAGAGGGAGATCCCTTACCATGAGAGTGTGATTTCAAAATCTTGGGAGGATATTATTTAGGTAATGGGTGATCCTTGGGATGAATATATATATATATGAGAGGGTAGATTAATGAAGTGATCCAAATATTTCCAATGGTGATGAATGGTATTTTGGGTGTGTTTATATTGGAAAAGATGGAGGAGTACTTTATTATTTCCCAATCATAGGTTTTCAACGCCGTATAATAATGTAATAAAAACATAAATCTTTACCTTGGTATCTTGACATGTTTTATACCAAAAAGGATTTTTTTAATTATTTTATATGTAAAAGGGAAACAATTATTAAAACATTACCCTTAGTGATGTGTAAGTGAGCCATTCACTCAATGAAATTATTTTAAAACCCTAAAATATATTATAAGTTTGGATGAATTCATAATGGATTTATAAAATTATTGAAAAAACATAAAAAACACATTAATTTAAATTAGAAACATATATTTGGTTGTGGATTTCATTTATAGCATTAATTAAAGCATTTTAAGGACATTATGATGCCACAATACACATCGTATATTTATCTAGTATTTAATTTTAACCGAAAAACTCAACTACGCCTAAATTTTTTTAAAACCTCTAAATTTTATAATTTTGAAAAAATAATAACAAAAATAATATTTATTTTATCAAACTAAATTACTAAATATATGAATTTTTCCTTTAAAATTGAATTTAAATTTATTGAGAAATAGTAGATTATGAAAAAAAACTTTTCCAACCATTAAAAAAAAATTAAATTTTACTTCAAAAAATTATATGAAAATTTTTATTTAATAATTATAATTTAATAATAATACTTTGTTAAATTATAATCTATTTAACACATCCATTAATTCATAAAAATAAATTACATAAATGATATTTAATTTTTCTTAAGAATACAATTTGTTTTTCATTCAATCAAAATCAAGATAATTTATAAAGTAACGAAAATAAAACAAATATTAATTATACTATAAAATATACTTATTCATATTATTATAGATTTGATATATAGAACTTTATTACTATAAATAATTCCCTAATATTAATGTGTGTGATGGGGAGATTTTCATGTGGTGGTTTAACATACATGGTTTGGGTCATGATCTCAACAATATTGAACTTATCTCATAAATGGTTTCACTAATTATTTAGTTTTTGTATCTAAGAAAGTGTTTGGTTATGTTAAATTACTACTAATTCTATATCCCACAAAATCTATAACAAATGGGCTCCACTGGGTATTCTCTTACTAGTTGTGGCCATCGATTCCTCTTTCTGTTTCAATTGGATTTATCAAAATGCTATATTTATACAAATTATATGAACATTGTTCAATGAAAATATTATCACTTGTTAAAATGATAAATGGTTATTTAAATCTGATAGTAAGTAATTACATTTAAGAAGTTATTTTTCCAAATAACTATATTATATAATAGTATATTTAATTAAACCACAATATAATTTTAATTTATAAACTTTTTGGTTATTACAGAGACCACTCATGATATTTGGAAGTATAGAAACGTAGGCAATGATGGATTGACTTGTGGAAATATATCAAGTTTCAATATTTCTTTAACCCCAACCGATCATAAGGTTTCACATGGGGATAATCTACTTTATGAATCATCATAATATTGGTGGGATTTGATTTCCAAAAATCACGTTGATACAAAGTTATCATGGTTATAATCTTAATAGTTATTCTATGAAAACTTGTATCCATCAACCATGAATTATATACCTATTTAAAAGCATCTAGATATGTATTAGTGTGATCTGTTATCTTTAGATTATGACCCAAAGTTTATATACCTCATGTTCTACTCTCTTGATATGGTGTTTGATGGATACTTCCATGTGATGAAGTTTGATAAAGGCCTCCATATATACAACCATGATAGCATGGTATCCTTATGCATTACCACTTATACTAGAGTTTTTGACTAGGACATGGTTGTTTAGAACATCGTAGATTTAGAAATTCAGGTAGATGGGACATGAGGTCGATATCATGGTGTTCAGTCATTTGCAATGACTAGCAAGCATCATATTTTAGGGGCTTGGAGTATATGGTATAAATATGATAATACTTAGAAACATTTAACAATGTAATTGGGTTCACACATAGGATCTTTTCATTCAGGAGAGGGGTAGTGATATTTAGGTTATTTTAGAGGTCACATGGATTTTGATTTCATGAATTTTAATGATGCTGATGATGGATAGGTAATGGATATATCTACATGTCAATAGTAGAATCAAGATAATGGATTGCCTAGCCGTCGTTTGAGTGGTCCCCATAGAGGCGGTGATGATAGAGGTGTGGGTGGATCTCTAGAGGGAGGATCCATAAGAGGAGGACGATATTGTTAACTACTCCCACCACTAACATAATGTATTCAATGCCAAGTTCATAAGACATTAATTCAATGGCATGAGAAGTTAAAACTATGGTGGTATATCATTAGGATGTTCATGAGAGAGTCATGGTATGATATATTGCCTCTTTAATTCATATTTTGTAAAAATAGACAGAAATGTGAGTTATTCTTCTATCTCCATAACCCTTATTCAAGAGTTATAGATTCATGTTGAGCCTTTGGAATATCTAGTATGTATAGAGGTTCCTATAGGTATTTGTTATTTTGTATCATATATCTGTTGGTAGTGTAAGGTGGCGTTCATTTGTGAGTGTTTCTCAGGGGACCACTAGTTCATTTCCATGGAACCTTATGATTTTATTATACCCATATAATAGTTTTTCATAGTGCATCCTATGATAAAAAGTCACCATAAAAGAGTCTACACCTTCATATAGATAGGAAGAGATTATACATTTTTGGTGATATTAATCTTATGACAAAGTGAATGTGGCTCCCAAGAAGGATGATACAACCTATCACACATTAGTTGAAAAGGTTTTCCCTTAATACAGTGTGTTCTATCATAATCAATATAGTAATGTTATATGGAGATTATATGTATGTATTTAATTTATATTTTCTAAGATAACCATTGATGAAGGAGGTTTACATTCGTATTTACTTGAACAAAATGACTACACTGATAACCTATGAGGCATATCATATGAAAATTGTTGAGATTTGACTGCTAATGGTGTAGTTTGAATACCTCCAACAAAAATTTGTTATTAGGTCTAGTGTGTCCCCATGGGTGGCTGTATTTTTGTTTGTGAAAAATCAGATCAGTGTTTTCGTCTTTTCATTGATTATAATCACCTAAACCAAGTAATGATGCTGAGAAAATACAACATTCTATGCATTGAAATCCTTTTGGTCCAGTTGAAAAGTTTGAGATGGTTTTCAAACAATGTTATCTGGTCTTATTACCAATAGTTTAGAGTTTAATAAGAAGATATTATAAATATGTAATTTTAATATATCTATGGGAGTTATGAATTCCTAGTGATGCCTTTCTATGTGATTAATGTCATTCTATATTCATGGAACAGAAGAATATGATTATCCATACATACATGGATTGATTATTAGTTACCGATAGTTTTGAAATTGTCATATACTATACATCAAAGGAAGATCACAAAGAGAATTTGAGGATGGTCAAATACTTACTCTAAGATAACCAACTATATGGTAACCTCTCAAAGTTCTTGTTTTTTATTTTATAGGTTCAATTTATGGTGAATGTAATCTCTAATAAAGGTGTAGCTATAGATCAGGTAAAAATTTATGTGTTACCATCTTCGAAGCCACCCATGAGTGTGTCAAACATACATAGGATCCTAGGTTTGACATGGTACTAAGAAATGTGTTTGGAAAAATTTTAATTTATTTTTTCCCCAATAACATTCATTATGTGGAAGGGGAATGAGTTTTCCTACACAAATACATGCAATATTTCCTTCATGGATTTGAGGAATGTATTGAACAATGCTCATATAATGATACTAACAGAGGATGGAGTTTACTATATGGTGTTGTGTGATTCCTCTACAGCTGGGATAAGATGCATGTTGTTTTAGAGTCTCATATATATCTCTATGTGTTGAGGTAATTGACTCCCTAAGAGTATAATTTCATGAACCCAAAATTTTATATGATAATAATAGTCTCCTATATGAATTTTGGATGAATTATCTTTTTGGTTAGTATTTCATTATTTAATCTGACTTGAAGTGTATTAGATGAATATTCACATAGATTGATCTTAACCAAAGAAAATGGAAACAAGGGAAGTTTATATATGACTACTAATTTGAGATAGTCTAAACTACATAAAATAGTGATGTGGGGGGTAGATTCTCAAAAGAGGAAATCAAATTTTTTGTATAGTGGACATGGCTTCTATGTAGTTTTAATCTGGGTAGCTGAACCTAGTAGAGGATATCGGTGCATCATCCTTAAATCAATGTTAATGATTCCACCATTTATTTAACGTGTGATATATTCTCACTTGGGAGATGTCGACTTTGAATCATCCCTTGAAAAAATATCCCACCCAGAGATTCATCATAACGATTTTCTGAAGGAGGGGATATATTTATGATTTTATGGATATATGATTGTTCCAGTCATGTTGTACGAGGAGGTGTTGGGGATGGCATACATCCCTCGTAGACATATACCACATGTGGAGAATATGTATAAGAATTTTCGATATATGTATTTGTTTGGTGGAATGAGATAGATCATTTCAGATTTTTTATCTGGATGACTCACTTATTACCATGTAAAATATGATAATTATGTTAAATTTGTTAGTCTCAACCCCTTGAGGTCCTCGAATAGATGTATAATGTTGTATCTATGGATTTAATGACATGTATTCATAAAATAGTGACTAATCATGATCCTATTTTGGTGATTTTCAACTAACTCACTAATCCAGTAGATTAACATTCCATCTGAGAATAGAGTTCAATTGGGAATTATTTGTGGTTGTACAAGAATTATATCATTTGGATCCATGGGGAACCCATGAAAATCATATCTTACTATGATTATTGGTTCAAATTCTTTATTATCACTTTACATTGGTGATGTATACATATAATAATTGATATCACACTACTATTGGCAAGAAACTTTTTTATAACCTATATGGGAGACCCTGTAGGTTACCCTTGTGTTGGGAAATGAATGGATAAACATCACTTGTTCGGATAGAAATGATGTTGGAAATAACAGATAATGATGAAGTGATAAATGAGTAGATGAGGATAGCTCAAAGTTAGAAAATATCTTTCATGGGATGACATTATTTTCCATTAGAGTTTGAAGAAGGAGACTATTTTTATATAGAGTCTCCCCCAGATGAGTAATATAGACGGTTTTCAAGAGAATTAATCCATCTCTATGATTCATTGGTTTATTTTAGATCCCATGGAGGTTTGGTGAGGTTTCATACCTCTAGTCTTTAACCAATAGTTGGGTAGAGGTCATGACTTCATCCATGTTTCAAAAACATGAAGATATGTGCATGAAATGTCACATATTATTGACATGTGTGAGACGGAAATTGAGGAAAAACCAACCATCTCTGAGTACCCGGTTAAAATCAATGACCAACTGGTGAGGATCATATGTAAAATGGGTATTTCTTTAATCTTAGTGCTTTGGAACCATTGGAGCATGCATGAGAAGTCTTGGTAATGTGAGGGCTAGATGCATGATAATTAACCCCACCATTTTGTGTATATTTTTTTTAAACATAAATAATTGACATAATGTAGAATGTAAAAACATCAGTTTTTTTAGTTTGATCATTTGGATATTACTAGACATATCACTATATATTTTCTGCATATTTGGAAATTTGTTTTCCATTCCTATGGACACAAAAATTAATAATATAAAAAAATTAATTTATATTACTGAAAATTCATGAAAATTTTAGGAATAAATAGATTTCTCAATTATCAGGACCAAATATGGGAAATATGTGACCAAGGTTTTTTAAAAAACGTTGATTTTACCATAGATCTAACATAAAGTCAATTGGTGATAGGAGTATGGTTGAAGGTAATGATTGTGGGTTCATTGGGTAGTTAAATAATTTATTCATTTAATTTATTTAAATTCCAAAAATATAATTCGATATATATATATATATATATCATTATTAAATGTCACTAAAGTTATCTGTATAATCATGGAAGATTAAATAAGAGGAGGTGGAGAGCATTGTTGTCACTAAAAACACAAAAAATACGGATCGATGAAAACGATCGAGAGAATCATGAGTTGAACAATGAATGTTCTGGGACATCCAATTTTGTCCCTAGAGGATGCGTTCTTAACCATTTATTGATCTATTATTAAGGTAGGTCTAGAAATTATATTCATTTCATTATTTGGAAATAATTTTCATGAAAGTATTTATATATATTTTTTTCTAGTGAATATCATTCTTTATAGAAGTCTACATTTAATTAGAGTTATTGATCATAATTATTTAAATTTTTGGATGTTCTATTAAACCCCCAATGGTTTCTGAAATTTAATATAATTGAAAAAATTATAAATCATCTAATTATGGTATCACTCAACTATTGTACATTTGCCACATCATTTCTTCATGTTCTTAGTTATTTCTGATCGGGTTGGTGATTTGACATTCTTGGGATGAATTTTGAGCACGATTGAACCATAGGATTCCTCAATGATGAGAAAATATTTAGAAATCATTGTTTTTTGGATGGATCCAGACATGTTATAATATTAAATTCATTGAAATATGGATTGTAGAATCAATATGGTGATGTGAGGCACAATAACTACCCCACTAGAGATCCTAGCTATGATTTACGTCCATCAGAGGCCCTGAATCAAGGATCAATAGATTACCCTTTTTTGGAAATTCATGTGGGTCAAATGATGATGCATGATGATTAATTGTGGAATTTATAAAACTTGTGAATACAAGATTCTCTTCCATTAAGACAAAAAACTACACACCACGTATCCAAGAAGAATACACATTGTGTATCGCTAGTTCATGTGATAGGAAGTGTATTTGGACCAAGTTAAATATCAAATATCATGTGGAAGGGGCTACAAACTATGGGACCATAACTATGAATCCATGTAATGCTCCAAGGGAAGTCTCCAAAGACAATAAATGAATAGAATAACCATATACCCATTGGGACAGACCAGGTGCAAACATATGGCTAGACATGCCTTGTGCCAAAAACACATACAAGGACCTCGATCAGATATATACGACATGTACCAACTGAGACAAATGGTGTGGAGATACACTAGGGACCAAATCATGTCCCGTGAAGGAAGCTCCCAATAATCTAGGTAAGGTCACATTACATGTGTCCTTATGTACACAGTATGCACTTTTATTTAACTCAATGAGTGCCTCAACGAGACATGTCCAAGCATCGATTTGTGGGACACATCGTGTACCCCAGTAGGATATTATCTATCATTATATTTTTTTCTGTGTCATGAAACCTTTAATTTTCAATTTAAGGATCATATATCATACTTGTTTTATAAACCCTTTTCCCCCAACATCTATTTTAATGATTGTTTGTCACATTGGATCCTATAATGGTAATTCCATCATTCCTCTTAAATAATTTCATTATTTATTTCTATATAATGAATTTTATTTCCATGTGATTTATATTTCATATTTTCAAGGTATATTTATATTTACCCCTTTCCCCTGTTTTAGCATGTATTAGAGGCCCAAAAACGTTGAGGAGTCTTCTTTCCATATCTTATTGGTGGTTTCATATTATTGTCTAATGGTTTGGGTATTTATATTATGAAATCATTTTATACATGATGCTCCATTTAGGGGTTGATATGATAATTGAAAAACCCTTATGTTAATTGTTTAAACTTTAGAATTGACATGTTACGACGCCTCGTAACATTGTTGGAGGTTGAAGACCACAACCAAAACCATCGTTAGGGTGGATCTAATTGTATAATATAATGATTTATGTCTCTATAGTGAACAACGTTCCACTAAGGTGTATGTGTCTTTTCATTACCAGTGAAATGTTATAAATTGAGTTAATGAAATGATTTCATGGAATAGATGAGGAACCTTGGCCCCTCTCAATTATTTATTTGTTTTATGGATCAAATGATGAAGTGAAATGAATAATGCGAATTCTGATATTATTTAAAATTGATTATACAAAACTATAAAATTATACTATTTACCAGTTCTAAACTATGGAAATAGTATCTAAAACTGTTGTGGTATTCTATATCCATTATTTTAAAAGTTGTGGTTATATAGGTCTTTGAAGTAGGTCTCCAGTTACTGAACATATTTTCAGAATATGGACAGTGTCTATAAGAAATTCCAACATGAAATATTTAGATGGTTTAGTAAACTATGGAAATTGGTGGTCTATCTCTATGGTCCACACAACATACACCTTCCACAAAATTTTAATAAACAGTAGTATCAATTAACAAATAATATAGAACCTCAATTTTTGATCCTGATACATCTACTAAAGTACTCCTCATAATTCACCAATATGTCACACTCTCTAATATGTATACATATACATATAATTATATATATACATATATTTTTATTTATAATGTATTATAATTATAATTCATAATATTTAAAAAATATTATATTTGGAAAAGGCATATTACCTTCATTTTCAAAAATCATGGATATTGGTGAGGGATATGTCTACGATTCAATAAAAACGTGACAATAATTGATTTTTTATGGTCATTTCTACATTCTCTTTAAAAACTATGGCAACAGGTGAGGGTTATTTCCATGATTTTCTAAAACCCATGAAGAAGGTGATTTTTTTCAATTCCTAATCTGTCTTTGTATGAATCTACAGAAATTAGTGAGGGTTATTAACAAGGTTCTCTAGAATCATGGAAGTAGATGATTTTCAGGAGGTTTATATCCATGTTTGTATAAAATTATTGATATAGGTGAATTATATTACCATGGTTTTTAAAAAAATAATTAATATCCTTTTCCCTCCAATTTCCAATGTTTTTTTGTTCCCATTTTTCAAAGGTTCTTCCCTTGTCAAAATACCTCCACCCTATAAAATAAATATTGATATAAGTGGTCTTATTTACATTTTTAAACAAGTAATCCCTATATTTAACTTATATCAATGGTTTTTGTAAACTACGGATATAAATGATTTTATATATTGACATTTTCTATTCATTGTAATATGACATGGATGCGAATACATCATGCTTGTATTATATAAGGGACATGAAATTACAAAATATTTATTTAGTATTTTGTGAAAAAAATGTTCTTTATTTATTATTAAGAATTTATGTACACGTTATTCCTTATGTTTCACATTGAATTTAATGTCATGATGTTCATTATTTTTAGTTTGGATTAATGGACATGGCATTCCATATTATTTATTTGGAATTAAATGAAACAATGTTCCTTAATTGGTATTTATAATTATTAGAAACAATGTTACATGTTGACAATGTATAATTAATGGAAAAAAAATCTGATTTTTCTATTCTTATTTACAAATTAGTAAGTGTTTAGAGACATTCTAGATTAGTCTGATGTAGGTAGTGTTGAACAGGTGTCATGTGAGGAACCTGAGATGAAATGGGTTTTACTTTATTTTTTCAATAATTTTTTAATTATTTCCTTCACAATAATTTTTATATATAGTAAATGACTTGATAATACTACAATATTTTATTGGAGGACTATTGATTTTTTTCTCACACCACATTCGGGAAGCTGATTGCTACCTGAACATATTTCATGTCTATAGGATTGGACAGGGGGAAGTTCCCAATAAAGGGACACATGATTTACTGTACTCAGATACAGTATGGTAGAATAAATTCACGATTCTTATGATGACACTATTGGAGATATATTTTGACTCTTTATTTATTTTTTTAATTGAATTTTATATATTCCTAGTGATTGGTGTCCCTTGTACTCCAATTTTATATATAATTATGACATCATATTTTTTTTAAATGACACTGACTATTGATTTGGTATATCATCGTGTTCCTAGAAGGTTTATATTTTTGTTTTTTATTCATTTTTTTACTATTTTCCAATATTTGAACATTTTATTACATACTGTAATTTGTTACTCTAATAATGAGGGTATATCCTTCCCACTATATCATCGTAGTCCATTACTTCTCATCGGTATCATTTGGTATATAGGGAGTCATTATTAAGGTTATGTGGCTAATGGGTTGGGAAAATTAAATGGGATATGGTTCTAAGATGACATAAAGGCATATCATAACAAAATTTTAGGTTTGTAGAATGGAGACTAGGAATGTGTTAGAATTTTGAAATGAGCTTTTTGTGGGAAGTAACTAACCCACTTACCTGAAATAAAACATGTCCCCTAGTATGGGACTTGTAATTCTATTTTTTTCTTATCACCGGTATATTGATTCACCAAATTGTGATGTAAATTTTTTATGGAATTCCTAATTATTAATATATATTTTCCTTTAACCTTGGATTGTTACGATAAGGAATCATTTGATCATTCTTCCTTATAAGCACATGAGGATTTAAATATAATGAATATTCCATAGCATTATTACATGATTTCAAGCATTTTTTTGTTTCATAATTTTGTTTCCATGACTATGATATTTTCAATTGGACTAATGTTTCTTGCATGAAGAGGATAAATAAAAGGTTGTTAAAGTGTCATCCCCAACCTAAGAAGTGATTTCCTATATTTCTTGATGGTTTAACCTTAATCAATCATTTATCACATTTTGAGAAATTTAACTATGTTTACATGAAATAAAATGATAGTTACTTTTAATTACATGGATACAAATTATAATTGATTGATGTGGTCCCTCTATAAATAAAATGTTTATCCATCTAATCGAGCTATCATTTATTTCTTCTTACAACACAAGAACTATTTTAAGAATTATTGTTGAAGTTACATGATGTTCCAATTGTATCTTATAAATTGTAGGTATTTATAATTTGTGGACTGACACTCATCTAACTATACCATGATATATATATATCCTTGTGAACTATTGATATCTAAAAGAAAAATAAATCAATTACCATTAAATGGGCATTCTAATTACAACATAAGGGATTTTTTTCTCTATATCTCTGAATTGACACTCTATAAACTATAACCCATATATTGAAACAAAAAAAATGACATTGACTTAACATTATTAGTGGTAATTTGGGAGTATATAATATGACTCATTATGATCCTCCAGTCACCTACACCAAGATTTGTGGGAGGGAATTGGTGTGTTGACTCTCATATAGAAAGGCTTGTGCTAGTCCGATTTCAATATTTTTGATCATTTTTATTATTGAATTTCATTCCATGGCATGTGTCTGGTATTGAATAATTATGCCTATTTAATGGCCTCGGGTGGTACACCAAGATGGTATTGATGGCCATACTACATTGGTTATTGGACATGAGCCACCAGTACCACCTACGATAGTTCCACCATTGAATCATTATGATATTACGGATCCTGGGTACTGATGTTCATCATTGAGTTGGTCTATTATGACTTGTACAGTATATATAGGGTGCTATATAACATACCCTATCTAGGAAATAGTATAATTTGGAGTTATAGTAGTAGAACACTTTTATCATTTTAGGGGAAGGAGGTCCACCGACTGAGGAATCTTAGTTGGAGGCCATCCTATCTATCATTCAGGATCTTAAGAGAGCTCTTGAGAGGAGAGTGAATCTTTTTGTATAAATTATTCATAGATCTAGAATGATATGGTGGGATTTTATCATGTAGGTAGACCAACATCAGTATATCATATTAAGGGATTTCTGGGTGACCTTTTATAATTTCATCTGTAATGAGACATTATGAGCTTACCAGTCATGGGAGTTCATACACTTCAGTAAGGAACTATTTGTAATATGTAGTATTCATATATCACAATTAATCATAAACACTTTAAAATTATTCTTCTATGTGGTGAGATATCCAGATCTAGGTTATTTAATGTTGGGATGAGGTATGACATCCCAACACATGTGAATGTTTTTAGGCTGACAACAATGTATTGGATATTGAACCATAACATCATCACTAAGAAAAGTCTATGGGAATCTATTTGGTGGCTCAACACCTTGACCTAGAAGTACATCTTCTAGTATTAGGGAGATTTAGTTTAAGGGTTACCTATAAAGCTGTTGGTGGTTATAGAATCCATACCAATACCCAATTTTAATACATGAATATAGAAATTCAAGTCACAAAAAGGATTAGTGTGAAAAAGGAATAATTTAGTGTTGTGATTTCATTAGAATGAGGCATCCTCATATGTTTTTTAAACACATTTCTCTAATTTACAACAAGATATGACCTTTACATTCTCCAAATTAATGAGTGGGATCTATAAGCCCTAACCAATTAGGAATCTAGATTAATAAATTCCCTTCAGGTTGAGGAGGTGGTCATGGACAAGGGAGGAATAATTCTATTTTGCATCGATATTAGAGAGAACAATGTCATGGTAGTTAGGTTCCATATAGGTTCATGGATTGATCTTGATTTATGATGTATATCCTATAATCAAGGAGTATAGTTTTGTACCATCTATAGTTTTAGGTATGATTTTAGAAGCTTCTACTCCACTATATTTCTTACTTGATATAGAAAATTCAACATCATGGGTATATGTGAAAATTTGGGAGAGTCATGGGTTGGAAATTTAGTATTTCTATAAAGGGAAGTGCGTTGAAATTCCATTTAGAATTTTAGTGGATATTTTTCACTAATTTAATGAATTCCCCATGATATAAAAAGCTATAGTTTTGTATGGAACATTTTTTTCCTCCTGATGATAGGTTTTGACATCATTCTCAGGATATGCTAGTTAGTTCTTTATCATTATTATTTAAATTTCCATCATGGGAGGGTTCCCTTAAAATCACTCGAGGGGGTAATTAAATGCATAAAGTATGAATAAATTTATATTTTTATCACTATAATAGAGATGAATTGGTTTGGAATAATATCAGCACATATAGAAATAATTTTATTGAGCGACGAGGGATCACATTAGAAAGAATTGCCTATTTTATTGGATTGATTAATGGATGTATTCACCATTGAATTTTCTAGGTTACTTATTATTAGATAGGTAGAGTTTAAAATTGAGAAAAATCAAGGAGATTTATGGGTATATATTCCTCCTTACCAGATAGATCTTACTAAAATTCAAATACTCAAAATATAGTTAGTGTATTTGGAAGTAGAATATTTTGTCTTACCCATTACATCAACTTGGGGTACACCCATGTTTTATGCTAATAAGGTGGATGAAAAACATTATATTTTCATTTATTACCAATAATTTAGTCATCCAATGATTAAGAAATCGTATCCAATTCCTTGTATATATGGTATTTTTTTATTATCTCGTAGGAGATCAAATCTTCTCAAAGATAGGCTTGAGGTCAGGTTACAATCATGTACACATTAGGAATTTAGATATTCCTTATATAGATTTTCAAAGTAGATATGTCTTCTAAGTGTATTTATTATTGTTGTTCTATATAAATAATGAAAAAGTTGTGTTATACCCTTGATGAATAAAGGTTTCCATCCACACTAGAATTCTTATTTGGTCATTTTCATGGGACATATATTTGTGTACTAGAAGACATGACATGATTAGGGAAAACACCATGAATTTGTATTGTACACTAAGGGAGAATATATTATATTTCAATCATGACAAATTCAACTTCTGTATTGATATGTATCACTTTTTTGGTCACATTATATCACATCTAGGGGTATCTATAGGTCTATAAAATGTGAGACCCATTATTTCTTGGGATTAGATCAAGAATGTGATTGACATTAATTTTTTTGGAGCTATCAAGATACACTTGTAATTTAATTTATGGTTTATCACAAAATCAATAAGTTATCATGATATTGATAAATAATGGAGTCAAATTTTTCTAGTTAGTATAAAGTGATAAAGTCATTTATATTTAAAAGGAAGGTTTAATTTGGCACATGTCTTGATTCTTCAAGATCTAGGTAGAAGTTATACAATATATTATGAGGCCACATGGATTATTTTAGGATCAGTTCTAATATAGGGTGAGAGATTCATGGAAAAAGAGTCTCTTAATTTGATACCTCACAAGAGGAAATACCTGAAAAAAGATATTAAGTTAGTAGTTATTTTACATCACTTTCATTGCTGGAGGAACTAATTTTTTAGAGAGCAGTTTGTGGAGTTCAAAGAACATAAAATACAAGAAATAAATAATTAATCAAAATGACAAGAACCTTAGACAAAAAATATATTTTGAACACATACATTAATTATATTTTGAACTTAATTATACTCCATGGAAATTCAAGGTAGTGGTAGGTTATCTTTTAAGGGAGACTTAGACACAAGGTGTTCAGGAGGCATGTAGTGAGAAATTATTAATGTTTTTACTTTATACAATGCAATTAGAGTTGAAAGATAACCATGGTAAGCCTATAATTACATCATTATTAGTAACCTCTTTACATATTAATTGAGTAATGATGATGAGGATTTCTAATCCCTAGGTCTCTGTACTAAGGGAGAGTGTTTCAGGTGATGACCCACAGCTTGGTTGGGCTATTGGGAGGGATGAGATCTTATGAATTCATGGAAGTGTTTGGGTTAAAAAAGTTATATGATAGGATATTTTTTATAGTATTTTGAATCATATTGGGATGTTGATAATATAATTATTATGATTTATTATTATATACATGTCTAGTATTGGTGGTCAGGGATAAAAATGGAAAAGGAAAGTTTCATTACTTGGTGTTCCACCTATTAGTAGGTGTTGGTAGAACACTAGGGAAAAATAAAACTTTTAATTTTGTTAACCATCCTAGAATATAAATGGGATTAAATAATTTTGGATTTTTATGGTCTTACTAAAATCATCATGAGGAAGTGAAGTAGTATGGGTGATCATTGAAAAGTTAGAGAATGTGGCCTACTTCATTCTTATTAGGGATAAATTCATAGGAAACGATCAACGGAGGATTCATGTTTAAGTATAATACAACTCAAAGGGATAACACATTATATATTGTTGGATAATAAATTATTGTTTATTTTTAGTTTTGGAAAGGGTTGTATAGTGCTATTGGTTTAGAGGAATGTTTGAGTACATTATAACACTTTCAAAATGATGATTAGTCTGAGAATATAGTCAAAGTATTAGATGACATTCCTCAAGAAATAATCCTTGATTTTGGAGGTTATTATGTGATCCCCATACTTCATTATATGTTCACTTATAATAATAGTTTTCAAAAAATTATACAGATGGATCCTTTTGAGGCCCTATAATGTAGGTCAGTCCTTTCACCCATATTCTAGTTAGAGGTAGGAGAGATATTGATACCGGGACTTCATCTAATTAAAGAGAAATCATAGTAGTAATAAATTATCATAAAAAATATAAATTAATATATTTCTTTGTATAACTCTTATATTGATCATTATCAATGAACTATAAGGTTTTTGGATGGTATAGAGCCTTCTTGAATGTTTCTCCAAGGCTGGGGATTCAATAGATTTTTCAATTGGGTATGCTAGCTATTTTATTCATCGGACCATTCAAAATATTATGAAGGGTTGTAATAGTGGATTATTGGATAACACTACCATAGATATATAAGACTATGTAGGATTTATTTAACATTTTCTTTATTATTTCATTATATTTCAGACCTATATCTTGTATTTTAGTTGGATGAGGATGAGTTGTTTGTTGATGCTTATTTTGAGAAGTATATGATACATATAATTGATCAAATCATAAAGGCTCTCATATGTATCTCAATTCATCTAGGTAAGGTTATATTAAGTCATGTTCATGTTTATTATGGGTCCTATGAAATAGTATCTGATCTACATGCTTAGTACCCAGTGCTAATCCAAGATAAATTTCAACCCACCTTAGAAGGGATAACTAATGATTAGTTGTTTTGTGCAGCTAAATTTTAAAGATACTTGTTTTTAAATGAGGTATGGATCCATGGATTTTCAGTTTTACATTATTATATCATCTGTTTAGTTGTTACTAAGGGTTTATTGATGGTTTTTGGAGCATCTTAGTCTTATTCATATCTTTGATCTATTTTTTTTAAAACAGGGTGACACACACTCTTTGAGAATAGTTAGTGCTAAATGTATGTATCAACTATATATGCCAAAAGGGTTGATTAATAGTTGTATTAACCATGTGGGGAGGCTATACGACTATAATAAATAGTGATATAATTTTTTATAGTTGATTTTACTTACGTTCAATTCATTTTTGAAACCGTGAAAAAATTGTGTTAGGGGGTTCTTTTTATGGATAATGGTTGTGAATGGTTGGTTCACTGTTTAGCTAAACATGTAGCTAAAACTTATTCCAAAATAAGTAAAAGTGGAACTAAAAAAAATCCTTCTATATTTATAAATCCTAACCATGCTTCCTCGTTCCATTCATTCCCTTAATCTTCTAGCATTGGCGATCTATTTTCCTCTCCCACTTAATATTTGATATAAATTTTCCTCTCGACATCCATTTCAAAAATCATTTATCATGTAGGATTTTTGTCTGTAATTGTCTCAATATTCTTCCTTAATTTCTTTATTTATTCCAAAATTTTAAATACAACATCCATGCAAACCTTTAATTTTTTTTTTCAATTTATTTTCTTATTTCTAAATTTTATCAAATTCATGCATGGATTAGAGGCCAACACTAGACGATGAGTCTTCTACCAATCTAAATTAGGTGGTCTCATAATTTTCCATAATGTTTTTGGTATTTATATAATGAATTAATTGTATTGTACATCATTCCATCTAGGTATTGATATGTAATTTGGAAAACCATTACATTAATTTTTCAAACCTTATAATGGACATGCTATGACACCACTTAACTGAGTTAGAAGATGAAGACCTCAACCTAAACCACCCCTTGGGTGGGTTTGGATATATTACTAAATATTTTTTGTGACAATCCTAACCAAACACCACTAAGGTGTGTTTTCATGCAATTTTCCAATGAAATTTTATAATGTGTGATAATGAAATGATATAGTTGCTTGTATTAGGATCCTTGAACCATTTTTATTACTTATATATCATATATCTTAAATTATGAAATTAATTTAATAATGGGAAGAGTGGTATTATTTATCCTTGAATGTAATTTGGAATTGATTTGATTACATCATTTTTATATTCTATAAGGGACATCATGTTCCTTCATTTTCTTTTAGAATTTAGAGATAAGATGTTATTTATTAATCATTTAGAATTTAGGGACATGATGTTCCTTATCTGCCTCTTTGAATTTTTTGACATGACATTCCTTATTGTTAATTAGGATTATTGTGCTCAAAATTCCATATTATTATTTTGGAACTAATGTATATAAAATTCGTTAATGTTTATTTATAATCAGTAGACATGATTTTCTATATTTAATGTTGATAATTAACTGACATAATATTCCATATTTTCTATTATTATTTACTTATTAGTATGAGAGTAGAGACCTTATGTATTATTCTAAAGAAACTATCATCAAAAGGGTTTCTATTGAGGAACCCAAGATATAATAGATTTTACACGATTTATTTTTTATTTTTTGCATTATTACTTACACACTCATATATATATATATATAAACTATATTTGACTATACACCATTTATGGTGCCTATTAATATTTTCTCACACCCTATTTAGGCCACCGATTTGTACCCAGAAAGGCTTCGTGGACGAATTATGTGATAAGGGTAACCTCCTAGATATGGATGTTTGTTCTTATATACTATTATGGGGTATTAGAGAAGTGTATGGAGCTTATTTTTATGATTTAATTAGAGATATATTTTTTCTTTTTGTTCATTTATGTTATAGCGTTTTGTAAATTCATTTTTCATTGTAACCCTAGCAATCCAGTTTTGTATATAATCATGGAATCCTATTTTTCATATATAATAGTTATTTTTATTATTTCATTCATTGTTTTATTATATTTTTTAACTTTCATCTATTTATCCATTTTTATATTGTATCTACAATTAGTTCTATTTATTATAAATTGTTGTGAGCCACTCAAATTTTGAGGGAATAGTTGTCCCATTATACCATGGTAGACCTCCATTTTTAGTTGAGAGCCACTGGAATATAGGAATTCCAAATTGAGGCCATGTGGATATCGAGTCAGAATACATATATGGGATCCTGGATTAGAAAGTCATGTATTCCATGCACCTCATCAAAACCTTCTATTATCTATACCTCATTCTTCTAGACTTAGATATGGGACCGTGAGTATCATATAAAATGTGTCTTCCCATTATAGGATTTGATGGTTTCCTTTTTTGGAATCATATATATTTTACAAGGTATTATGAGTGGGAAAATTATTTTAATAACACATTTCGAAAGATAATGATTGGGTGTTTGCAGTATAGAGATTTTAAGGTCAGTACTCCCCTATCACACCATGGAATTAGTCCCTCATACTATATACATAGATATATTTAGTACTCCCTATGGTATAAAAGTTGTGTATCCTCTATTAATGGATTGGTACACCACTATCATTAATATCTATTAGGGATTTGGTCATCCATGGGAGATTGTTTCTCCCATGACATTGGAGTGTAGTGGCATTGTGGGGTCCCTCCACTCAAATTTATTATGAGGTTTTTCATGGCTACTGGAATTAGAGATGGAACATTTTGAGTTGTAGGATATCTCAAAATTCATAGATTTCCATGAATATAGAGATATCATTCTCTCTTAATCTTGGTTTCCTTATCAGTATATTTGATGTTGGGTTTTATTAACCCTCTTTCATTATGGGTAGAGCTGAATATTTAATCCTTATCTTCCCTCTTGGTTTTAAGGGAATCCTATTGGGTCTGTATATACTCACCCTTACATGGGGTATTCCTATATGTGTTTTGCCTTATCCAAATGACGAGTATATGGGTGGTGAAATTGATGGACATAGTATTGGAAGTGTATAATGGCACTCAAAGTTCATGGTCATTTTCAATGGTTACCCATGGATAGTGTGAGTTGGGAAATATTTAGTTCTTCCCTTTCCTATTAGTCGTCAGGTTTGGGCCTCATTTTTGGTTGGAAATGTATTTTTACCATTTATATCATTAATTTTACCTTTTTTTAAACATATGGTTTTCCTAGAGGCTTTTTAAAGCATTTCATATACAATATATGTTTTAGTATTTTATTATATCTATGGAATATTTCATGGTTTTGATTTGTTTAATGGAAACATGTAATTTAGTATAAGGATTACAATTTCAATTGTATGTCTAATAAATTCATTTCACCAACCCCTATCCTATTGGATGTGGGATTGTAATGTCACCCTCAGCTTACTTATGGCCCATAGGGGATCCCTCTAGGTCAGGTCCAGACATTTAGATCTACAATAAATATTGAATCAACTAGCCAATTATCTCTAATAGTGAAGTGGTACCCCAACAACACATTGAATGAAGAATAATACACTAAATATAATACCTATTTTTTAAAATCCAGTTCCATACTGAGAAAGCATGAAAAAATGATCCTATAAGATAGTTCATGTAATGAACTAAGAGTACACAATGAGTACACCCAAATCCTTTCTCTAGGTGCATACCACAACCCAAAATAGCATGTAATTCCAATTTACATGGAGGGTCTTAATTTAAAAATGGTGTTCTAAAGACATGGGGTATTAATTCATGTACCCCTAGCTCAAACCTATCCATGTAAACCAATATGGAATGTTACTACACACTCTTTATCCCCCACATGAGATCTATGGCTATGTGGATGGAGAGAACCCATGTCGTGTATCGAAAGGATCCTACATGGGGTGTCCTTATGGACAACATGATGTGAAAAAATTGTATATAACTTGAAATATTCCAACTAAATACATGACATGATTCATAAGAATACATATTGTGATGTTGAGAATTCCATATGCATATTATTTGAAGATCCCAATAACAACCAAAAATTGTAGAAAATAATCTAAAACCAATCAAAGGATGAACATCACGAAATAAAAATCACATTAAAATTTGAAAGAAAACATTCAAATAAAAATGAGGTGGAATTAAAAATAAAAATTCCTAACTCCTGGAATATCATCAAATCTTCATGATTGCAGGTCACTGATCCTAGATCCCAGGTTTTTTCACCATTATTCACATATTTGATTTTATTTTGAAAGATATAATTTATCTACTCTTTCATTAATACTCCACATAATCAACCTGAGGGATCTATTCATGCATAAAATTGGATTGCGAGGGTAAATTTATGGTAATTTAATACCACTATCAAAACCATTAATGGTCAATTAAAGGGTCTATAAATGGTATTTGATACTAAAATGAAATGTGTACCTCACCTAGGTAAAAACAAAAATTCTAGAATCAATCGTGATGTAAAAATCCCCATCCATATATCAATTTAATTGATTTCTCTGATTGAACCCAGAAGAGTAAATAATAATTTTTAATTAAATACTAAATAACCTGAATAATTCACTTGTCCCATAATATAACCAAATTTAAACCTAATGGATATTATCTTATCATGTGGTTTATGAATCACCATTAAAATTTCTTGAGGGTTATGTTCTAGGAGAAAATAACCATTTTATCCATCATTGGGGGTTATGTATCTAAAACTAAAAAATAGTAAATGTATTCCTCACAAGAAGACCCGGGCTACCACATCATACCTCAATGTATTTTTATCCTTGAAAAGATACAAACTACAAAGGAACACTAATATGTCATGAATGTATCTTCATGGGGAAAAATAGAGTAAAATAACATGATTTTGTCCACCATTGAGAATACCATAAAGATAAATGTTCCCAAATAATATCACATAAGAAAACACAACTTCCCAGTCACACATTTTGATAGCATCAAATTGGATATTTTTTCTCCAATGTGATCATTGAATAGAATCATCCCATGTTGTGGTTAGGGTTCGAAATTTTTTTAAAATCATTCTAAATAACCTTCCCAAAGAATCATCAATGCTCAAAACTACCAAAATTTTCCACCCAAAAAGGGATTCCAATCAATATAATCATGAGGAAATTATATAATCAATTAATATCTATTAGATTAGATTTTTCTATAGAGGATTTTCTTAAGGGATGTGTGAAACACTCCCTACGGTGGACGAGGGTAAGCAAATTATTGATTTATAGAGATAATTGATTCAACTCTACTTGTAATCTTAAGAATCACCAAAATAGTTCCACACCACATCGTGATAACTTATAGACACTCCTTCTAAGAATATTCCTCATATGCACTTCCTCTCCACTATATTTAGGGAACATTAAAAAAAATTCTCATATGTTTTACATGAATTACTACATAGATAATAAATCCACACCACCAACCTCTTTTAGGCACTCATCCATCATAGATGAATCATTTCTTCTACTTTGGAACCTAATATTGAAATCCAATATAATTCAAACACCCTTAAAAATCATGTATAATGGTATAGAATTCACACATATCCCCTGATAATTAATAAGGAACAAAACCATAACCTTCACACAATGATTTCTAGATGAAAACATAACCAAGATGGAATGATACTAGTAATCCAAATTATCCCAACCGGTGACATCACATGACCCAAGATGTCTTCAACTAAGAATATAAACGGTCAATTATATGAGAACAACTATGATCACGAATCAATTTTCAGAAATTAAAAAATAGTATCATATATAAACCTATTCATCAGATTTGCATCACCCTCATAAGAAGGTGTTAACCAAGAAAGTATTGATTAATTTATTTCTCACATTAGTATCATCACTATGGACTGAGATGCACTCATCTGTTATATAATTGTTGGTATGATTCTCCAAAATAGATAAAACTCCCAAATTAGAACTAAAAACCCATGAATGAACTGTTTATAGCCATCATGGGTTATAATTATAAATAATTGTGTCTAACGTTAAATAAAGTAGTCCAAAACCCATCTACATGGTTGTAGAATAATGCATATTTCTAGATAACTTTCTAAACATAGTCTTATGGTTGTAACCGAACACTTAATACATAATATATAATTATCACACATCTATTCTGAACTATATAATAAAATCACACCCAAAATCATCTCTCAAAACACGAAGGTACAAGGGAATAATGTTTCTCGTATGTGAATCTATCTACCATGTCGGGATGGTCTAGAGTCTCTATGTAGATCTCTTGAATATCACCTAATAAGGAAAAAATTAGAGGGTGACCTATGCTAAAAATACCAAGCCTAGTCTCAACCAAAAGGGGTAGTAAATGATGATCGACCATGACCGATATAATCTCATTAACTCATACACAACCCAAACTAGGATTTTTCATGTCTGAAATCATTATCCCACATTTATTAATCACCCATAAAATAATGTCTCTATACAAGGATGTCCCAAACACATGAGGAGAATCATCCAATCTAGCTAGGGATCCCAATCATGAAACCCATCTCAAAAACACCCATCATACACTACATGTAAGATACTAAAAGGCTATACCAATACAGACTATTGGATCATACTAGAGTTACAAAAATAACCTCTATATCAAGGGTAAGTCCATCACATTGACAATAATTCTACCATACTCAGCATTGATGAATCCCAACCACATCAATCTCTATAGGAGGACTCACTCCCTAACTTATAGGGATATTAACTATTTTTTATCATGGGGTACTATATCTCATTAATACTATGGGAGTACAGACAATATTCATGATCTTTTATGGGAAACCTACCCCCAATGGAGGATGGACACTCATGGATTATAGTAAAGACTCATATATCCATGAGGGTGTACAGACTCACATGGATAAAATAACAAAATCTCATCTCAGTAATTAATACAATCTCTAATGGTGGAGGATGTAAACCTTGTATAATTGGAGAATACCTACCCCATTTTAGTGTGGGGGACCCAAACCTCAGTGATATTGATGAAGTATATACTACATTATAATGTGAAGTATATGAAACTCAATAAAGGTAGTAATGTACACTATATACATGTTGGAGTTTTTGACTCTATAATCTCTAATGGGGGACTCTCACCTTGAATGATGATAGCTTAGTTGAGGGAGTACTGACTCTAGTGGAGGATCCTTCCCCCCTCTCCATACTGGGAGAAATACTATCTCTATATGAATATGGCCATGGCCATAAAAATATTGAGGAATATCCTCTTGATATTTCCACATGTCTATGAGTAGCCCCAATCTTATATAAATCAACATATGGTCCATTTCACACTACTAGAAGAATCATTTCTTTAATGGGAATCAAAATCCTCATTTCATAGTTTCAACATTACTAGTAGGATGTCATGATATGAAAAGATAATTCAAAAACCCTTACATGATCCCTAAATCTACAAAAAAAATACCATAAAATAGATAATATAAAAACTAAAGTTATCCATAAATATAATCTGAGTCCTTTTAAAGGAATGTTCCAACTGATACACCTAGGCTGGTTTCTCTATTATGTTAAATAATCCAAAGAACCAAGATCATTTTCCCTCATATTAATCAAAACAAAACTCAAAAAAAAAAACATCATAAAAAATCCACCCCTAGGATAAAACCTATTTTGATACCACCCTAACATAACCTAACTCACTATGACAACCCCAAGGTTATAATACTGGGAGAATCCACCCCATGCATGAAACCAAAAATCCAATAGTCGGTGACTATGACAATGATATATCATATTAATTTGAGATTCATTTTCATAATCATATCTCAATAAATAGATATACCAATAACTAGATAATGAAAAAACATCCATGCATGATATTAATGAAAATATATAGTGTAAAATATGCATGCATACCTCTAAAAAGTACTAAGAGATAACACCATCCCTGAGTTTCTAGAAGTAGAGTTTCCATGTATCTCCTCAACTAAAATATATGCCCTGCCTTATTTGAATTCTACCAGATCTTCCATGTACTATCTACATATCTCTAGTTTTAATATACACCTTCCTATATTTTTTATGTATAAAAAAAACAAGTATATGCATGAGGCTCATCCTGTATTGAGTTTAAAAATACACAGTAAGAAACCACAAAATACCAAGTGTAACATGTTTGTAGGCCATATCATAATAAATTCAAAACATATCATCTTCAAAATCAATAAGGGAATATATAATACTCTATGAGAAGAATTAACACACAACCACTCAAGAAGAACATTTACCAATCCTAGAGTGGACTTCTAGGAACAACCCCTAATAGACACCCAAAAACATCAATTATAAACTCTACGAGTAATTCTAAACCCTCAGAAGAAGAATCCAATTTTTACCTATCTTCTATGTGAATAATCCTATCTCAAAAATAATTGGTGAAGAAAAAATTAGAAGACCATATAATATATATATGTTCAGTCTCAATCAGTATATAAGAGGGGATCACCATCCATGGCCTCACCATCTCACATCTAGTGGATCTAACAATCTAGATCCTACCAAATAAATTATAACCTAAACATAGACTACACTGGTTATATCTATGTCACTAAAATCCCTATATAAAATTAATACACTCATAGTTACCTGTATTAAATCATTCATAGAATGATTCCACGTACTGATGAAACACAATCAAAAAATCAACTCTCTCTCTCCCTTCACCTAGTATCCCATAAAAATGGAGAATAATAATACACACCTCACTATATTGGAAAGATATCTACGGAAATCACCTCCTCATAAAATATAAAACATATAATTGGGGTCTCACAATCCAAAAATTATTATAGGGATGAAGGGGAAACCATTAGAAGGGAAACCATTATTCGTGCGAACACTTCTCTAAAAATCATGGTAAAGGGGAAACACATGATCACACCATACACTAAAATAAAATTTCATGATAAACCACACATAGTGATGAGAGACTCCAATAATTATTTCAGGCAATCTAAATCCTTTATATGTTACTCTTTACCCACTAGAACATGAAAATCAGACAAGGTAATACCATCTCCAAACAATAGTCCATGTCCAACGAACAACCACAATCAACTCCATATTGAAATTTCATTTTTATTGATGGTCATCACTATACCCAAGGTTAAATAATATCGTGGAAGAGTTACACTGCCTTCCATGAAAATAAACTAGTCACCTCTACGAAGGGAGCTCCAAAAATCATCAACATTCATAGAAGACCCACTTCCAATGTATGTGAGGAATGAATACATATTTTCAAGGGAAATACCCACACCTAGTTCTATAGCACAAGCTAATTGAGAAATATAATATTCCTTTGTTGACACTGAAAACACCAAAAAGACATTGGAATATATGGTCCAATAGAATATAATTTCATGAAAACTCTACAATCACTACTCAACCTCTCTCATTTTGGTGTTGGTGTCCTAGAACTTATGATTTATAATTAGATTACATGTATACTCCAATAAATTAATATTAAAAATATATTTAATTATATATTTTTATCATTCAATGTGATAATAATGTAATAATATCTGTGAATATCTGTGACATTTGAAAAGTTATAAAATTCACCTACTATGATGAGAACATTGAAATGACATAATGATATTCATAAAATCATGTCCTGTAAACATATAACATTTTTTTTGAGATTTATAGTATATTTACTATCTAGTGAGATAAATAATAAAAATATAAGCCTTAATATCATAATTTTCACACATAAAAATATCGAATATTTTAGATTATGATGGTAGAATCACCTGTAAGATATCCACATCATTATTTTTAATTACATATACCTATTTTTTATTGAGTGTAATGATTTTTAGGATTTGATATTATTAGTAATTCATATAATGGGTTATATAATTATATTTATTACCATAATCCATGACTCCATATGTTCACAATGACTTTGTGTTTTTAGGTTGAATCAAGAGTGATATACTGTTAATGAAGCAATTGAGGTAGGATATGTCCCTTATATGAAAATGTTATTTTATATCATGACCTATTGATTAATTTTGAATCACAGCATTAGATTCTAGGGATATAGAATACTTAAGAGTTCTATTGGAATTGTTAAATAAATAGATATCATGTATACAGGTTTATGACATGAGTATGAAACTTATTTGATGAGATATATAATCAAAATTAATATATTACATAGTGAAAATTCATATGTTTTTTTCATTATTACATATATTCCTGCTCCTTGGATTCCTTATATAGTTTATAGATAGTGATCTTGGTGTTTAGGAGAAAATCCCTAATTCCATACAGGAAAATTCCTATAGGAGAACATACAAAATCTTTCCATTTATCAAAGTTAAATATTCATTATATTTAACAATTATCATGAATAATATTCTTTATACTGAGTGGAAACTCATATTCAAGATTTATTTATCAATAATAATAAATTAATATTTATCACTAAGGAAATTATTTTACTACATAGATATATAATATTTATTTCTCACTTATGATTTTCATGGTAATGAATTATTAGTTATAAATTATTTATTTATTTATTTATGTGAATATAAAAAAATAGTTATATTCCAACCTGTGAATATGATATTATTTTATTTATTTAGAAAATGAATAATATTTATTGAAATATTCATTTTAGACATGATTTCCTGATAACGAGGATTAACGTATTGAGTTTTGAGTCAGGTGATACATATTTTTTTGAATATTGTAAAATTATATTTTTAATTTCATGGGTTTGAACATACCATGAGATATAGTAATATTATTATTATTTAACATGGAATTGAGTTATTTATTTGTATAATATATTATTTATGACATATATTGAATTAATAAATATTTCCCCCTATACTTGGGTAAAAAAATAGAATACCATGCCAATTTTTAAGTGATTAATTTATGTGTGGGACATTCACAACTAAGATAACTATCTATAAACAAATAATATCTCTAGGATTTTCCTTTAATATTGAGAGAACATATTCCTACAACTCTCTTCCTCTCAAGATAGAGAAGAACATGATAGATTCCTTCAAGATCAATGTAATTTTATGTGATGATAGAGTATAATGAAAGATGATCAATTGATCATGCTAGCACCCAACATTTCATTTGAATTGTTCCAAGAGTGATGGACCATGTGTGGATCAACAGTTGATAGGACTTCATTTTTATTCATTATAATGTAATGGTCATTCAACAAATGATGTTTGAATGATCAACACCATAAATGATGAAATAACTCAAGACATAATTAATCATTTTTTTAAATTAATTATAAATTTAACATGAAAACAACACTTGATTCAAACAAAATTTACCAATTTAATTACAGTCATTGCATTAGGCATGTCATTATGCATCACGTACATTGTGAATTATCCATTGATTCCAAAAGAAGCCATGGTTTAATGGTGTCCAAAAGGGATTAGGCTTTCTCTCGATTCATATTGTTGTATTATTGTGGTCATGTTTAAATTTATAAATATTTATTGATTATTGATAGTTTAAGAGAACAATGTTAATTGATATTTCAAAAAATTTATTTTTATAATTATTTTTTTTGTAAATATTTTTCACATATAAATATCTCGATATAAAAACCAATATCAAATTAATAATTAATAAAGAACATATGGAGAACCGTATAAGTGGTGCTGGAAATTCTATTTGTATGGTACAAGAGTACACAATGTATAGTTTAAATATACACATTGTGTATCCTAATACATTTAACTATTATGAACCACATATTCCCTGGGTATTCAAGCAATAAATGAACATATATGCATTAAATATATGTCACATGTTATCAATAAGGAATTGGAACATGGATTTTCAGACTATATGTTGTGTAACTCAGTTACACACATTTTAGTCAAAGTGTTTTTAGGATGAAAAACAAGTAGTCAAATTCACATTATCTATTAATCGCATGAAATTTAAGGACACAGATCCATGTATCAAGTAAGTTACATGGTGTGTATATACTATACATGTCCTCTACCTAAAAAATGTCAATTTGTAAATATGATCATGGTCCCTAAGCATGCATTGGAAACATATGACGAATATGATACATGAAATTTAACTGGATATACTGGTTGTATAGCCAACCTATTTATGTGTAAAATAAAAAATTAATTTAGTAACCCCTTACAACTTATCATTTTATGTTCTTGATTCATATATAGATTATATATTCTATGTGATATGTGTTATGTAATATTGAATGATTATTTAATTTCATTAGAAAATTCAAAATTACAAGGGTTGTATGGTCATTACAGAATACATACTCAACATTCATTAAATTATTAATTACAACATAATTTTTTTGTCTATCATGTGTCATTAACTGAAAGTATAAATTGTTAAATTATATCAAATTTCGTGTATGTTATATGTCATGTGGGAGAATTTATACAACACGGAAAATTCGTAGTATTTTGAATTTTTATTTCCATATAAATGTTGTGAGCTTATTTAATTTATTTTTAAATGATATTAATTAATATATTTTTTTTACATTATATTTTATAGGTTTCTCAAGGATACATAAAATTGAGATTAAGATTAAAAGAATTAATAGACTATTAAAATAATTAATAAGATTTATTATAATGTGTTTTTTCTATAAATAATGAATTAAAATGATTTCTAACTAGATTTTGGAAATAATAACATGCGTGTTACAAATCATGAGATTATAATGGTCACATTTATGTGTTGGTTTTATTTTATTTGATATTAATTGCATTTTTTTAGAATTATTATTATTTAAATACATTTTATGGCCTATGCATCATACCCCATATTTCATTATGTAGGAACAACATGTCCATGGATTTTTTTTGAAATTCCCCTTAAACCAATCCTTCAGTTCCCCCAACATATGTGTGAGTATTAAATAAATGAAATGAATGAGTATCCATGCTCATAGAAGTTGATCAAGAAGGAAATGAGGCCAATCAAACCATGATGATACATAGATAAATATGTGTAATAATACAATTCATGTCGATACTAAAGCAATTAGTGTTTTATAATAGGATAATAGGTTGATTTTTTATTTACTAAATAAATCAATTGATGGAAAACCTCATAATAATGTAATTTATTTAATTTATCTCCTCTTGGTTGATCATTAATTTTATGGATTTCAGACCACGGTCACATATTAATAAATGGATTATCATTAAAATATGGATTTAATAAAGTAATATTTTCATAAATGTTCTATCGATACATGTTAAATCATATAAGTAAAATAAAATTAATATTAAAAATTCATGTAAAATTTGAAAATAATGAGAATTTTAACATAATAAAAAAATCCATCAAAGTAATAATAAGTCAAAATAATATTACAATAATCTAAGGTATGATGAAATCATATTTAATGTGTTACTTCATGTATTTTTCGGGTTCACATTGATTATCATAAAGACCAAAAATATATGGTGGGTCTACATAAGAATAATTATATTCGATTTAATGGGATATGGATGTTAAATTAAAATTGGAAGGAATGTGTTGAGGAAATATAAATAAGTATTTCAGAATTGTGGAGTCCACTCAAGAGATTAAGAAGATGTAATACCATTGTTGGAAAGACTGCCTATATATATACCATTTTATAATTTAAATACCCTTCTTATGGATTCTATGAATGACAATACAGATCTTTTCCATGAGAATGTTATCTCAATAGGAAATTCTGAGTCCAATGGAGAGGGATTTTTTTTAGGATAAAATTGTGGGGGATTAATTATACAATTTATATTTTTACATTTAACAAAATTTATAATCACGTAAATTAAAAATAATTTAATCTTATATTGTTGTAATTAAATGTAATTTTGATTTGTAAAATTATACTTATATTCAATTCTATAGAAATAATATCTTATAGCTGGAATTAAATTACTGGAATAGTTCAATATCACAAAATTTATATTTCACCATGAATATAAGTCTTACATTCTCTATACCCAAATCTGTAATGTCCCATATCTGGGTTCCACTCAACGGGTGCCCCGAACCCGATTGGTCACATTACCTCAAGAGCATTTTTCCAAAAGCTAGAGGCTGTCGACTAGTAGTGAGGGCCCATGTCTGATAGTGGGGATTCTATGCCCTCATTTGTCAAAGTGTAGCATAACGGAAAAGAATAATAACATACAACACTATAAGCAGTAAACAATATGAACTATAAATGAAAAAATGCAGTAAAACATAACCAAAAATTATATATATAATGATATAGCATGTCTCTATTTCTATGAAATCAACCAATACAGGTTACACTGCAATATAACAAAACTAAAAAAACAAGGTACAACTAGAAAAAACAAGCAGAGTAAAAAAAACACAGTAGCATCGCAAGCCAAATCTTGGTCCCATGCTCTCCTACCCCTCTCCTAAAATCATGTTCCTATATAGGGACCCTTTCCCCTATCTAAAACTGCAGCAATATTTTCTATTTGGGCCGAAGACATGAACCTAGTGAGAAATAACTCCCATTTGGCACCCACCAAAGGCCCGTTCCCAACTATTAGTGAAAAATATGCAACAACAGTGGGCAGACGTAAATGCAATAACTAAGTAAGTACTCAAAAGTAACAATCACTACAAGTTTAATTTCCATTTCGATATCAATTTTAACCAATCAATTTAATAACATTTTGTGCCTAGAAGAAGCAAGCCCTCATGCTAGTCAGAACTTCTCCCTTAGGCTAATATAATCAAACCATGCCTTAATGCTTATATAATAAAACCATGCCTTCAGGCTTATATAAATAAACCATGCCCTCATGATTTCCCTCAGGCTGTCGAATATTTCCCTCTGGCTTACGAGTTATTTCTCTCAAGCACAGAATTCATTTCTAACTATCATAAAAATAGTTACCCTCAGGAGAAATAGAACATTTCCCCCAGGCTAAGCACTACCTTTCCCTTAAGCTAACAAACAATGCCCTCAGGCTAAAAGAATACTGCCCTCATGTGCAAGTAACTGGGCCGAGTCCAACAGATAAGCAAGAAATTATATAAAATTCTTATCAAGACAATTTAAAGCATCCTAAATTTTACGGTATACCCTCGGGTAATCCGGAAAAACGGCTAAACAGAGGAACGCACCCCCAGGGTGGCCCTGGATCCCACTAGTGATCCCAAATAGCAGTTTATAATTACACTCCATTTCCTATACAATTCTAAGAATTTAAAATAGCCAAGGCCTCTTCCACATGACACCCCAAACGTGGGTTCGTAGCACAATGGTACACAATTTCAACACCACAGTTTGATATAAACATCAGACCATCTACCACGATCGCCCTTGATCGGTATACGTGAATGAATCCCCCTGAATCGTCTATGAATGATGTAGATATGGGATAAAATAATTCCTGCTCAAATCTAAATAACATCCCTTATAGGAAAAATTGGTAAGAATAGCACAAGGAGAAGGGAGAGCTTACCTGTACGATCCAAACGTGATTGTTGGAAGCGGAAACAGATTCCTGGTGCGCTGTCGGGAGATCTCCAAAGCTCTGGCCATCCTCCTGAGCTCCTCTGACATTCTAAGATTCCTCTATCAATAGAGAATTATACTTCCCATTTTAAGGGAAAAAAACTACACAGCATGTACTCTTAAGTACAATATGTGTACTTTTCATTTTTGAATAGTTCCTCTACAGCTACATTCCACTGCAGCACTGTTCATCTGTCGACATGAGTACACGACATGTCTTCTTGATTACACGACATGTACTATCGCTCTGCTGGTGGATTCCTCCACTACCTTACTATTCACTGGCCAACTGACTACATGGCGTGTAAATACCCACTACATGGCATGTAGTCGGTTTTTACATCTTTCATCACTGAGAGGGCTACACGCCCTGTGTACTCTTCCCACATGGCCAAAGTACACTGCGTGTGGAAAAGTACATGGTGTATACCCACAAAATTTGGATTTTCCCCATTTTCTTTATTTTCTCCAAAATCACTTAAGGAAAATCGAAAAGACGAAACCCATAGCTCATGATGAATAACCGGGTTCTTACAAACTTCCCCACATAAAGCAATTGTTCCTCCAATTGCCCTTCCAAGGGTGCTGAAGATAAATCTCAAAACAACTCTATCCACTGAGCACATACGTCAGTCTCCTGCTCCTAGGTTTCGTCCTGCACTAGGCCATGATGACATAGCTCCCGTACGAGAGGAACTGACCCGCCTCAGAGAACCATAGTTCTCCTATAAAAAATATGAATCAGATGGTCCTTAAATGATGAATCGGCCTAAACTTCAACCTCCCTGGGCTGAAAACGTGAGATGACTCTGAGTGAAAACGATGCAACTAAGATACATGTAAGACTTAATGCATGGTCTGATAGCTCTGTGGTAACTACAACTGATAGGCAACCAAACCAAATCTCTCCAGAATCTCAAATGGCCCCACATACCTCGGTGAATGTTTACCTTGTCTCTTGATTTACCTATATTCCAACCTCAGTGAAACACGCAAAAACACCTAGTCCCCAACTAAGAACTCCAATGGTCATCTATGGCGATCAACATAAGAATTTTGATGAGACTATGCAGTAGCAAATTGCTTCTATATCAACTGGACCTACACATAATTCTCCTCCACTAGACGTCGTCCCAGTAAAGCTGCATCAACTACCTCCATCTAGCACAAAGGTGATCAGAATGAAATACCATATAAAGCCCCATATGGTGCCATCTCAATAGTTTCCTAAAAAATATTATTATATGAAAACTCAAGCAGGGGTATGTGTTTCAATAAAGAGCACCCAAAGTCTAGGACGCATGCACGCAACATGTCCTCAAGCACCTGTATCGTACGCTTTGACTGGTCATCAGTCTAATGGTGGTAATCTATGCTCAGAAGCACCATTGTACACAGTGCCTTCTGAAAAATCTGCCTGAAACGAGACGTAAAATGGGAATCCCTATCTGAAACAATAGAACGAGGGACCCCAAGAAGACATACGAGCTGTCGGATATACAACTTCCTGATCTCGTCAACACTGAAGGTCTCCTTCATCGGCAAAAAGTGATCTACCTACGAAAGTATGTCCACAATGACCCACATGGAATCATTTCCTCATGGTGACCTCGGTAACCCAGTCACGAAATCCATCACAACATCATCACATTTCCATTACAGAATGGGTAACTATTGTAACATTCCAGCTGCCTCTGATTCTCCGCCTTCACCGGCTCATAGGTGGAACATCTCGTAACAAAACAAGCTACTTCTTTCTTCATACCCCGCCACCAGTACTGACGCCTCAAGTCATAGTACATTTTGGTAACCCCAAGATGAACTGCCCAAGCTGAAGCATGAAACTCCCGCATCATCTTCTTGCGTATATCCCATGGAACCCACACTAATCCATGGATATATAGTACCTCATCTTCACATATCGCCCAACCAAGAGGTGGGTACTCACTTTCCCCCAACTCCCGTAGATCTAGGCCTTCCGAATCTGATAGTTTTCTCTTCCTCACTCTATACAGGAAGGTTGAAGTCACAACTAAGGAAGAAAGATAGGTTTTCCCCTAACTATCGTGCACCTAAAAAATGCATCTCAGAGAAAAAATTCATAAGCTTCCACTCACCACAGGCCTCATGAACAGCTTGTATCTGAGTCTTTCTGCTCAGTTCATCAGCAACTGCATTACCCTTACTAGGTGTATAGGCAAGCTCAAAGTCGTTGGACTGAATATATTCAACCCACCTTCGTTGTCTCAAGTTCAAGTCACACTGGGTGAAGATATATTTAAGAATTTTTTTGTCAGTTAAAACCACAAAATTATCGTCCATGAGATAATGTCTCCAACAGTGTAACGCATGAGAAAAAACATCCAACTCGAGGTCATGTACCAGGTAATTCCTCTCATGTGGCCTCAAGTGCCGAGACCCGTATGCAACTACTCGATCGCCCTGCATCAACACTACTCCCACCCCAATACATAATGAATCATAGTATACTATATAGATATTCCCTTGATCTGGAAGTATCAGGATTGGTACTGATGTCATCATTCGTTTCAACTCCTGAAAGGCTGCCTCACAAGCTTCTGACCAAACAAACTTTACACCCTTCTTAGTCAAACCCGTCAACGACACTATTAAACAGGAGAGTCTTGTATAAAATGCATATAGTAACCAGACAGCCCCAAGAAACTATATATATCCAACACATTCATAGGATGCTCCCAAGAAACTACTTCTCTCACTTTCTCTAGGTCTACTACAACTACTGACTCTGAAATAATGTGACCCGGGAAGTGTATCTGGTCCATCCAAAAGTGGAACTTTGAGGGCTTAGCATATATCCATTGCTATCTCAGTGTACTACATATGATCTCAATATGAGTAGCATGGTCGTGAAGAGTGTGAGAGTACACCAAGATTTAATCAATGAAAACTACCACAAAAGTGTCATGATAAGGGTGGAACACACGATTCATCAGAGCCATGAATACTGCTGGTGCATTCGTGAGTCCGAACGGCATAACCAAGTACTCGAAAAGACCATATATGTTTCAAAAAGATGTGAGAGGTATATCAGAAGGTCTAACACGTAAATGATGATATCCGGATCTCAATTCATTCATTGAGAGCACACGTTCTCCTCAAAATTGATCAAAAAGATCATCAATCCTTGGTAAGGGATATCTGTTCTTAACCATCAACTGGTTCATATTACGATAATCCACACAGAGTCTGAGGGTACCATCCACCTTCTTTGCAAAAAGGACCAGATAACCCCATGGAGAAGTATTGGGTCAGACAAAACCCATTGAATGCATCTCCTCTAACAGTTTCTGGAGCTCCTGCAGCTTAGTTGTAGCAATACTATAAAGAGGAATGGACACCGGTGCTGCTCCTAGCACAAGATCAATAGAGAAATCCACCTCTCTCTATAGAGGTAGACCTAAAAAGTCATCTGGGAAGACATCCCTGAAATGATCAACTATTGGAGGGATGTCCTTGTAACAAGTCCCCTGATCATCCAGATATAAACTCGCAATATGGGTTGTCACTCCAACTCACCCATGATGCTCGTGTCCATCTCGGCTCACCTGGACATCCCATTCACCATTGTATAAAAACTCTATGCCCACTGGTGACGTAAAACTCACCCTACGATGATAACAATCCACAAAGTCTCGGAAGGGTACCAACCAATCCATCTTAATAATGAAATCATAGATCGTCATATTTAAGAAATAGAGGTCCCATAGTATGTGACACCCACCCACCTCTAGAGGGCACTCTCGGCACTGACACACACCAGTCATTCTAGTTCCCAACAGAGTGTCTTGCATCATGAAATCGGAATAAGAAGAAACATAGAGCCCATGGATATCCTCAATGGTTACAGATATGGAGATATGTATAGCACATGTATCAAAAAGTACTGAAGATAAAACATAAGCTACTAAAATAGTACCTCCGACAGTATAAGGTTCAGGATCCTGCTCTTGTTGGGTCCATTGCACTACATATGCCTATCCAATGTCAAGGCCCTGCGACACAGCCTGGCTACCATGAGTTGTCCTAACCTGCTCCCTCTGAGATTCTGGTGTTTGGATACCATGAACATTGCCACAATCTCTACATGAATGCCCTAACGTATTCCAGTTTCTTGACTGGTAAGAAGTTCCTGGTCCTGCTCCCTTATGCAGAGTCTGTATAGAACCCCTCTCACTAGCAACTCGTAAAAACGTCCTACAAAAGCACTGCAGATGACCCATCTTTCCGCAAGCTTGACACTCCACTGGGTCTCAGGGACACTGAGGTTGGTTCTGCCTCTCTCTACGGCACTAGTAGAAAATAACTAAGCCACCTGAATTATTCCTTTTTTTCTAGTACAATCACTGTGAGAGAAGTCCATTTGTCTCCTCCTCTTATGAGTATAAATAGTAGCATCAAATGGTGCTGAAATTCCCTAGTCCACACCACTAGATTCCCACAGGTTCCGCTATGTAATTAGTGCCTGGATCATAATAGCATGCACTGGGGTAAAGCTGAAAACATTCACCAGTGCTCGGGTGTCATATTGAAGACCATCCTCAATGCGTCCAGCCCTCATCGTCTCATCAACCATAAGAACCGGTGCAAAATGCTGAAGCTCAGTGAAGCGATCAGAATACACCATCATTGACATGGTGCCCTCCTGTAGATTCCTGAACTCTCGAGCACGATCTACCCTTAGCGTCTCTAGGAAGAAGAAGTCATAGAAGGCTGCATGAAAATCTTCCCACGCCATGTCACGGTGATGCTCAGAATGGGTGGTAACATCCCACCACCTCTTGGAAGAATCACGCAACATATAATTTGTGAGCTTGACCATCCACCCTGGAGGCTTCTCAAGATTCTCTAAAATCATCTTCACTAAATCAAACCAGGACACCACAGCCTATGGTCCTCCATCCCCTGAAAATGTCGACAGATGTTACTGCTAGAATATACGCGTCAGCTTTGCAATAGATGCGGCGGCCTGCAGTGCTCCCTGGAAGGTCTGCATAAACTGCTTGAAGCCTTCATGGAACTACGCCTCCATCCCTTTGTCTGGTATAACAGCTGACAACACATCTGGCACTGTTGGAGGATCAACTAGTATCCCATGGCCTACCATTTCAGGAGTATACTCATCGCCAATATCTTGGCAAACAACCAGTGGTCATCTAGGCGACATGACGCTACAAGGTAAAACCCATGCCTTAGATCATGATTAAAAAATAAAGAAAACAAGGAGACCAAGAATATAATAAGAGAAAGAAAGCATTCATGATTTACAAAGCATGACTACATGGTGTGTTCTCACAAGCCATTCACATGGACATGTACTCCAGCTAAAACTAGTCGTGTAATGCCACAAACACACGACGTGTCTTCGGACTACACGATGTGTACTTGAATCCTACCTCCATTCCTGGGTCCTCCCACAAGGCTTATGCCACACAACTCTCTAAATACAAACCTACACGGCTTGTCCCATAGGTACACGGTGTGTAATCTACATGTATTCACCGGCACGTGTAGTTCGTGACACGACATGTATACCCAGGTCACACGACACGGTGTGTTCAACAAGACACAGCATGTTCAATGAAGCCTCAGACTAAACCGTGATGTTCCTTACACAGTTGGAAACATGGATGACACTAAACGGCATGTGCAAGGTAGATACAACATGTATTTCACAAGGTTTCCTCCGTCCGTGTGGTTAGTTACACGGGCGGACTCTGGGTCATCACTTCACGGAATGTACAACCTTTACACGGCATGTTCCACCAAAAACATATCTACCCAGTGTCCATTCCCACAAGGTCTATGACACGGGAGTAGACTACACAATGTGTACTAAGGGCACACAACGTGTACTAATTTTTTTTTCATTTCATCCCGAACAGAAGAACACACGACGTGTGTCCAGATAACTACACGGCATGTCTGCTGGGTTTTCCAAATATTATGCCTCAGAAACTACTCTGGAGCACAGAAAAACACTGAAACAATCAACTAGGTTCCAAATTCCGATTCGTGAGGGACCATATTCCCCATGAATCAATGCATGGAATCTTATACGAGTTATAACAAGAAAAACATTAATGATCCACCAAATTTTGGTTATTGGGGGCCCATACTCCCAAAAAACAAAAGTTTGGCATTAATTCTATCAGCAACCTTACACCACAATACCCTATAAAATATCAGGTATTATCTAATCATCTATCACAAAAACATGCTCTTATAGCACAACCACACTCACAACACCATGCAATTTCTAATGCACCTACATGGCATGAGAGAATGCATGATGTGTGATTTCATGCATGTGCCTAAATGATGCATGAGACGGCATAACCTCATCTCATCGGGTTAAAACTAAATAAAACCCATCTATAACATATAAATAGAACAATCACAAGTGTGTCACCCAATAGTAAAAATAAAATCAACTCTAAAAGTGAAAAATCAAAAAATTGCAATAATCGAGGTAGACTAGCGTTTCCCAATACACGAGTTTGCTACTCTTGGGCACAACTTATTACAAACTACCATGTCCATCCTATCCCAGACTATGGCTCCAAATAGTAAGCCAAAGAAAATAACCCCTTTGATACCACTTTGTAACGTCATAGATCTGGGTGCCACTCAACCGGTGCCCTGAACCCGGTTGGTCACATGACCTCAACTGCTTTTCCCCAAACGTCAGAGGCTACCTACTAATAGTGAGGGCCTAGGTATGATAGTGGGGAAATGATTCCCTCATTTTTAAAAGTGTAGCATAGTGGAATAGAATAATATCATACCACAGTGGGAGAAGTAACCAATATGAACTAGAAATGAACAACTGTAGTAAAAGATAACCAACAATTATATTTATAATAATAAAACATGTCTCTATTTCTTTGAAAGTAGCCAAAACAGGTTACAGTGCAATACAAAACAACTCAAAATAAAAGGTACAACCAGAAAAAACAAGAAGAGTAAAGAAAATGCACCAGCATCACAAGCCAAAGCACGTTCCCTTGCTCTCCTACTCTCCTGCTACAATCATGTACTTGTATATGAACCCTTTCTCCTATCAAAACCAGCAACAATGTAGTCTATTTGGGACGAATACATGACCCAAACATGGTGTGAGAAATAAATCCTAGTAGGAACCCACAAAAGGCATGTTCCCAACTATCAGTGAAAAATATTCAATAGTAGTGTGTAGAAGTAAATGAAAAAAACATGTAAGTACTCAAAAGTAACTATCACTGCTGGTTTCATTTCCATTTTGATATCCATTTTAAAAATTCAATTTAATAACATTTTCTTCTTATCATAACCAAGACCTCAGGCTAATCAGAACTTTTCCCTCATGCTAATATAATAAAACCACACCCTTAGTGTTATACAATTAAACCACGCCCTCGGGATTATATAAATAAACCACACCCTCAGGCTTGCCCCTAGGCTATCTAATATTCCCCTCAGGCACAGAATTCACTGTCCTCTGGCATAAAAAGAGTTACCCTAAGGAGAAATAGAACATTTCCATCAGGCTAAGCAGTACCTTGCCCTCAGGTTAACAAACAATTCCCTCAGGCTAAAAAGAACACTACCCTCAGGCGTAATTAACCAGGTCGATCCCAATAGATAAGCAAGAAATTATATAAAATGCCCCTCACGTAAATTTAAAGAAACCTAAATTTTACAGTATACCCTCGTGTAACCTGTACAAATGGCTAATCAAAGGAGCACACCCCTAGGGTGGCCCTAGATCCAAGCAGTGATCCCAAATAGCAGTTTATAATTACATTCCATTACCTATACAATTATTGGATTATAAAAAAGCCAAGGCCTCAGCCAAACGAAACCCCAAATGTGGGTTCGTTGCACAATAGTACACAATTCCAACACCTTATTTGGATATAAACATCATAACACCTACCTCAATCTCCCTAGATCGGTATAAGGGAACAACGCCTCCTGAATCGTCCAAGAACGACGTAGATCTGGGACAAAATAATTCCCGTTCAAATGTAAAAAACATCCCTTAGAGGAAGAATTGGTATGAATAGCGTAAGGAGAAGGGAGAGCTTACCTGTACAATCCCAACGTGATCAGCAGAAGAGGAAACAGATTCTCGGTGCGAAGTCGGGAGATCTTCAAAGCTTCGTCCGTCCTCCCGATCTCCTCAAACATTCTAAGCTTCCACTGTGAACAGAGGAGGCTACTTCCCATTTTAAGTGAAAAAACAAACTACACGGCATGTACTCTTAATTACACGGCATGTAATTTTGATTTTTTAACTGTTCCTCTGGAAGCTACTTTCCACTACAGCACTGTTCATCCGTCAACATGAGTACACGACATGTCTTCATGATTACACAGCGTGTACTGTCGCTCCACTGGAGGCTACCTCCACCACATTACTATTCACCTTCTGACTGACTACACGGTGTGTAAATACCCACTACACGACATGTAGTATGTTTTTACACCTTTCATTGCTGACATGGCTACACGACCTATGTACTCGTCTGACACGACCAAAGTACATGGAGTTTAGAAAAGTGCCTGGCGTGTACCCACAAAATTTGGGATTTTCCCCATTTTCCTTATTTTCTCCAAAAAAACTTTAGGAAAATAGGAAAAGAAGAAACCCGTACCTCAAGAAAAAGAACATGGTTCTTAAAAAATCCCTAATCCACCAACTATGGTGGATAATGATGAGGATTTCACTATATATTAAAAACAATTGAATGATTCACTAGATGTTCAATGTTTTAATATTTCATACATGTATTTAAAACTCGTGATGTTGAATGGAAAAAAATATATTCTTATAACATTATCAAGTATATCTATTATATTTATCATGAGATACATTGATAGGAATAGTTTGTAGTCTCCATGGTTATCTTTATGAGAAATCATAGTGACAGTACATCAGATGAGAGTAATGTTGTCAAACTCAAAGGCTATATTATCCCTCCAGATGTCCATGGTTTAAAACATCCTAAAAAACTCTTCATAGATCTCATTATTTTATAACACACACATATATTCTATTTATTTGTTATAAATTTCAATATAAACAAAATTGATAAATTTCCCGCATATATCCTCACTCTTATTTGAAAATTCTATTGGAAAATGAATCATTAATATACATCCATTCTTATGGTTAACTAAAGTAAGGGAAAATAAAAATTCCGTTGTACTAACATAAAGTCCAAGTCCTATTTGAAATTATTTTCCCAAAAATGAAAGATCAAGGATAAATCAAGGTAACATGATTCATGTTATTTCACATGTTGCATAATGGTCCATTCAAATTGGAATTGCACAAACATGCAGATGTCAGGGGAATATTGATGATTTTATTTATTGTGTGAAATCTATTTAGTTTTAAATTTTGGGAACTATTTTTAGCATGTGGTGATCGCATATGTATTAAAAAATAAAAACCACTTAGAGTTAGAAAACATAATCCCCGTGAGGTGGATCAATAAGAAAGTAATAGATCCAAGATCACTAAATTAGATATTTTATATAATTTCCTCAAATCACAGACATGAATGATCTTATTTAAAAAAAATATTTATTATGATCAATAAGTTACTGAAAAAATTATTTACATTCCAAATGTTATTTTAAATATAACTACTTTGAAATTTGGAAATAAACTTATCTCTTTTTTAAAATTCAATACTTGTTATGGAGGGAGATATTTCAGTTTTGGTATTTAAGTGTTGTATTACAAACTCCAATTAATGGAAATCGATAACAGATCTAGTTAAAATTAATCATATCATATAAAACTATAGAATCAACACATCATTAATGTAAATCAAAAAATTTGATTAAATTATAGAAAGATTTTTATTTATATTTTTAGAACTAAAACAACATGGAATATAACATGCTTGTTTATAAGGAAAAATAACTAAGGACATATTAAGTTGAAATGATGAAAAGTCCCCAGAGCTATTAGTGGTAGTTCATTTTCGTGTGTGTGAACAATTTTAAGATGAATCAATGATTGGATACTCATATTTTAGAACTTTTACTAATGATTTTAATAGATATATATTTACTTAATGTGGTATAATTCAGATTCCTTTGATCAATTCAAGGAATATAATATTCAATTTTAGAATCAACAAGTAAGAAGTTAATTAAACTACACTAAAACTATAGTGATGAATATCTTAACAAATAGTTTATTAATTATTAATGGGAGTCATGGATATTGTACCAAATCAATCCTCCTCATACGCCATAATGTAATGGTGTATGTAAAAGGAGGAACCATACCTTACTGGATATGGAAAAATAAATTATGAGACATTATTTTGTCTATTATCTAGTTAGGGATTTCAATTATATATAGACACACATATACGAAACAGAGTGAAAAATAAAGTGTAAAATAGTTATAAATATGAACTTCGTTGTGTAAGGACTGATGTGATGTTGAACATTTGAGTGTGGGGTTGTTAAGAGCTCATAAGGGAACCCTTAGATAACAAAATTAAATACAAAATAACTATGTTTATCTATATTTTACATCCTAATGATGTTATAGGATATTAACTATGTGAACATTAAGATAATAATTTTGTGGATAAAAAATCCCTCATTTCTTGAGAGAAATCATATCTCTAATGTAGATAGTGGGTGTGAGATAATATTTTATAAAGTCACATCTCAAGATACACCAGAGATAAAAACAATAATAGATTAAAAAATCAATATGGAAGAGGATATTCTAGAGACACATGTACTATATTGGAGTATGAGGAAGGTTATTGAATATGAATGATATGTTTTTCATGTTATTGAGTTTGGAGACTCATTATTAGTCGAAAATAATGATACTGTAACATATAAAAAAGAAATAAATGGAATAAAATAATAAAAATCAAAAATAAGATTTGAATTATTAAATTGATACTATGTACCTAACTTGAGTATATTTTTAGTAGATCATATAGTTTATATAAATAAAATTTAATGAAAATGAGTATCCATGAATAAAGTAGATTTAAATGATTTATTCAATCTCTATAAATCGTGATTGGTTGTAAATGGGTATAAACAATCTAATGGAACTGACTGTGATGGAACCTTTTTACTACTTACTATACTGAAATCTATTATAATTATTATTTCCCAAATATTTTACCAGGATTGTGATATTTTGAGAATGGATGTCTATATATAATTCCATAATAGGAACCTTCTAGAAGATGGCTATATGACATAACAAGAAGGGTATGCGACTCTAAATGATGAGAAGAGAAAATGAATGTTATAGGGATCCATTTTTTGACTAAAGAAAGAATAAAGGTCAATTAATATTCATTTCTATAAAGACATAAATAAATTTGGATTCAAAATGAATTAAGGTGATATTTATGTCTATAAGTTTCTTAGTGAGAGGGTCTTCATTTTCCTTATATTAAATTTAAATAATAAATTAACAATTAGAAATTAGATACATAACATAAGGTCAATTAAGAAATGGTTAAACACTTGAGTCTTTGTGAAGGAAATAAGAAGTGTAGTGTATATTCTTGGAATTAGGAACCATAATGATACATCTAAGAGTATTCATGGAATCAATCAAATTAAATACATTAATAATATACTAAAGAGATTCATTATATAATTATAAAACAATTTATTGTTTCCATTTTCACATGGAATTTAGGTTTCCATGATAATATGTCCTCATATACACAAGGAGAGACAAAGGATGTAATGTATTATGTAGGTTCTAGTGATTTTCTAGTCATATATGTTATGTTATATACTATTATATATGTCTCCAACTCCACAATCGTGATTGAATGATATAAATTGAACTTGGTGACCAACACCTTATGCCAGAAAAAACAATCCTTAAATATCAGAGTCATACTTGTGATATATTTCTGTTCTATTGACGAGATAAATAACTAGTTATTAGATGATATATAGATAATTATTTACAAATATATAAAAAAAATAAAAAAATATTTTGGAATCATCTTCACTCTCAATGGAGGTACTGTGATCCTGAATAACTCAAATCGGGAAACGGTCTCCGATTTTATAATGGAGTCCATGTATATTTATACATATGATTCAACTATGTAAGTGGTTTCATGCTTATGTTTTTCCATTGGTTTATGTTGTTATTAGTACTAAATAACCTATAAAAGATTATTTTGATAACATTTTACTGATGAACCACACAAAAAATGGATGTCACATTAGAAAAAAAAGAACATGCTCTAAAAATATCATCTCTTGAGAGAAATTTCTAAGAGTTGTGAAATAATAGTGAGGTGTTTTTCCGTAGAATTATCATTGAATAACCCATTAAATAACGTAATAACTCAATATAAACATGATCATAATGTAAAAAATAGGGGAATAAAATTCATTATCGGTTATACTTATTCCAAATGTGAGTCTATTAGAGTTGGAGTCCTAAAAATAATTATTTATTATTTAAATTACATTTTTATTCAAAAAAAGTGTATATTAATGAAATAAATTATTACATATTAGTAACATTTATTTATGAATTTAATGTAATAATGACCTAGAATATATGTCATATTTAAATGGTCATAATAAATCTCACTTCATTGATGAGAACCTTGAAATTCATTGGTGATATTCTTAAACCCATATCATGTGGTAATATAATAAACCATTAAGGGGAACATAGTAATTTGAATTATAGTTATATGTACTTGTAATCATATTATAATTCAACGCATGAAGTTTGTTCTTGGTAATCTATAGAACAATACACTCTAAGGACACAGCTACCTATAGGATATCCACATATTCGTGTGTCATTGGAAATTATTGTTTGTGTGAATCTGTATTTATACTTAAAGATTAATATTATTATATATTCATATCAAAAACCATGATTCCATATATATATATGGTGAAGTTGGGAATGCAGGGTGTTTCATGAGTGAAATATAATTAAATAATATGTTAAGTAATTATTTTTCCTTTATATGTTATGAGAAGATGATAACACACCCATTTAATTAAAATTTAAGTATCACATTAAATTATATAGATGTGTTCAATCACTTAGTTTATTTTATATAGTCAATGAAAGACATGTCAATCATATAGGATTACTATTTGAGTATTCATCCTCTATGATGAGATATATAGAAAATGTGATTATATTACACAATGATCATTAATATATTATTGTTGTTGTGATGAAATATCTTATTCTAATGTGGGTTTGTTGACCCATTTCTAGATATTAATGATATACATCATTAAATCCCCCCCTAATTCTACCAAGGAAGAGTACAAGAGGGTCACACAATAATTTATTCCATTATTCTTAGGTAAATATTATATATATTTAACAATTGGAAGGAATGTTTTTCACTAGAATAAGAAGTAATATTTATTAGTTCTTTTACCATAAATTATAAATAAATATTAATTTATAAGGTTATTTTAAATAATTTAGACATATATAATGCATTTATATTTTATTAATTATTTGGTAATAACTAATCATTAACTAACTAAGTATTTTTTTAGTTATTAAAATATTATATAGGTATTTATTTAAAAAAATATGAATAAATATTTATTTATATTTTTACTGAATAAATAATATTTTTTAAAAAATTTATTCAAATATTTATTAAATTATTATGAGGATAATGAAATCATGTTTTATATATGGTGATAGATATTTATTTACCATATTGTAAAATAATATTGTTCTTTTTACAGGTTTTCATACTCCATGATGTCAAATAATATTTTTATTATTTTACTTGTCATGAGCTTTTTATGTGTTTAATATATTAATAATTTCTTATCTACAATTAATATATATTGAAGCCTAACCTTGAGTATATGAAAATATTTTTATTTTATTTTTTTATGAGTTTAATCATTTAAAAAAATCATGCATAGTTAATTCACCCTTAATGTAAAATTTCTCTATGGTTTTGTCTCAAGTTCAATGGAACCTCTTCCTCTTTATATCTTTATGTCAATAATAGTAAAAAAAGATAAATTCTATTAATCATGAATGAGTGTGAGTCAATCATGTTGAATAGTACAAGAAGATCGATCGATCATGCTTGTACCCATGGTTTCATAAACATTGTTCTGAGATCAAAGAAGAGCATTAGAATCAATGATTACAAACTAAACGCGGTTTAGATAATCAGACACATCAAAATAATCCATGAATGATTTCATATTTAATCTTCTATTTTATATTAATTATAATGTTAATGTAAAAATATCATCTTGGTTATGAATCACTATCAATTTCATTCCAAAAATATCATGGGTCATGTCATTACAGTTAACATAAATGTACATTTATCCAAAGAATCTAGGAAAATTTAAGTTTGAAAAGTTTCAACTAGGGGAATCCTCTATGTGAAAGACCATTACCTCGTCCATAGCTCAATATACTACATAGGATAGAGAGTAATAATTCTATCTGAGCAACGAATGTCCATGAAGACCTTCTTGAATTTAGATAAAATTTATAAATCCCTCATCATCTAAATAAAACATACATTCACTAATATTTACATTAGGATTCCAAAAAAATAGGGGAAACATCCACTATTATTTCATTTTTCTATGACACTTCAAAATACATTATCCCAAATATGTTAATATTAATTAGTATCCAAGAACACAATGTATGAATCTCTCCTTCCTTCAAGGAATCCATATCCACCAAAAACAGTATGTTTGTATCATTATTTTAAAAATATAGATGTCCAATTCATAACATTTGAAATTACCCTTACAATTATACCACCCACACACATACTCTCCTACATATTCTAAATTATATCAACATCATGAGGGGTATATGATCTATAACCAAACCTAAACCATCTTTTTGATTACATATAATTGAAATGAATACCCTACCATTTTCTTCTATGTGGAATGATACACATAATAGAAAACATATTTATCAAAATCCATCCATAAAGGGAGAAAAAAATACAAACAAAACCAATATTATAGTATATTATGTGTACACCAAACTCCTTACTCTATGAGTGAATCACGTCCTAGATTATTATGTACATCACATGTGAAACATGTTTTTTAATCATACAGTGGTATTTTTACCGAAGGGGATTCAATTCATGTACACTCAAGATCAATCTATTGCATGTGACTGAATTTGGTGTGTACATGAACATTCCATGAGCCCCAAAAGGGGAATCAAACCATGTAAATGTCCAAAAACATTATTTTTTTCAAAGGTTATTACAACGTATATCTACATGGAAAATATTTCATGTGTACATTGTATCTAGAATAAAAAACAATGACCAACTAATGTGTTTATGATCATGAAACTATATACTATGTATTCAGTAATTTCTGTCACAGATTCCTACTAATAACTCAATTAAAATAAAAAATCATAGAAATCAATTCAATTATATGAAAATAATGAAAAATTGAAAATAATATTCTTTTAAATGGAATAATAAATCCATTCAAATAAAATGAGGTGGAATTTAAAATAACGAGACCTACCTCATGATAGATATTTATTTCTTCATGATCACACACCTTCGATCCTTGATCCTTGATTAGTTCACCTTGATCAAACCTAAAATTATCATTATAAGTAATATCCTTGACCTATTATCTCACTTATCCTTCACATAATAAATTGATGGTGAGGTTAGTGTGTAAACATTGGAGAGTGGTGTGATTTGGTGTAATTTCATTAACTAACTAAATAATTAATGTCCATTTAAATTGTCCTGACATGGGACCTGACAACTGAACAAAATTTATACCAATAATAAGTAAAACAACATACTTCAAAACCAATTTTGAGATTTTAATTTTGATCCAGGTATTCATTTAATACTATCAATGATTTAACCTATAATAATAAATAATATTTATTAATTAAATATAAAATAGCCTAAATAAATTTACCCTTATAGAATCTCACTAAAATTTATCTAGTGGTAAACTTCCTATCACCTAAAAAATGGTGATCTCTAAAAAACTGTATGGAGTCATTCTCAAGGGGAAATAACTATTTTACACATATTAACAGATTTTGGAAATAAAAAAATTAAGCTAAGTCATCCACATGGAAAAATCAGGGTATCTATATAACAGTGTTGGTTTTTTTAATTTTTGAGGAAACTGTGATTGAATGATAAGGATATTGTAGTAACCAAAAATTTTCCTTGGTCAGGAATTAAATGATTTTTTTCTATAGATTACTAACACAATAAAAATTATATAATAATAAATTTAAAAAATTCTAAATTTCCAAGAAAAATTGATTATTTCAATTTTCTAGGGATATCATTATTATCCTTTGGTTGAATTTTGTTTAATTTCCTACGTGGCTAGCTTTTAAGGGATTTATAATTTTTAAATAGTAAATAAATACTTATCTTATGTATGTGAGTAGTGATATCCCCTAGAGTATGGAGAGGTGATTAGTAGATGATCAATAATAGATGACAATGACTCACTATCAAGGACTAGTTGAAATCTCTAATGCAATCACCATAAGGTTGGAAATTTAATCAAATGATTTTACCTCAATATTTAGTTGATATATGTAAAAAGGTCAGTTCTTGATTTTTATATGAATTAAAGGATTAATATGTTTGGTTATTAAAATTTTAAGTTTTGATTTAACGTTTTTTAATTTTATTGAAATAGATATAACAATTTAATTTTGTTAGTTATTATAAATATTATTATGATCTATAGCGTTCATCTATCAAGTGTGGACAATGAGGTGTGGGTGACCACCCATAAATATTTCTACCGATATCCTTTTTCCCTATCATTTCCACCTAGTTGTTATTAATTATCATTACTTTTATACCTTGAATATATACATTCATTAATGAAAACATTATAAGTTAAATTTAAGGAATTAAAAATCACATTGAACATTTATTGTTGAATTTTTTTTCAATTTATAATTTTTATAATGATTACTCATTGACAACCTCCATTGTGGATAAACATTTAATGAAGTAGGATTGAGATGGATATGTTTCCAATGATTGGAGAGAATGATGTTGTTGATAATTGATATCTAGGTGGTGTATATCGGAATAAAATTGGTATAGAATATAAAATGGTTGTGAATGAGATTTTTAATTAATGATGAAGCTGGTTTGGGTGGTTTAGATGATGAAGAACTAGAAAAAATTTATTGAAGGGAGAATGATATTTTTTGAGGAAAAGAAGTGGTGTCAGACATGGTCACTAATAATACAAATAAAATTAATTTGATTTATAGCTAGAATCAATTTTTTTTATTTTTATTTAGTGAATAATACCTTGATACATGGTATGTTGTATAAAAATCACATGTCTTGTATATATGTCACCTATGGTACTATGTGTTTTGTTGAAGTGATATATCAAAAGGCATGTGACTTAATGGTATAATTTATGTATTTAATTTAGTGGTATCTAAATATTATTCACAAAGATATATATCAAAAATTATGTTACTATGGGACACACACCATGTATAGAAGACCATTATCCAAAACGTGTTTCTATGTGCAAAACATTATATCTACCTGACCACACATGAAATGTTGTCATTATACCCACCATATATCTTTGGGTCATGAACATGGATATCATTGAATTAAATTCTCACCTAGACCAATATTTAAAACATTGGTGATATATTCTAGTATAATTACATAAAAAACACATCATCTATAATGATGTGCATTCCATTTATGTGGCAGTTTGTGGTGTATTTTTCATCTTGTCACCATATTGTCATAATCATATGAATGAGTAGTATATTCTGAGTGTTTTTTAATTTTGAAAATAATAATGACCTTCTATTATATATAGGTATATGTTTCTATGGTTTTTGGGACAATTTATGTTTTTAAATTTTTTTGTGTTGATGAAGGGGTCTGGGGAATGTTGTTCGAAGCAAAAATAGTGTTGATAACTCCCCCGAGTGGCACACTCATAAAATGACACAAGTACATAGTATACATAGTGGAGTTGTAAACACATTTAATAATGTATTTATTCTCTTATATTTATGAAATATATAATCCACTTGGTTGTTCCATATTCCATAAGTTGAGGTGTAGATCCTCTTTAAGGGTTGGTACCCCCTCAACAAATATACACCACTCAATAAGGTGTCTGTCACCCATCATTGGTAGAGTGAGTTTGGATGGATGGATCATGCGTAATAGTAGGTTTATCCATGGGTATAATTGTATAATAAACCAATAACCTATTCATTAATGAGGCATAGTTCAAGTCCAAAATTTTAGAGCGATGATGAGGATTTTTGAGGTGTTTCGTAGTTTAATCTCTTAGATTTATATAAATTACTTTGGTTCCATTTGATATGTGAATTTTTATGATATTGGTTGTGGTGGTCATGTATTATTTATATTTTCTTTATTTTCATTGATACATAGATTATTATTGAGCTAAAGTATCTATATTTTATAGGTTATATACTATTCAAAAGGTGTTTGGTTGCATATGTGGAGTAACCCTCAATGGAGCAAATTTATGAGTTTAGATCAGAGATATGATGAAAGAAAATTTCCCTGCATTTATATGATTTATTTTTATTTTTATTAATATAGTTAACCTTAATTTTTTTCACTTGTGTTAGAGTTTAAGATAACTTATTGTGGGGTATTTTTTTTTGTTATTTTTAAGTTTCCTACATCATTTTCCTATAGCTATATCTGAATGGCCCTCCATCCATCATAAATTATTATGGTAAAAATGATTCAATGTTCCATAATGATCATGGTGAATGTGGATTAGGAACACCTTTTATGGAGTTTATTATTTGGCGGACATAGTACTTCTTGTTGGCATTGGTTGTTATTGGTGATGTATTCCTTTGTGTAATTTTTTAATGTGTTGATTTCCTCATAACATACATCCAATATTCATGGTGGTGATCTATTTTTTGATTACATTATGGTTCTATAATTGATACTTTCTTCCTCATACATTAATTTTATTATAATGTTTAGTTAGTTTTATATATTTATAGTGGTTAATGGTTATATTGTGCATTTGGTTTTTATATCTAATACAGATAGTTATTGTATTAAGAATAACTTGTATGTTTCACCTTCTTGGTGGTAATAACCAAACTATGGACTATTTTATGTGTGCATGGGGTAGAAGAATCAATATACTATCAACCCATTTGGGGTCCCGATGGGTTTTTTATCTCATAAATTTTTTATGGGATTTCCAAGTAGATATAAATTTTAATATAAACTATTAAATAATAAAATAATTCATTCAAATATATAAATTAATTTACAATATATTTTGAATATAAATCATTGATTTTATTTAAAAATATAAATTTTCAACATTTAAAATAATCATTAAATATATCTTATACATTGATAATTAAGAAATGGCCAAATTAAATAAATGAAAAAATTTGAAAATGTTATTTTAATTCTCTTATTTTAATTTAAAACCATATAATCCCACTAATTTTAATTATTGTAAAAATTATTCATATATAAAATTTTAAAATTTTTATTAATCCAAAACACACATTAGTATAAGGGATTCATTACTACCATGCTTCCATAAAAATCATTGAATAAATCAAGAAATTAATAAATCATCATCCATACCATTAAATAATTTTAAAAAACATAACAAAGGGACATTAATAATTCAATATCAATATAATATAGACATTCCCATATACATTTCATTTTTAATAACACAAATTCAATGATATAGTTAATTTCACGAAATTAAATATGAATATATGGAATTTATTTATAATATAAAATATTTAATAATCTAATGGATTTTAATAAGGAAAAATTAGGGTTTTCTATGTTAATAAATATCATGTTCTTCATTTATAAAAATTATTAAAAATAATATTACTAAAAATATAAATTGAATTACAAATCCATTAACAAAATAGTTAATTTTTATTTTACTTACAACATAAAAAATACAACATATATTTATATTTTTAGTATTCTTAAATATTTATGGGGTCTTTAAAATAACCTAAGAATAATTTTATCATGTATGTAAGTTAATGTTTCATAAATAAATAAGAAATACATGTCAACATATAGTAAATCAATATCAACTAAATCATAAAAGTATTACTACATTGCTAAAATTGATATTAATTTTCTAATAAAACGTTAAGTTCTAAAACTTCCATAATAATAGAAATATTTTTATCATCATATTTATGAATAGTATGATCTCTTACCTTAACATTATATAGGGAAATATCACATGAATCATTATAAAAAATATTTCATGAAATTTTTATCATAGTAAGACCAAATATTGAAATTAATGAATTTTTAATGTAGAACACATCTCTAGAATGAGATATCAATATGTAAGGTTTATCTATTTTAAGATAATGATCCATTACAATTTCAATAAAATAATATTTTTCAATGAACATTAAATGTTTAATAAATATATAAAACCACATAAATTTCAATAATCACCTTAATATTATGAAAAGTATTCTAATATAATTATTTCATCATCAACTCTATAGTATGATACAATAGTTGAAATTATTTGAAAATAATCATACATATATAGAATGTCTATTTTAGTGTTTCATGTGTAAATATCAATTTTAGTTTTCATGTTTAGTGAAAAATGCTAATATTGAACTTGTATCATTAAACAATAATTTATTTACACACACATACCACTATATTAGGACTGAATGACAACGCCCTTATCTTATGAGATGAAACACTACCCAGAATGCTCTTAAATTTCTATACATATAAGTTTTATTAATATTATTAAACATAATCATAACCTAAAAAAGTAAATAAAAAAATGTTATGAACACACATGCGATTTGAACCATGTTGGAAAATTTTGGTTTTTCAAATAATCTATCTTTTTATGAGGTGTATAAAACTGTATTCTATTTATAATTTCTATATATTTCATGCAATATTTTAGAATAATAAATTTTTAATATGAATTTAATATAAATTTTTTTTACAGTAACTTAAAATTGATCTTAATTTGTTTATTTATTAAACTATGTCATTCAATGTAAACAACATACTATAGTATACGATTTATATCTCTAAAAGGATCAACTCAGTCAATATATTTTAACCTGGTCTAAATAACAATTAAAAATGGATCTATTAATACAATTAGAATTTGTCAGATAAGAATTCATTTCATATATAATTCTTTCAGTGGGATACATTCAAGGATAATAAATAGAACCCCTAGAATAACTTCCACTAAATGGTTCACAGTATGATACAACATTCATGTGGAGATTTTCATATAACATACTTTAATTTTCATAATTTATAGTTACTGACTATCCCATATTGTTTCATTTTATTCATATTGTTTTAGTAATTAGTTATTTTAAATTATGTCTATATAACTTATATAAAAAATAGTAGTGATTCTTAAATTGAAATTCCACAATTTTTAAATTATTATTAGAAGTGAATCATGTGACAACATGTGATAGAAATATGATTTTAATTTTTTATCTTTATACATCTAGAATTCAATCATTTGTTCATATTACTTTAATAACCATTTGGAACTATGAGACTCTTTTACAAATGCAGAATGATTATTCTCTATACAAATTATAATCACATAACATGAATGATGAACCAACAACTTTTTTACCTATTAGTTTAGGATATAATTTTTTCATCAAACACCTTGGAAGAGGAACCTAAAACAACATTATTATTTTGATATTTAGTATTAATATATATATAAATTGATATACATTTTTTTCAATATGAATCACATCTAAAAAATATCATAATAAATTCGATGAAAAATATTGGAAGCCCAAGAATATACTTTTTTCATCAATTATAAGTGAGTATTTAAGAGTTTACATGGTCCCTTTATCACATAAAGAAACCCCTTAATAAATAATTGTGTCCCTAAAGCTTTTCCCAGTATTAAATTACCAACGTACACGAATGTGCTTTTGGATTATCAATAATATTATAAAAATGACATCAACCCTTTCTATAATGATATCTCATTGGTAGGAAATAAAGTGTACCATAAAACTGAAACCCTATTGATATTCCATTCTTTATAACATAATATTATCTCTATATGGTGGATATGATTGTTTTCACTTAGTGATAAAACAAAACATCATTCAATAGACCAGAATGAAATATATGTTTATATTTGGGAAAAAACATTTGAAATTAACACTGTCTTGATGAATCATACATATAAAACCTCATCATCCAAAAAAAATTCCATTATTTTATCACTGGTTATATATACAAATATATAACATAATTAGGCTCATTTGACAAAAACATTAATCCTGATCAGGAATATATATTACTTGTTGATGATCATCAAAGGTGAAATACTATAAAAATAATTTAATGCAAGTCATGTGATGTGTAGTATATGAGTTTATACAAATAAATTAAAAATATTAAATGATAATTCCATTATGAAATTAATTATATCAAAAGAAAAATAATTATATAATTTATTAAATTCCTGCAGTTCAAATATATCTTATAGGAATGGTAAATACGTAGTATTTTCCTTTCATTATATATACCTTAAAATAAATTTTGAAAATTATTTAAAATAAACATTCTTTATAAACTCATCGTTAAAGGAGTGTTCCACCTAACCTTCTTGGTAACTTGAGATAGGATTACCTATTTTTATGGAATACTTTTATTTAAAACATGATATTTTTTTTAATTTAAAGATGTATCAATATTATAATTGATCATAAAATCATCAGGGTATTAATTTATTTATTGGAATAAAATACATGATTGTTAGTTTATATCAATGTATCTTAATTTTTTAGAATTTTTAAACAACAAGAAGAAATTCATTCAAAATTCAAGAAGGTATTCCTTCCAAATATTTTAAAATCTATAAACTGAATTCTGAAAAAATAAAAGAAATATAAATTCATTTTTTTATCTTAAAATAGTAATGATATAATTGTTTCTTAATATACTTCATATCCATAATAAATTTATTAATGTCAAAAATATATCTATTTTTACTAGAATATCAATTTAATTTCTAATCGTTAATTTTAACTCAACCATTAGTGAACACTATAGAAGATAAATAAAAAATAATCTAATCAAATATCAGAACATCAACACTACACTATGTCAGCCATTCAATATTTCATTATTATTGAAAATTTTCACATTTATGGAGCTATGCCTCATAGCTGGTTTGAAATCTAGCTCTAGTGTTATGATAACTTACATCTCCATGAGTTATCCCAGCTCTTCCAATGCAATTAAAGGAAATGTATCAAATAAGTTCTTCAATGTAATGATTATATAATGTTATACTAAATAAAATTTCAAGCCATTTCTAAAACACAATCTATACTCAATTAAGAGAAAAGGTTTATGTTTTATCCATTATAATTTAATAAATGTGATATTTAATTGATTAAACTAAACATTAATTAGTTAATTTAGTGTATTGAAAATTCAATCATTATATTGAAGTAATATTTAAATTAATAAAATCAAAATATTATATAACATATAAATTATACAATTATATAATTATAACATTATAATTTATATATGTAAAATTTATAAACTTATAAAAATTTAAATATATTGATAAAATAATTAAAAAATATATATATAATGTTATAAATTAAACAGGTAATGAAATTTATACTAGTTTATATAATTTTAAATGTTTTTAGACGTATAAAATCATATATTAATTATAAATGTATATATATTTATGCAATTACATATAACTTTTAAATGTATATTATTGTATAAAGGTATGAAAAGTAAAACGTACATATATTTTATAAAATTATATATAATGTATAAAAGTAAAATTTATTAATGAAACATTTATTCTAATGGGCTGGGAGTCAAGTGTTGTCCACCACCCATCGACAATACCTTTATTTTGAGGGTTTAATGTTTGACCCTTGATGAAATCACTTGTTCAGATTTTGTCCTGTAGAAATGGTTTTACTGATGTACTTAGTGGTGACTTATCATGGATAGTGTCAGAATGGTGTTATGTCGCCTTTTGGAAGTGGTTCTGTGCGGTTGCGTAGAGGCCATATGACTAAAAATAACTATATTATATGATGTCATGACGTAGTGCTTGTCAGGTGTGGGGTGTGTGGTATCGGTTGTCAAACGAGAGGGCCAGTGGGAGAGGGTCTAGGTGATCGATGTTGATGGAACCTCCAAAGGCACTCTTCGATAAAGAAAAAAGTAATTTGTCATCAATAGTGACATTTTTTGGTAGCGTGAGTGGTTTGGATAATTGTGGAACCATACTGTTGATGTTACCTAGATGGGTGGGTTATGTCATGCGTACTGAGATGGGCCATATGGGTCAGTCTATTATGGCCTAATAGAACTAATTTGGGTTTAAAAGCTCTTTGTCATATAATGATATGCAACTAGATCCCTCACTAACATGGGAAAAAATTTAGGTTTGTTGGATTAATAAAAAAACGGGGATTCCTCCCAACTTTGTAAATAAAGAAAAATGAACATTTTATGAAAATATAAAAATATAAAAATACTGATAAATTTTTAAAATTATATTGTTATTAAAGAAAACATTTAATCTTTTATAAATATATATGAACATATATAATTATTATAATATATAAAACTAAAAAAGTATATCCAATTTATAAAATCATATATATTTAAATGAAGTATCCATTATTTAAAAATATACATACAATTAAAAAATTATATAAATATAAAAATTATACATAATTTATAGAGTTAAAATTCATAAAGTATAAAACTATTAAACTATTGAAAATTTTATAAATATAGACATGCCTAAGAGAATAAATTATAAATATATATATATATATATTTAAATAAATTTATAAATTTATAAATTTATAAATGAATTAATAATTTATTATATTATATATACAATGTATCTGAATTTAATATGATGTACTTTATAAATTCATAAAGTATATATAAGAATAAAAATTATATTTAAATCTATATGTATAAATAGTATATTTAACAAAATTAAAAATTTATATTGGTTTATAATTAATTTTTTAAAAAATTGATTTATTTTAATAAACCCTAATATAACCCAAATAAGCCTCAACAAATTCTACCCATTGTTAAAAAATATATCACAAATAATTGAATAATGAAAAAAATGTATAAGAAATTTATAATAATGTAATCAAAACTTTAGATACTATAAATCGATATGAATAAAATTAAACCTATCAATACTCATATACATTAGATCTAAAGTTTAATAGAGAAGGTGGTTGTGGGGTCTGCAATGAGGGGTTCTAAAGGGAGAGATGGTCGTAAAAATACATGGAGATGACTAGAATGATTCATTATGGAGAGGATAGTGTAAGGAAATGTAGTGGGAGTGTCTTGAATGGTTGATAATGTTAATGGTTTTCAGAGTATATAATGGAATGTGGAGAGAATGGGTAGGGGATGAGAAAATTGGTGGGTGAGGGTTTTAGCTATGATTAATTATTTAAATCTATTGATATGGTTTTTAAACTATAAATATATTTCCTACATTATTATGTTTCTATAATAATAATTATATAATGTAGTATACTATTATAGTCCCACAAAATAGTAAAAATATTTTATCTGTTGTTGTTTCTAGGAAACATGATAATATATACCTTTTTTAATGGCCAAAAAACCATTAAAATAGAAGCATCATGTAGATATAAAATCAAGTAGTGAGAAAATATTTATAGTAATAGGAGATATTCATTTCATAGATATAGATCAGATATCTTCACTATTAATGAAAAATATAATGATATGTTTACGACATAGAGTTTTACTTCCCCCTTTATCAAATCTCTCTAATTAATCTCATATTTGATGTTATAGTGGTGTTTTGGGTATTTTTGTCTTCATTTTAGAAGGCTTACAACCCACTTTAAATTACATGTATTATATTATAGTATTTATAAATTCAAATAATACATCCTTGTTATATTCGATAATCATATAACATTTTCATTATTACCATAGTGTGTGAACATGAGGCCCAATATTTTTTATACAAGGATAGAGGGAAACACCATTAGTATTTATATTACTTCTTTTGGTTGATAAGAAGAGGTGGAAAAATTCTTTATGGTTGTTGGATCACTCTAGTAAACTCGTATGTTTTTTCTCAAGTAGACTCTATGGGATTTCAATTTCATAGATCACCATGAAAGACATATTTTATTAATTTTTTTCTTAAATAAAAAGTTATTATGATGATGATGATGATTTTCCAACTCATTCATAAAAATATATTATATTTATTAAGTATCTTATAACAAGGAAATAAAAATTTATATTTTTATTTCTATAAAATAAATTACTAATTTGGGATCTGTATGAAATAAATTTAAGATCATTAATCTATTTTATGGGATTATATTTTGAATTCATTAACATATTATGATACAATAATTTAACTACCCTTAAAAAAACTTTTCAATATCAGTGAATATGGAACACCATTAGATTTTATAATGGATTTCATTTTCCTATTTTAGTTATTATCTTTAATTGTTCTTTTATACCACATAAACATGGATATAGATAAGAAACCTCTCATTTCCTACCCAATAATTCTTAACATATTATGAGCATTGGAAAAATACATGTCAAAATCTTTCATGTGATAGTTAAAAAAAATATTCATATAAAATCTAGAAATTATTACATGATAAAAATCAAAATTCATACCATTATAGTGTGGATATATCATTTATAGACTTATGCACCATAACTATACTATGATATGAAAATTTAGAACACATTATGTTTTGTCTTAGTGTAAATAATGACAATGTGATGGTCCCCACATCCTGATTTTATACATGGAAGTGCATGTATTATACAATGACATGTGAATCAACCTCTTTCTATTAATATAATTTATCATGTTATATTGTATCATCATGTGATGATGGTTGGAGGGGTTTGAATGTTTAAGTCAATTATTTATTTATTTAATAATTTATTATCTTGCTGATTTTATAGTTATCAAATATTATATATTTTTAGACTTATCATTTAATGAGAATATATTTTAGAAAGTATTAAAAACAAAGGAGTATCCTTGGTTATATGGTTTCAAAATAAGATATATGTGAGACTCTAATTGAATAACTATAATACACCAGGAATTCATAGCTTAAAATCTTCATTTCTCTTTAACAAAGGATTTAACAAATTATAAGGAAACTGAGATCCTTTCTAAGTGTTTGGAGATTCATAAAATAATGGATACCCATATAAGAATGTTTCTATTAGTTTCTTATCATGTATCACTATCAATATAGAAAATAATATATTAGTTAAAATATATTAAACTAAAATTGATGGATAGTAAATGAATAATTATAATATTTAATTGAAAATTAATATATATTAAATGGTCAAAACGTTTTTCCTTGATTGTTGCATTTTATTTGACCAAATATTATCCCCTTAGATTTAATTTTTTAATTTATGAAGAATTTATAATATAAGATTTTATTGATCAAAAATGTGTTTTCTGAATAATGGTTTTGGTTCATAATGCCGTTTAATACCATGAAATAGTTTTATGATAAATAAGATAGGTTTTATGAAAATTATAAATCCTTATCTTGATTTCTACAAAATGGGTATAGAATGTGTTTTGGAAAGAAAGTCATCATAAAAAAATAAACATACATCATGGTTTTATGGGAAAATATATTGTGTTTAGTATAGAAATAATATTGATATAACCAAACCATTATATTACTACGAAAAATTCATGTTATGACTTCAATAGTAATACATTTAAATGTTCAAACAAACAAATTCACCTAAAGAAATGAAATATATTTTCCCCAATATTTTTTATAATTTGGTAAAAACCGTGTTATTGTTTCTAGAAAAAACATTAGGGTATTTTTAAATATTAAATCAATGATTTTCTAAGAATTATCAAAAAACATCAGTAGTGACATATCTTCAAAATAATGTCATATTTTATGGGGGAGAGTTAGACTATTTAAAAATATTTTAGTGGATGTGATATAAGTATAAGTTATTGTATTTAATATACCACATTCATTATATACATTTTGATATGTGTGAATATAAATTGAGTTCTTTGAATATGTAATGATAATATTTATTTTTTAAAATATTTATAAATTAATTTGTTTTAAACATATTAATTTAGTTAAATATATAAAATATAAAAAACCAATAATTATAAATATGTATATATAAAATTAAAACATGAGATAAAATTGTTATTTACCCTCTGTAATGGATTATGAATTTATATGTTGTTGATTTCAGATGGAATCAGAATTATCCATCCTAGATTATGGTAGTTTTGGTAATTTATGTTCAGATAAAAATTATAAAAATCATAAAACCAATAGGATGTATATTTACATGTGTTTGGTCATTTTGGTGGATAAAAAACATCAATGGGTGTATGGTGGAGTAGCTAGTTTTTGTGTAGATTGGAAGCTCAATAATAAGTGGAGATTTATGCCATAACTATTTGGGGATGCACCATGAAGGTTTCTTGAGAATATGATTCCACCAAATCAAATGCATTGTTTTGTGGGAGATGATTTCATGTGAGGTGATAAACTATAACCGAGGGTAGTATTTCTACTGGTTGTAAAATAAGTGTAACTTTACTGGAGAATGCACTACAATTATAGGGAATTACACAAGGACCTTTTGTGTAAAATAAAATTTTTATACATTAATCAATGTCACATTTCTATGAGGGGGTTAAATTCTGGGAGGGTTCTCAATGGGGAAATTTTAATTGGAGGAGGAGTATTTATCTTGAGGCACCCTATGGTTTTTTCAGTTCTTCCATGGGAAGGTGTGTTGCATTATAAGCCTTAATACCAGGTTACAATAATGAGATCATATATTCTAAATTATTCTTTAAGATAAATATTTGTGGAATTAAGCTTTATTTATGCTAATATGAGACCCTATAGTCATTATAATATTTTTTGGTTACAACATAATAAAATAGTTTTGGTTAATTTAACAATATCTCCCTCATTGATTCCAAAACATACCAATATTCTACTTTTTTATGTGGGGGAAAACTCATATATTCTTGTATTGTCCTTATCATTATTTAAAAATAAAATGGGGATTGGGGAGGGATATTCAACCACCTGATCCCCTTATTCGTCCTTATTGGGATCTGGTTTTTCAGGGGGAGGGGGATGGTGTTTTTAAATTTATATATTTTTTTGAGGTACAATGCCTTCATTTTCTCTTTGTGTGTATCCTCAATGGTGTCCCGTAATTTAGTGATATCCCATTATAGGAATTTTTTAAAAAATAAAATTAAATAATGTTGAATTCATCCTTTTTAATTTAAACTTTTCATGTAGATGTTTTTTGGATGTACCATAGACATTATATGTATGGTAGGTTGTGGTGTTGGTGCAATGGTATGGGTCAATGAGTTTTTAGATGTTGTAACATTTGGGTTTTTTTAATTAATAATTTTATATCATCATTAATTTTTTGGATGAATTAGATTTGATAAATTCTCTTTGTATTGTGGGATCTTGGAATGAATTTATTCAAGATTGGTTGAGGCTTATAGAGTATTCCATAAAGGTTGTAAATTTTTATGATGTATGAATTCTCGATATTACTCAGCCTATACATTGATACATGATTGTTCATACATTATTTGATTTATGGTTATGGTTAACTAGATAGGTATTAGTAGTTATTAATATATAATTTAAGTATCTTACATCATTGTTAGCATATAGTTAGTTCTATAGATCATGTTTTGGGTATTTGGATCCCATGAAAACTACATCTATAAGGGGATAGAATACGAGTTGATTTTACATGAGGGTTGGACTATGTTCCAAATATGGTATGGGTTTCAATTTCCTAGGAATGAACTTCAAGGGTCGATGTCATGGGTGAAAGGATCTTAGGCCTATGGGTAAGGGTTGATATGGTCAAATGTCTCACTTATAGATGGGAATACCATATTTAGTTTGGGTAGAATCTTTGGTGAATATATTGAATGGATTAAGTCCTTCTATGCCTTGTATGCTGTGACATATAAGGTTGACTATATATAAAAAGTTTGAGATATTTTCTATTTGATATATGATATAAGAACCTTGTGTGGTCTTGGGAAATTTCTTAATGGCATGAAAACGAGTTTCCAAAAGATCATGAGGGAATGAGACAATCTTTTTCTATGGGGATAGATATAGAGTTTTTGATGTGGAAAATAGAAGTGGTATAAGACTCTTCCACTTTAGGCTAGGGTTAGGTATGGATTTTAGGATGTGTAGTCACTACATGGTGACATGTGTGAGTTGGTATAGATGAGTAATGACTAGTTTGGATTTAAAGAACCTTATGGATATCCTTATAAAAAATATTGGATTTCCAATGGTATTAATGATTTTTAAAAGTTTCCACATGTCATTATTTTTTGTTTGGGTTTTATTTGTGATGTCCAACCTATGAGGATAAGTGAGTGATAATATTTGATTTATGATGGATGGATAGATCCCAAGAAACTAGCAATGGGTTGTTAGTAAGATACTAGCATGCTAATGGAATGAGGATATTTTGGAGTTCTAGGGTATGTACTTCTATGAAATTATATATATATATATATATGGGTCATGAAATATGTGTATGGTTTACCCCAAGTGGGTTGGAAAATTCCATGTTTAGTATGAGGATATACATTGAGTGAGAGGGTAAAGGTCTTGGATTGATATGAGTGACCTACCCTGAGTGAGAGCGTTGAAGTCATATTTTTAATATGGGTCCTTACCTTGAGTGAGAGGGTGGATGTATGAGATTTTATAAAAGGATGAGTATCATACCTAACCTTGAGTGACATGGTATATGTATGATATGTAATGTGATATGAGGTATAAGGACTCTCACATAGTGAGAGGGTGGAGGTGCGAGACATGTTGTGAGATATAGTATATGATAGGGAATGGGAAATCATCTTATATGAGATGGTTGTGGAATGAAACATTCTATGTAAAATGGTTTAGGACCTTACGTTAGTGAGAGGGAAATGTTTGATATTTCATATAATGAAATTGATGTTTGGTTTAGACCATGATCTAAGGGACAGGGTAGAGTTCATGTCATGGTATGACACCCTATTCAGTGTAATAGGTCATGGGATGCAGTTATGGAACCTGGTGATATTGAGTCAATAAGGTTATCTTATGACTTCTCTATTGCTTTTTGTATTATGTTTTTAAATCACAAAAACTTTTTCTAAAATTTGGAATTTTTTCTGAAGTTCTATATTTTTCTTGAGATCTAAACATGTCATTGCATTATACTTACAGATCTATAATTATGTTTCTCTATTCTGTTAGACTTACAGATTTATCATACCGAATTTGGTGAAAAATCCATTTTGTTTTTTGATGCTGATTCTGGTGAAAAAGACATTACAATTTCATGATACTGATTCTGGTGAAAATGTCATTATGATTTCATGATATAGATTTCTGTTCAAAAGTCATTATAATTTCATGAGACTGATTCTGGAGAAAATTCATTAAAATTTCATGTTACCAATTCCCGTGAAAAAGTGATACCGATTTTATGATACTGATTCCGATGCAAAAGTGATAGCGATTTTATAATACCGATTCCGATGAAAAAGAGGTACAGTTTTTTTATACCGATTCAAGTGGAAAAGTGATACTGATTTTGTGATACCGATTCCGGTGCAAAAGTGATACCGATTTCATGATACCGATTTTATGATTCCAATTTTGGTATAAATGTGATACCATTTTCACAGTCATATTTTCTTTCTCGTAATAATCTATTTTCCAGATAATGTTAGAGTTTTTTAAATGTATCATTCCAATATTATCACATTCCATGTTTTCTTATACATAACTATTATATTTAACATAACATCATTTTTTATACTTGAAACGATGTCATAAAATCGATTACAAGTTAACTATTGTATGTTGGACACATGTCCAGGTCCCTCTATGATTTAAGGAAAATAAGACTGTTGGATTGGAGCCGACCTTTCGGATGTTTTTGCTATAAATACAAGTTCATTTGAACGAGAAAAATTTAAGGCAGGGAGTGGATGAACATGATACATGTGAAAAATCTATTATGTTATTTCTAGAGATATATGCTCTTACAACTCTTTGTTCTTTGTGTGGATGTCGTGAACAACTTTTTCAGGTGTGAACAAATTGTTCAGACTTTCTTTGTGAAGAATCCGATCATGCTGATCGTGGGCTTCCGGGTTTTGAAGATAGAGGTTATGATTTCCTTTTAAATCAAGGGCCTATAGGGATAACAAGATAGATAACGATCAACAGATTGAGGGCTTAACTGGGTTTCGATAAGAATGACTTTCTTGAATGTATAAATCAATGAAACTTTATCCAATGTTGTCGGATACCCTTCTCTTTGGGTTAAAAATAATCTTGTTGTTACTTGATTTCTCTTTTAAGTTATTTTAATTTTGTTGTATTCTAAACTTTGTTAATGTTAGAAAGTATAACATGCATATACTTTCTAATTAATTTACTATGATTATATTACATATTCTATACACATTAATATAGAATCATTACATTAAGAGTTATTGTGAATGTTTGTTTAACTTTGATAAACAACGTTATCTTAAAAGTTAAAAGCTATCCTTAAGAAACTAATTTTCATATGGTTAAGAAAAATTATTTTAGAATGTTTTACATCAACATTAAAGGATCCAAAAAAATTAATCTATAAAATTCACCCTCCTCTTGTACTTTGAACATCAATTTACATATTCAATCTTATAATTGGTATCAGAGGTTATCTTTGAATACTTATATCCATGAATAAGTTTTCTTCCTCAGGTTTTATTTTTTTTTATTTTTTAGAAATTTCTAGTTATATCTAGTTTTGTGGAAATAAATATTATTTTTGTATGTCAGACATTCTTGTTGGATCACTAGATAATCTCAATCCAACAACTCTGCCAATATTCGATGGAAATGACTATGCGTACTTGAGTGATAGAATAAAGACCATTATGATAGACATACGTGTAGAAAACTACAATTTGTAAACAGGAGAATATATGATTCCTGAGAAGGAACTAAGAACCTTAACTAATCCAAGAAATATGGAATACTAGCTGAACATTAAGGTACATAATACTTTTCTTTGTTCCATGACTAGAAATATATATCGCAAGATTTCATCTTGTGAAGCTGCTAATAGTATTTAGATGAATCATTACGTAACTCACTTTGGAACTTCCAATGTAATTAAAACTAGAAGATCTATGCTCATAGCTGAGTATTATGGTTTCTTCATTCTTTATGGAGATCCCATATGTATGGTACAACAAATATTTATGACAATCGTCAATAGTTTACAATTTAGGGGTGAGAAAAGGAACAGATGATGGGATTCTTATAGAAATGATTATAGACATCATGATTAATGAATCAGAATCCAATATGACTTCTATAGATGTGAATAGAAAAGTCACACATATTCTCTTGATGAATTGTTTGGAACTCTTCATCAACATGAAACCAGAATGAAGAGAGATGTTGATAATATTTGGACATAGAATGGAAATGTTGGTGTTTATTTTACAACTACTTCAAATCAAATGAAAGACAAGAGTCCCGAGAGAATTACAAGATATAAATCTATGTAGGTTGTTGTTCAATAAGAATCTAGTGGAAGTGATCCTTCATGAAATGACTTATCATATCTTGCTTGAAGGACGAACATGATTGTTGGGTAGAATAACTTTAAATATAGATACAAAAAGAAAGGTGGAAAAGATAAGAATGACATGGAAGTGACATGCTATGAATGTAGAAGAACTAGTCATATTAGACCTCATTGTCCCTTACTTAAGTAAATTGAAATTGAGGATAGGAATTCAGAGAGAAACAGAAAAAATTTCTACAAATCAAAGCATAAGAAAGTCTTGAAAGCCAATGACACCTGAGTGTCAGTGGTGGAGATTCATCTGATCAATCTTCAGAGTATGAATATTTTGAGGAAAATAATATTGGTATAATATATCGATATCCATTTTAAATTCAGTATCCTATGGTTAGGCTACGAACTGGTGAATCCTTAACAAATATTTCTTTGAGTGAATATTTTTATGATAAATATTTTCCTTCAGTTTAATAATCTACTTCATCAGATAGAAATAATTATTTACATACACATGAGAATGTTTTTATATTTTCTATGTTGCTTGAAAAAATAAATTGTAATGTTTATATGAAACATGAAAAACAATATTCTAGTGAATTTTTTTAACAGAAGAAATTTCAGATCTTACCAAAGATCTTGATAAAAAATTGGTGTTTTAGAAAATAATTCCATGAAACTTGAAGAAGTTAATTCTGAGAAGGATAAGCATTCTAAAGATTATAAAACTATTTTTTTAGAAAAAGATGTTTTAGAGGATAAACATAAATCTAAATCCATTATTCATGAGGATAAGAATTTAGTCATGAGAATAAAATCTGAAATATTTTCCTTGAATAAACATCTTGAAAATTTTACTTCTATCATGCAAATTTTTTGGCATGATGTATTCTCAAATCTGACCCCGCGGTAATAGTCAAGGTTTAGGTTATTCTCCTGAAAAAACTGTTTTCAGAAACCATTTTTTTATTCCTCCAGGTTCTCTTTTCTACACTAAATGTCAAAGTGGTGGTCATTGGAAGATTAATTGTTCTTTAAATAATATTTAATCCCTTGGGTTTCATAAATCCTATTATTTTAATCAAATGTGGATAACAAAAATTTTATTTTCTAACAATTTCAGATCCAAACAAGTTTGGATTCCAAAAACCTAAATTTTCCTTTTTTACATTAATAATGGGTGTACCAAAAATATATGGCACATGGATAGTGGATTTTCCCAGAATATGACTAGTAACAAAGACTATTTTAAAAATATTTTAAAGACTAAAGGTGGAAAATTAACCTTTGGGGATAACTCTCAAGGAGAAATTATCAATATAGGTGACATTATTCTTCTTGGAAAATCTTTTATTTAAATTTTTTTATTTGATAAGGTATTAAGCACTATCTCATTAGCATAAGTAAATTATGTGATGAAGGATACCATGTGATTTTTAGGAATGGAAATTTCGTAGTACACAATTCCAAGGATGAGTGTATTCTCTCAGCCCATAGGCAAGAGAATGTATAAACCCTAAACCTAGAAGACCATAGAAGTCATGATCTTCCTTGACAAAGTGAAATATAAGGTCAATCATGGAATTGGCATAGAAGACCGGGAAAATGTAATTTATGGAATCATAGTAAAAATTCTATGAAAGAACTTGTTCAGGATATACCGGAATATAAGATCATCTCTCCAAGAGTCTGTGATCCTTTTCAATATAGAAAGTAACATAAATCTATCATTAATTCTATATGTGATGTTACTACATCTAATTCCTTAAAGTTAGTGCACATTGACATATTTTTTCCAACAATAACTGGAAGTATTTGAGGCCAATACTATGTGTTTGTCTTATTTGATGACTACACTAGATATACTAGGGTATTTTAGCTCGTAAAGTAATATTAAGCTCTTTCTTATTTCCAAATTTTCAGAGCACAAGTAAAAAAGGAGAAAAACCTTCCTTTGATAACTATTCATTTTTTATCATGGTGGGGAACATCAAAATTCTGTTTTTGAATGTTTTTGTAGTAGAAAAGTTATTACTCATATCTTCTCAGCCCCAATGACTCCTCAATAGAATGATGTTGTTGAAAGAATATATCGTATTCTTCAAGAGTTGACTAGAACCATGTTGAGTGAATATTTTATAGCTAAACTCTTTTGGGTTAAAGCTATAAGTACTACCTGTTATACAATAAATTGAGTTTTGATTAGACCATTTCGTAATAAAAAACCTTTTGAGGTATGGATTGTCCGAAAACCAAAAGTTTCTTATTTCAATATTTTTGGTTGCAAAGTATTTATCTTGAATACCAAGGATAACTTATAAAAATTTTCACCCAAATCCGATGAAAGAATCTTCTTAGGCTAATCCACTAACTGTATGGTATATAGAGTTTTTAATAAAAACACATGCACTGTGTAAGAAACAATACATGTTAATTTTGATGATAATGATCATTTTGTTTTCAAACAACCTAAATATTCTCCTGAAATATTTTCTAAACCTGATCACCGACCTTTGATAGAAGATCCTTCAGTCAAGTATAATGTTCCTGAAGATATTTCTAAAAAATTTACACCTAAAGATCTTTTACCCTATGTTGATGAACAAGATTTTCAAAATCCAAGCCCGTTGTTACTTATGAATCTTCCTAGTTATAATATCATTTTAAATTTTAATCAAACACTAAGAACTAGATGTTCTTTATGGAATGAAGTTAAACATATTGCATTTCTCTCCCAATCTGAACCATATACTCTAAATGAAGCCTTGGGTGATGAAGATTGGATAAATTATATGCAAGAATAACTCAACGAATTCGTATGGAATTAGGTTTAGAAATTAGCTGAAAACCTAAGAAAAATACTGTTATTGTAGAAAAATGGGTTTTTAGAAATAAATGTGATGAAAATGGAGAAATTTTAGAAATAAATAATGATTAGTTTCCAAAGGATATAACCAACAAGAAGGCGTAGACTATGAAGAAAACTATGCTCTTGTAGCAAGTCTTGAATCTATCTGTATTCTTCTATCCTTTACAGATTTCATTAATTTTAATCATTATCCAATGGATGTAATGTGTGATTTTATTAATGGTTATGTATAGGAGGAGGTCTATTTATATAAAACCTTGGTTTTGAAGACACAAAATATCCTTATAATGTTTATAATCATACCAAAGATTTATATGGACTTAAACACACCCCCAGAGATTGGTATGACAGAATTTTAGGACTTTTTCTTCAAAATAATTATATTAAGGGTATAGCTAATACAACCCTTTTTATTAATAACATTTCCAAATATGTTTTTATTGTCCGAATTTATGTTCACGACATCATATTCAGATCAACATATCAATCCTTAACTGATTCCTTTCAGAATCTTATGAAATATGAGTTTGAGATGAGCTTGATGGGTGAGTTAACATTTTTCATAGCTTTTCAAATATCTCGAAAACCAGAAGGTACATATATTTCTCAGCATGAGTATACTAACTATATTTTTAAAATTTTTACATATGAAAACACAAAGAGTATAAGTACTCATATTAGTACCTCAAATACTCTTAATCTTGATAAAGCTGGAAAACCATATGCTCACACTTCATTTAGAGGTATGATAAGAATTTTACTATACATGACAGCTAGACATCCAAACCTAATGTCTTCAGTATGCCCCTATAAAAGATATCTATCCAATTATAAGGAAACCCATTTGAAGGCAGTGCATTGATTTTTTTCTACTCAAAGAGAACTTCAGATTTGGGCCTATTTTATTATTCTCAAAGTGTTTTTGAACATAAAAGTTTTTCGGAAGCTATATTTGGAGGTTGTAAAATGTATAGAATGATTATATCCAGATCATGTAATTTATTATAAGATTTTTAACACCCCAAGCTTCCACGGTACGCTTCTCTTTGAATAATACAATAACGTGTGGTGTACGCAACACTGAATTCAAATGCACCATGACTCACCAAACTAGACGTTAAAAAGAGGTTAGGAATATTATTAACTGAATTCTAAATTTTATATTATCTTTATAATTTTAGAATCCATATTATGTGTTTCTAAGACATAATTTAAGATAAAATTAAATTAATTCAGATAAAAGAAGTATTTTTGAAAAAATTGAATTTTACCGCCTTTTAATGGAGAAGCCTTCTTAAATCCAATGTTTGAAACTTTTATATATTCAATTTGACAAAATGAACTTCTTCTTTAGAATCAGGACATAAGAATTTAGTTTCAATAATGTTTTGGTGTGTTTCTGATAACTTTCAAATTGGGTGAATAGTGAAAAATACTATATTTTAACTGAAAACAACTTTTTTAATCAAAATAATTTATATTGTCAAATTATATATTTTAATGGTTTGGAAGTATAAATAGATTAAATTTTTACCATTTAATCCAATGATGGTTGTTGTAAGTAATTTCACTTTGAAATTGACATAAACAACTGTCAAACTTGTGAAAATACGCCTTTTGGTTTTGACAGCAGAAATTAATTTAATCAATGAAACATTTATGTTTAGAATTTGGTAAAATATACTTCATTTTTGGATTCTGAATATCAAAATTAGATTAGGGTGAATTTTTTTTACTTTTCTGATAACTTTCATATTTTGATGAATAGTGAAAATTACTAAATTTAAATTAAAAATAACTTTTTTAATCAAAATAATTAATAGTGATAAATTATGAATTTGAGTGATTTTAAAGTATAATTATATTATAATTTTACCATTTAATCCAATTTTGTTCATTGGACATAATTTCATATTTAAACTGGATATAAGAAAGTGTCAATCTTTTGATAGTTATTGTTTGTTAAAAACACGCTTTTTGTTTCGACAACGGGAATTAATTTTAAATTAATTTCCGCCACTTCTGTGTTTTGAATATGGAAAAATGGATTCTATATTTAGAATCGAGATGTCCAAATTACATAAATAGTAAACTTTCATTTTTAGACATTTTGAATAATTACTTCGGTAAATATTTAATTTAACATGGTTAAAGGGTAAATCTGGTAAATAAGGGTAAAAAAATAATATTATAATAATAATAAATTACCCTAAAACGTGTCCTAACATTATTGGTGGATACCTGTCAGACCATGGGCATCTTTGGGTAAATTTGGGGACCCCAAGGGGCCACTTGTAGGTGATAGGGACACTTTATTTTAATTAAGATAAAGTAAATACAAAAATGACATAAGCTTATATCTTTTAGAAAAACAATTTTTACATAGGGTTATATATGTTATATTTTCAATTACAAATATTAATTAGAAATATAAAAAGATTTCCTACCTAATTATATTTTATTTATAATTTTTAGACATTGAAAAATTATAATATATATGACACAATAATGATGCACTATTTTCCTTATTAATGAAAGAATCAAATAATTTGTATTATAAATGTTAAAATAAATATATTTTTAAATTTTTTATGACATAAACTAATTTTATTGGTTAATATGAAGTTTTAGTATTGATTAAATGAATTTGGTTCGAATTAATAAAGTTTTTATGACTTTAAAAAAATCAATTATTGAGTAGTGTCAAAATTGACATAAATGAGTTTTTAAAACAACTATTATATTATTAATTTATATTCTATTCCTAAAAACATAAGGTTCATCAAAAGGACTTATATCACTATTTTTGTATCATTAATGGACCACTTGGGGGTCTATTGGATTTATATAGTATGTTTATTAACTATATATTATAAAAATACAATGTGACATGGTAAGTGTTAATCTAAATAACCAAGTGTTAAAACTAAAATATAAGGATAATATAACGACACAAACCTGTATAAAATCTTTTGGTTGAAAGGATCTAGACCCCTGACCACCTTATACTTTGAATAATCCACTTTGGTGCCATTAGAAACCGAATTTTAATTTATTATAAAATAATATTTCTATCTTTTTCAAAGGTGCCCCTCACCCCTCTTATAAAAGGCCACTCCACCTTCTCAATAATTCACACCTTAAAAGCCATTTGGATTGGCCAGCCCTTACCCAAATATCCTCCAAAAATTGCTCAATTCATCTTAGAGGCCTAATTGTTATCATAAATCCAACCTTAGGAGCCCTTTTGATAAAATCAAAAGTAAGAACCTGAAGAAGAGGTAACGTCTTCACAACCCTCTTTAAAGTTCTTTTCTTCTTCAACATATTCATTCCTATTTATTTCCATTATAAAATAATAAATCCAGTACCTTATATATACTGTTATGTTATTATAAGTATAGAACAAACAAATTCGTTATTCTATCCATCACTTGAATGACATGTCATCATACGTGCGTACGTACGGCCTACCGTCTCCGTGTTGTGGTGTAATTGTTGTTCAATATACTATTATTTAGATGGGTATAATAATGATGTATAATTCATGTAAATAATAAATATAAAATGATTATGATTCGGTCTATATGATATAACATCAAATTATATATTATTTTAATATCAAATGAATGATATTGTTGCTCGTGCGTACGTACGGATTACCATCTCCACAAACCTGATGAGATACATTCCCCATAATATCCATTCAAGAATAAATATTATTGGATGATTAAAAATAATATTTAAGGACTTAATATCATTCTGGATATGATTATGATACAACCTATCCATAACAAACATGACTTATATAAAAGAAAATGAGTAAGTTAACACCCAGAACAGCGATAATACTAAGATTTTATTAACAAAGCAATGTTGAAATATCATATATGATATCATAATAATATATATGATTATTGTATAATTAAATAACAATTATTTCACCATTATACAGGAGGTTGACCTACCATAAACCAAGTAAAAGTACAAGGTAAGGATTATTTTACATTCTCTTCATTATCCTAGGTTTTTTATACATAATTATCTATTGGGACCTCTTTATCATCCAAATACATGTTTCTTAAAAATGTATTTCAAAACATTCTTTCTATTTTACATAATATGGGTTAATTTCATTTATACCATTTTTTGACTTTTTATAATAGGTTTATAATGGAATATTTCCGTCATTTTCCAAACAAGGTCCTTTTTAACATTTTCGACAGAATTAAGGTAAGAATGTGTTTTTTAACTTATACGGTGGGTGCGGCTATTTTCGGCCATTATAAAATCTCTGAAGCTTCCCTTACAAGATTATAAGAATATTTTCAACATAAAAGTTTTATTTTATAATTATGTGACTTTTAAATGATTTCAAAATGAATATTTTAAGAATTTGTGAAACGTACTCTTTATCAAGATCAGAATTTTAAATGTTTTAAAGATTTATCTTTCTCAATCTTTTAATTAATGTCCATGTTTTCATAATTATTTTAAGGATTTATTTATATGGACATGAATGTTTTGAAATTATATTACTTTTCAAAATTTTCAAAGTGGTATGGGACACTTTTATTCAAAAATCACTTTTAAATTACTTCTTTTATAAATGTGTGACTTTTAAATAATTTCAAAAAAGAGAGATTTTTCTCAAATAGATTTGATTTCATCTATGTCAACATCCTTTGATGGATTTTAAGCTTATTTTATGTTGATATATTATGACACAAAACTTCCATATTGTATTGAAGGTTTTGTGATATATTTGACTTCAGATGTGTTATTTTTATACCATTCATGGTTTATAAAGATAGTATTGAGATTTTGTATGATAGTTTTAATAGGAATGTTTATGTCATGTTTAAACTTATTCATATGAGGAATGCATTGGACTTAGTAAGTGATGGGTGGAGCCAACTATAGCTCCTTGATGCATCGGTAGGTCTTAGGAGAAAAACTAGTATCGAGGCATGAGGCCTTAACAAAATCTTGTTTGTAGTTTTGGCATGAGGTCTGGGCTACGTGGTGATGATAGTCTGGAATTATGCATTCCATCATTATGAAAGTGGTTATTGATATTGCATGTGATTATTCAAATAGTAGAATATCCACGTGAATACGTAAATGGAATTATTTCATTTTAACTTTTCTATATTATGCTGAAGTTCAAGTTCAAAAGGATTTTTTTAGCTATACACTGCCTTAAATGTTTATGAATATTTATGAATGTTTCCGCTATATTGTTATCCTTTCTAGGCATCTAAGCTCACCCCTTTTAATGTTTTATTTTTCCCAGGATATGAAGAAGTTATTTATGAATGACCTGTAGGGATAATATGAAGGGATATGAAGACAAGATTTTGTTGTAGTAGATTTCACTTTATGATGTAATGTAAATTTTATGTATGTATCTAGTTATTCCAAGGCTACTAAACTAATCAGTCTTTCGAGATTTTATATTTCTTGTGATCATTCCAATGTTATGTAATAATGCACCGACATTGGGAAAATTGGGTCGGGGCATTACAGTTGGTATCATAGGAAGTTTAGTACAGACATTGGAAGCCAGGTTTAGGTAAACATTGATTAGAGCACATAGACCTAAGATAGACTTTGAGGATTAGTATAGAAGAACTTCCTAGAATTTTGGTATTGTAGAAAGTTTGTGAGTTTTATGAGCAATACATCTCTGTCTAGATACGAGCAGGTAGAGGCAGCTTTGGCACATATGTACCTGGGGGTAAAACCCAAAAACACGGCATTGAGCTAGACTCGAACGGGAACTGGTGCACAACAACGGGCCTTGCGGCACTTTTGCTTACGACACTCCTGGGGGATATGCTTAGGATATTTCTCATTTTCATTACGAACCATTTTGAAGGGTTTATGAGTATATACTATCTCAAAGAAAACATTTTTATGATTACAGATTATATCCATAAATAGTTCAATTTATTTTAAGTGTGGAATTATGTATTTTGATTCATAAACTAATATAGATTATGACATTGTTTAGAAAATGGCGCCTAATAGAAGGAATGAGAACTCCAACAATAAGCATGATCCAAAGAGTAATAAGGATCATATAGTTCATGGTCTTAAGCTAGAATATAGAACGGAAATAGTGTCCCACGTATTATCATCATATGAAAAAATAGTATCATATGTTGATAAGATATGTAAATAATTCTCAGAGTCCTATGGCTTTGAAGGGAATCCAGAGAAGGAAAGGATGGTAGAGAGAAGGACAGATAAAAGGAAGAAAGTAAAGAAGGATTTTCCCATATGTGATAACTGTGGAAAGAATCACCTTGCAAAATACTTGAAGGGAATGGGATTATGTTATATGTGTGGAGAAAAAGTACACCAAGTATGTTACTTTAAGGGTAAAAAAATGTTTCAAATGTACAATGCTTCATCTGCAAGGAGTTTGAACAATAAGTTAACCAATGTCCCATTCATCGGAATATGCCGCAAATGATGCTATTGGATAAAAATCAAGTTATGATAGTACCACAGATGAAGATGAATGACTAGTGTTCTTATGTTTTTATTTTGGAATTATTTCATTGAAGTGTTGAATCAAAGATGTACTGGAAATAAATAAGGATTGTACTGCAGTACTATTTCATTGAGGATTTGAGATTTTATGGTGCTATGAAAAGTGACTCTTCAGCAAGTTTTGTTTTTGGAAACTACATGGTTTAATGAATGATAAACCTTAATATGGTCTTAATATTGAGGTACTGATTTTGGAAAAAGATATGGTTGATTTAGTAAATTATATTGAATATTATTGACTGCCTTGAAACTGATTAAATATTTGTATATTCCATCATTGTTGGAGTTTACAACATTTTTGGATGGATGAAGTATATCCAATATTCTATAAGGAATGAGGGACCATGAATGTAATCAATAAGGTTTTATGGTAATTCATGATGTTTCGGTGTTTTAAAAGAATACATAATGAACGTATTCACATGCTATTACAAGGTAAAAAGGATCTTTATTGTGTTCACATTCCTCATAAATTTTGGACTATGAGTTTGTAAAAAATTAGTTTGGATAATTCTAGTTTGAGATTATTTTTTGGATTTCCATGAAAGAACAACCTAGAGGTCGGGCGGCAACCTGTCGCGTCCGGGAAGGCCGCGAGACTTGAACCCGCAACTGAAGGGCGACAAGGGTGTATCACCTACCACTTTCCCATGTGATTTCCAAGATTGAATAATGTAGTTTGTTAAAAGAAATTCTGGTAGATGAATTATAAATTAATTTATTATGTTTGAACCCTATACGAATAGGATAAATAGAATATTATTTTTAAGTTCTATAGTGAAAGATGAGTTTGTGCTAGAAATTAGTTAGAGGATGGGACTCTACTTGTCAAGTATATATATTTCTTCTTCTCTTATTCAGTGAAGAAATTAATTCTTATACTTTAGTGAAGGGATCTTAAAAAAAATGTGTTATCCTAATACCATATGTTTTGTTGAACCGATGGTATTTTATATCATCATAGATTGCAGAATTTAAGACCCTCAATTTTACACTTGTTTTTGATTGATGAACTCAATCACTACATATAAATATTTATGTTTCCCCCAATTATATGTCTCTAATTTCCACCAATGTTCTCCTAATCGAGATCATGATTTGGTGGTGACCCTTTAATTTCCCATTCCTCTCATTAAGACTAAATTTTATTAACCCAATTTCCAATGTGGGTTTTCCCACAAAGATATTTTAGATTTTCAACCTTTTATTTTTGAAAATTAATTTCAAATTGCGAGCACAAAATTTATTGAATGATGGGAGAATGGTACACCCCAATCTTCCACGGTACGCTTCTCTTAGAATAATACAATAACATGTGTTGTACGCAACACTGAATTCAAATGCACTATGACTCACCAAACTAGCCGTTAAAAATCAGTTATGAAACGTATTAACTGAATTCAGAATTTTAAGTTATCCTTAAAATTTTAGAATCCATATTATGAGTTTCTAAGACATAATTTAAGAACAAATTAATTTTTTTCTGATAAAAGAAGTATTTTTCAAAAAAATCCAATTTTACCCCCTTTTAATGGCGAAGGATTTTTAAATACAATTTTTGAAAATTTTATATATTCAATTTGACATAATTAACATCTTCTTTAGAATCAGGACATAATAATTTAGTTTCAATAAAGTTTTGGTGTTTTTCTAATAACTTTCAAATTGGGTGAATAGTGAAAAATAATATATTTTAATTGAAAACAACTTTTTTAATCAAAATAATTTATATTTTCAAATTATACATTTTAATGGTTTGGAAGTATAAATAGATTATATTTTGACCATTTAATCCAATGATGGTTATTGTATGTAATTTCCCATTGAAATTGACATAAAAACTTGTCAAACTTTTGAAAATACACCTTTTGGATTTGACAGTGGAAATTAATTTAATAAATGAAATTTTTATGTTTTGAATTTGGTAAAATAGACTTCATTTTTGGATTCATAATATAAAAATTAGCTTCGGGTGAAATTTTTTTACTTTTCTTAAAACTTTCATATTTTGATGTATAGTGAAAATTACTAAATTTTAATTAAAAACAACTTTTTTAATCGAAATAATTAATAGTGATAAATTATGAATTTGAGTGATTTTAAAGTATAATTAGATTATAATTTTACCATTTAATGCAATTTTAGTCATTTAAAATAATTTTGTATTTAAACTGGACATAAGAAAGTGTCAATATTTTGATAGTTATTGTTTGTTAAAAACACGCTTTTTGTTTCGACAAAAAGAATTAAATTTAAATTAATTTCCACGACTTATCTGTTTTGAATTTAGAAAAATTGATTCCATATTTTGAATAAGGATGTAGAAATTGTGTAAATAGGTAACTTTCATTTTTAGAAATTTTGAATAATTACTTCGGTATTTTATTAACAATGGTTAAAGGGTAAATCCGGTAAATAAGGGTAATCAAATAATATTATAATTATAATAAATTACCCTAAAATGAATCCTAACCTTATTGTTGGATACATGTCCAACCATGGAAATATTTGGGTCTATTTTGGGACCCCCACGGGGCCACTTGTAGGTCATAGGGACACTTTATTTTAATTAAGATAAAGTAAATACAAAAATGACATAAACTTATATCTTTTAGAAAACAATTTTTAGATAGGGATATATATGTTATATTTTCGATTATAAATATTCATTATAAATCTAAAAATATTTCCTTCATAATTATATTTTATTTATAAATTATATACATTGAAAAAGTAAAAATATATATAACACAATAATGATGCAGTATTTTCATTATTAATGAAAGAATCAAATAATTGGTATTATAAATGTCAAAATAAATATAATTTGAATGTTTTTATGACATAAACTAATTTTATTGGTTAATATTACATATTAGGATTGCTTAAATGAATTTGGTTCGAATTAATAAATTTGTTAACAGTTTAAAAAAATCAACTATTGAGTAGTGTCAAAATTGACATAAATGAGTTTTTAAAATAAATATTATATTATTAATTTATATTCTATTCCTAAAAACCTATGTTTTGGAAAAAAAAATTATATCATTATTTTTTTATCATTAATGGACCACTTGGGGGTCTCTTGGATGTATATAGTAAGTTTATTAACTATATATTCTAAAAATACAATGTGACATGGTAAGTGTTAAACTAATTAACCAAGAGTTAAAACTAAACGATATAGCTAATATAATGACACAAACCTTTAAAAAATCTATTGTTTGAAAGGATTTAGACCTATCTAATCCTTAGACTTTGAATAATCCACTTTTTTCCATTATAAACCGAATATGAATTTATTATAAAATAATGTTTCTATCTTTTCCAAAGGTGCCCCTCACCCCTCTTATAAAAGGGAACTCCCTTCTCATTAATTCACACCTTCAAATCCATTTGTCTCATCCAAACCCTACCCAAATATCCTCTTAACTTCCATAAAATCATCCTAGAGGACTTATATTTATCATAAATCCATCCTAAGGATCCATTTTGATTAAATCAAAAGGAAGAACCCGAAGAAGAGGTAATGTCTTCACTACCCTCTTTAAAGTTCCTTTCTTCTTCATCTTCTTCTTTCTTTGTTATTTACATTATAAAATAATAACTACAGTACCTTATATATAATGTGACGTTATTATATGTTTTGAACAAACAGATTCATTATTCTATCCATCCCTTGAATGACATGTCACCATACGTGTGTATGTACGACCTACCATCTCCATGTTGTGGTGTAATTGTTTTTCAGTATACTATTATTTAGATGGGTATAATAGTGATGTATAATTCATGTAAATAAAAAATATCATATGATAATGATTCTGTATATATGATATAACATCCAATTATATGTTATTTTAATATCAAAAGAATGATATTGTCGCTCGTGCGTACGTACGGATTACCGTCTCCATGAACACGATGAGATTCATTCCCCATCGTATCCATTCAAGACTAAATTTAATTGGATGATTAAAAATAATATGTAAGGACCTAATGTCATTCTGGATATGAGTATGATACAACCTATCCATAACAAACATGAATTATAGATAAGAAAATGAGTAAGTTAACACCCAAAACGACAATAATACTAAGATTTTATTAACAAAGTAATGTTAGAAGATCATATATGATATCATATTAATATATATGATTATTGTATAATTAAATAGAAATTATTTCACCATTATACAGGACGTTAACCTACCATAAACCCAAGAAAAGTACAAGGTAAGGGCTATTTCACAATATCTTCATTATCATAGGTCGTTTATACGTAATTATCTACTGGGACCTCTTTATCATTCATATCAATGTTTCTTATAAATGTATTTCAAAACATTATTTCTATTTTACAGAATCCATGTTAAATTCATTTATACCGTTTTTAAATTTTTATAAGAGGTTTATAAAGGAATCATTCCGTCATTTTCCAAACAAGGTCCTTTTTAACTTTTTCGACACAATTTAGGTAAGAATGTCTTTTTTTTAACTTATACGGCAGGTGAGGTTAATTTCTACTGTTATAAATTCTCCGAAGCTTCCCTTAAAATCTTATAAGAATATTTTCAAAGTCAATGTTTTATTTTATAATTATGTTACTTTTAAATGATTTCAAAATGAATATTTTAAGAATTTGTGAAAGGTACTCTTTATCAAGATCAGAATTGTAAATGTTTTAAAGATTTATCTTTCTAAATATTTTAATTAGTTTCTATGTTTTCAAAATGATTTTAAGGATTTATTTATATGGACATGAATGTTTTTAAATGATATTTATTTTGAAAAGTATCAATGTGGTATGGGACACTTTGATTCAAAAATCTATTTTAAATTACTTCCTTAAAAAATGTGTGACTTTTAAATAATTTCAAAAAAGATAGATTTCTCTCAAATAGATTTGATTTCATCTATGTTAACATCCATTGATGGATTTTAAGCTTATTTGAAGTTGATATATTATGATACAAAACTTCTATATTGTATTGAGGGTTTTCTGATATATTTGACTTTGGATGTGTTATTTATATACCATTCATGGTTTATGGAGAAACTATTGACATTTTGTATGATAGTTTTAATAGGAATGATTATGTTTTGTTTAAACCTATTCATATGAGGAATACATTGGACTTAGTAAGTTACTGGTGGATCCCACTAAATCTCCTCGATGTATTGGTAGGTCTCATGAGACAAACTAGTGTCTTGGCCCAAGGCCTTGACAAAATCTTATTTGTAGTCTTAGCACGAGGCCTTGGCTACGTGGTTATGATAGTCTGGCATTATTCATTCCATCATTATGAAAGTGATTATGGATATTTCATGTGATTATTCGACTAGTAAAATATCAATGTGAATAAGTATATGGAATTATTTCATTTTATATTTTCCATATTTTTCTGAAGTTCAAGTTTAAAAGGCTTTTGTTTTAGCTATACATTGCCTTAAATGTTTATGCTTATTTATGAATGTTTCCGCTATATTGTTATCCTTACTGGGAATCTATGCTCATCCCTTTCAATGTTTTATTTTTCCCAGGATATGAAGAAGTAATTTATGAATGACTTGCATGGATAATATGAAAGGATATGAAGACAAGATGTTGTTGTAGTAGTTTTCACTTTATGATGTAATGTAAACTTTATGTATGTATCTAGTTATTCCAAGGATACTAAACTAATAGGTCTTTCAAGACTTGATCTTTCTTGTGATCATGCCAGTGTTATGTAATAATACACCGACTCTGGGAAAATGGGGTCGGGGCATTACAGGATTCCTTAGTTTCTTGTTCATGAATGACACAACATTGTGAAGCACATTCCACTGCTGAAGCTTAATACATAGCAGCTAGAAGTTGTTGTTCTCAAGTGTTATGGATGAAACACACACTCACCGACTATGGAATTAGTTTCTCTAAAATGAACATAAAGTGTGATAACACACACCATTGCTCAATGTAAAAACCCTGCACATCGCACCCGTGAAATGCACATATATATTAGACATTAATTTTTTATATATCACACACTTAAAGGAGGTATAATTCTTTAATTCATTGGAATGAAAGATCAACTTGTAGATATTTTTACAAATCAATTATCTTCTGATAGATTTTAATACATTAAATAGAAGCTAGGGTTAATCTTTGTTAGTTAATCATTCATATATACTTCTTGTTTAAATCATCTCCTAACATTTAAATACTCCTTATTTAAGGGGGATTACATATGTTTCATAAAATTTTATCTTTCCTTATGTTTTTTTCCTCTTCTTAAAATTTTATCTTTCTCTAAGAAAATTTTGGTATTGAAAATTTTGTTATTGAAAATTTCAGAATTGAAATCCCGTATTTTAAAGCTTTCTAGAGAATTCGTATAATATTGATAAATCCCTCAAAGAATTCCAAAAGGTATACTTTCTTAATATATATTTTCTAATATTATGTCTTATTTGATGGCATATCAAATTCATTAAATGCCAGTTTACCTTACTACAACAGATCAGATTTTTTTTCTATAATCATCCTCAACTGTCAGATCAGATCAGATCTTTTTCAGTCGTTTGATTATCTTGTGGGTGTTTAAAGGTCATTAGACTTGTATATATAAGTGGTTCCTCATTTATAATAATTTCACCATCATTACTGATTTCTATGCTGATGTTCTGTTGAAAGCATAGTCTTCATCCCAAATCCTTTGTCTCTTTAACCTTGAATGACTCCTCAATCCTCAAAAGATCAGATGCTGACTATCAATGAAATAAAGGATTGGCCAATCTTTGGGGAAGGTTGGTTTTCCCTAATTTCTATTCCAAATATGACTCTCTTATATCAAAGGTGATATGATCTAATGGATGGGAAAGTGTTTGAGTGGCTAAAGGGAAAAGTCAGGATCCAATTTTTCCTAATCTATTTATTTAGTTCTATGAATCTGTTACTTTATTTTAAAAGGACGTCAAGGATTTTTTAAGGTTCAAATGTTATGATAAGACCTATACAGTTCCCTATAAGAAGGATACAAATGTTTTTAACATTCCATATGATGGGGAAGCTATTTTATGCTCTCAAAGACTTCTTGAGAAGGAAGGATCTTTTGAAAAAGTCCAGGCTTTGGATTATCATGCTCTTATGTATGTTAAGAATCCGAGATTACGAATCTTATAACAAATCAAAAAATGGTAGCTCTTTAGATGCAAGGTTTTAATATTCCATGAAATGGAAATAAGTAATCTCTAAATATATGTGATTTATTTCTTGTCTACATAAGAAAGATCTACTTGGTTAAGTACATATTTCTCCCCATCCAAGAAATAAATGACAAAACCATCAGATCTAAGATTCATATGTATCCAGAAACTATTTCAATGATAATTGTTATGTGCCTTCAAGAGATGAATGTCCCATGCCGATCAGTTTCAAAGACTTTAATTATTTTTTTGCTAAGTGAATACACTCTAAGGAGGATGATGATAGAGTTCTTACTAGAGTCTAGATGTTTTGAAGCAATAGATGTCCAGAACAAGGGTGATGTTAAAGAGTCTTCAAAATCGGTACCCAGGAAAACGAAACATGAAGATCCAAGCTTGCCAATACCAGTTCCTAATGTCCCGGTATTAGCACCTCCTCCTACAAAGAAAACAAAAGTCTGTTCTGATGAAACTATTGAAAAATAGAGAGAAATGGAAGCTACCAGAAAAGAAGGTGATCCTTCATTTGGTTTGAATCCAGCTGAATCAAAGGCCATAAAAATCAATCAAGCTTAAAACCATGAGAAAGAAAATAAGGAGAAGATCCTGAAGAAGAAATCAATGAAATATCAATTGTGTTAGTCTCTTCTAAAATTTGTAAATAGAAAATATCAATAAGTACCCGAACATCATGTTGTTCATAAGAAGCCGGTAGTCACTCCAAAAATCTAGAACGCCAAGAAAGACCTAGCTTTATCAAAACCTATTCAAGAAATACAATATTATGTTACTCAAGGAGATAATGATGATGTTTTAAGGTAAGTGGAAGATTACATTAGAACTCCCCTGAGTTTAGTTTCTAAATCTGTATCTATTGAACAAGTTGAAGTTGAACATGAATTAAAAGTTGAAGAAGAATATTAAGAAGAATTTGAGAAAGAATTAGAAGTAAAAGATGAATAAAAAGTTAAATTTCAAGTGGAAGAATAATAGAAATAAGAGTTTGATCAACAAGGTGGTAGATAGAAAGAAATTATGGAAGAAGAAAGTAATGAAGGATATCAACATCATGAGTTTGATGGGGAAAAAGATGAACAAGAATATATTAATGTTATCCAAGTATCTGATGAAAAATATCTAGTTCAGAACCCTATTAAAGGAAAGAGTACGTTGATTTTTTCATCTGATAAGGAAAAAACTCATAAGACTTCTATGCGAATTGAAAAATCAGTTTCCTTAACTCCAAGAGGAGCTGACAAAGGGAAAGTTGATTCAGGTTCCGAATCCTCAACACATGTTGAACATGACTTTTTCAAGCTATCATTAAGAAAATTGTTCGGCACCTTTACGGTTCTTGAAAATATATATTCCCCAAGTCAAATGATGCATGAAACCCGGAATCAGAAGATAGATTCGACCATTATGCTTATGGACATGGTGGTCAATCATGAAGCAATCTTCAGTAATCTTTTGATTGATTTCAACGCATAGAAGGTGACATGTAAGAAAGCATTTAACCGTACCAAAACCATTAATGAAGATATTAGTCAGTTCAGTGACCTCATGGATTCAACAAACATAGCATTCATTACTTGTGAAACCGAGTTCAACAGGGTCAAGGCATAATTCTCTGTGAAAGCCAGTTAACATAATTGTGTTTCCCGATCTGTATGCAGTGAGAATGAAGTCAGAGCTGAGTTAGAGAAAAAGGTGGTTGCTCAAGAATAAAAGACATTGTCTTTAGAAAAGAAGAATCAGGGTCAAGAGATTTTGATAAAAAAAGTTTGAAGAATATCATAAGGAATTCAAGAAACTGAAAGCCTTGATAAAGTAAATACTATCTGAGCAGAAGAAGGATGGTTGATTTTCTTTACATTCTATTGTTTTGTTTTAATCTATACCTTATTTCCAAAATTTCATTAAGATGCTTCTTTCATATTTTTCTTTTGTTTTGTAATGTATGCTTACTTAACCTTATTGGAACATCATATTCTTCTCCATTCCTTTCCCTCTTTTTTAAAACCACAAAGGAGTATAATTGATATAAAGGAAGAATTTAAGGAAGATATAAAAGGTGGGGAATATATTAAGGGAGAGTATGGTAAGAAAGGATAATTTCCACGAAAGGGGCAGTTTTACTTAAAGAATAAATGATCATCTAAGTTGGGGATATCTTCTTAAGAATGAAAACCAGATACTAAAGATCAAAAATTCAATCCTTGGGAAACATAACCTAAGGGGGAGGTACTTGTATTCATCTGAAATCTCATTCAAAAGGGGAGATAGGTTTTTCATACTTTTTTATCTAAGTCAATAAAATTTTCCTTAGAAATTTTATCTGTTCCTTCCAAAAAGGGGGATATTGTTGAGTCAATAAGGTTTTCTTGTGACCTCTCCATTCATTATTGTATTATATTTCAAAAATCACAAACAAATTTTCTTAAGTTCTGAATTTTGTCTTAATTTTTTTTTCCTTAAGATCAGAAATTTTCATTACATTATACTTATATATATATCATTACATTTTTATATTCTATTAAACATACAGATTTATTATACCAAATTTTGTGAAAAATCCATTTGGTTTAATGATATTGATTCCAGTGCAAAATTCATTATGATTTCGTGATACCGATTCCAGTGCAAAAGTCATTACCATTTCATGATACCGATTCTGGTGAATAAGTCAGTAGGATTTCATGATACCGATTCTGGTGCGAAAGACATTATGACTTCAGGATACCGAATCTTGTGAAAATGTGATTTCGATTTTATGATACCGATTCTGGTAAAAAAATGATACGGATTTTATGGTATCGATTCCAGTGAAAAAGTGATACCGATTCTGGTGCAAAAGTGATACCGATTTTATGATACTGATTCCGATGAAAAAGTGAAACTGATTTCATGATACTGATTTTAAGATTCAGATTCTGGTATAAATATGATACCATATTCAAAATCCTATTTACTTTCCCTTATGAATATGTTTTAATAATAATTTTAGACTTGTTTATATGTACCATTCCAATATTATGGGATTCCATGTTTTCTTATACATAACACTTATCATTAAGTTAACATTGTTTCTTATACTTGAAATGATGTTGAATGATATGTTACAAAGTAATTTTTGTAAGCTGGACACTTTTCCAGGTCCCTCTGAAATTTAAGGAAAATATGATCGTTGGAGTGGAGAAGATCGTTGGGATGTTTTCCCATAAATACAAGTTCATTTGAATGAACAAAATAGAAGGATAAGAGTGGATGATCATGATGAATGCAAAAAAGCTGTGAAGTTATTTCTAGATAGAGAGGCTCTTACAAACTCTCAGTGGTCCGTGTGGATGTCGTGAACAACTTTTTCAGGTGTTAACAACTTGTTCAGACATGCTTTGTGAAGAATCTGATCTTGCTGATCATGGGCTTCCGGGTTTGGAAAACCGATGTTCCGATTTCATTCTAAATCGAGGGCTTGCTGCGATATCAAGACAGATACCGATCATCGGATTGAGGGATTACCTGGGTTTTGGTAGGACAAACATTGCTGAAAGTATAAATCAAGGAAGCTTTATCCAAGGTTGTTGGATACCCTTATATTTGGGTTAAAAGAATCTTATTGTTACTTGATTACTCTTTTAAGTTGTTTTAATTCTGCTGCATTCTTATCATTTTTAATGTTAGAAATTTTAACTTTATTATACATTCTAATTCTTTTTTTATGTTTATATTATAGATTTTATACACTTTAAGTTAGAATCTTTTCTTTAAGAGGTTTTGTGAATTTTTTTTAACTTAGTTAATCTATGTTTACTTATAGTTAAAAGCTATCCTTAAGAAATAGTTTTTATTAAGGTTAAGAAACTTTGTTTAATAATGTTTTATAGCATCTTTAAAGGTTCTAAAGGAATTTTTAATGTATACAATTCACCCCCTCTTGTATTATGAGCCTCTCTTTACATATTTTATCCTATAGTTGACTTATTATTATAAAATTCAATGGGACATGTATGGTTCGGTGTTGTGGTGGACTAGTTATTATATGATGACTTAATATAAGGCCCTGGCCTTAAACCTTACTTAATATTGAATTAAATGCATAATTCAAATTGATGATCTTTTCAGGTTTAGAGTTTTAGAGAATTAGAACATAACTATTACATCTCAAAATATTACAAAATAGACACTTCTACTAAGTTTCCATAGAATAAAAAAACTCTTAAAAAGAAACATGTCTAGTTCCATGATATATATAGCATGAAATTCCCTTGATCCCATCCTTGACCTTATTCCACATTAAGTCCTGTGAAAAACATTTCAAAAAATCTTGGGGTGAGCATAAAAAGCTCAGTAATGGATACACAAAGAATGAAAACTGTTAGTTTTTCAAACATCAAGTAAACCATGTATACTTTATCAAAGTAATACCTTCACCTTCATTAAGTAGTAAAAACTATTCACTGAATAAAATATCATTACCTACCCTTTTGTAACCAAAAGGATTAACATAAAACCCATATAAAGAACACATAACATATAAAGTTAACTTGGGACATAAACATACTTAAGTGGAATAACCATACGGTCGACTTCCACACATATCACTTAATGGAATAGCCATACGGCCAAATTCCATACATACATAATGGAATAGCCATACGGCCGACTTCCATACCCAATGCATTGGAGGTTATAACGTAACCACCCGTCCTGGTATTCACGGCACCACCCATCATATGGTTTATCATGAAACCACCCATCAAATGTCCAAGTACCAATATAAAATCATAAAACATAAAACCAATATAAAGGAATGATAACATTTCCACATTTCAATCACAATATATCATTTAAATATATTGACATAATAGAATACTTTATCAAAACCATTTTCAATAACAAAATACATAAAAGAGTATATGGTATTTATTTTATTTTAAAAACATTACGGCTTGTTGAGGAAGCCAAAGACCAAATAATACTCGCGGCGGCGGAAAAGGACGTTGTCACCGCGTACGTTAAAAAAACATTCCTTTTTGTCGTTTAGTAAAACGCTTCGTAGAAAAAGATTCCTTTTGTATAAAAGTAAAAGTAAAAGGGGTTTATACACCGTATAAAATAAAGTTGTGTATAAAACGAAATATGCCTCAATGAAAGGAGATTGAGACGAAGTCCCTTACCTTGGGTCCGACTTGACTCGATCGTTCTTTAACGTCCTGAATAATAAACTTGAGTTAATTTCTACTTGATTAAGAACCTTTTTAAAGTTAATTATTCCTTTTATATCACTTATTTCCATGTTATAAACATTATGTAACCATTTAAGTAAAAAATGTTTGTTTTGTCGATATTTGGTTCTTAAGTCAAAAGTGGACTTCTTACAATTATATGTTGTTCGTGTGGTCAAAGGTTCTTTATATCCAGAATGACATTCCTGATTTGGATAGAATATTTATCATATATATCTAGAATATACATGTATTTATAATATTACATAATCATTTAGAGGTAAGAAATGAAATGCACTGTTCATGGAGACGGTAAGCCGTACGTACGGATGAACGCTACTTTTATTTCTATGTCATATTAATGGAATTAAAACTAAATGAGAGGTATGTATATTTTAATTCCATAATTATATTCATCATTTAGACGTATCATTCATTATATATATCCATTATATACATGTACTTTTAATAGTACATTACATTTGGGGATAAAAATGAAATGCACCGTTCATGGAGACGGTAAGCCGTACATACGCATGAAGGCTACATTCATTTCTATCTCATACTTTAATGGAAAGAAATAATAATGATAGAGAGGTATATTATAATTCCAGTATAACATCATATATAATAACTTTAAATCCATCCTTTATACATCCCACATATGGTATTAACGAATCACATCACTTTGAGGGGGTGGTAGTCTGCACTTCCTTAAATGAATATATCGTATTTACCCATAATGGAAACCATAAAGGTATGCCCAAAATGAAAAATACAGAAGCTTAAGGAAAACATTAACATATTACATATCATATATAAATATAGTGTCATCTTAATGGGAACCATTGAAGGTGTTAAAATAATGTTGAACAATCATCATTTCGGGAGGCAGAAATTCGCCATCCATGGAAAAAGTAAGTTCTTTAACCATTAGATGTAGGTTTGTGTAAGTGTAGTTCGAATCCTTCTTATAAAAACATCCTAGTATATTGAGGATACTGGGGTTGTTACAAAAGAAAAGAATAAAAAGAGTTTAGGGGGTTGGAGAAGCAATATAAAACAAAAGGACTCAAAAGAAGACATTATCTTAAAATCGGGTAACTCTCTTAGATTTGAGCTCAAAGGCTTCCTTGGGAAGACTTATGCCCAAAGTGAGGATTCAAAGTGTAATAGAGGGATTTGGAGAGCCAAAATGGGCAGGGGTAGTCCGAGCCAAAGGCTTTGGGAGTGTGTGTAAAGAGGTAGAGGTGGGGACCTTTTATAAGAGAAGAGGAGGGGCACTCTTGGAAGGTAAAGAAAAGTCACATTATTTTAAAATGGTATTTGGATTTAAGAGGTCCCACATTGATGTGATTCGAGGATAAGGTGATAAGGGTTCTAAATCCACCCATCCAATAGGTTTTGGACATGTGTAGGTCATATATTGTACATTATCTTTCCATTTTATTTTAATCGGTAAATAATGAGGTCATCACTGCATCATCTTTATGTCATAAATAATTTATTTTATTTAATGTCTAAAAATTATAACAATAATACTATGATGTAGGAAATCGTTTTAGCTTCCTAATTAATATTTATAATCAAAAATATGACTTGTATAACCCCATGTAAAAATTGTATTAGTAAAACATTTCATGTGTGTGTCATTTTTACGTTAACATTAAATAAAAAGTTATTTATGTCATTTCCCAACCAAGGTGTCTCCATGGGGTCCTCAAGTTGACCCATGGCTTTTCTTGGTCGGCCATGACACATCCAATAAGGGTAGGACATGTTTCAAGGTATTTTCATTTTATTATAATATCATTTTTTCCTTAAATTGCACTAATTACCTCTAATCGCGATTAAGAACTTAAAAGTTACTATTCACCAAAAAAATTATTTTAATCTCATTGAACCACATTTTACTTCTTAATGACAACCATGTATGTCGGATTTTTGAAATTCAAAACACTAAAGTGGTAAAATTTCATTTGAACGAAAAATCAGTTTTTATAAGTACCACTCAGTGGTTTCACTATTCATCAAAAAATTGAAGTTTTTCAGAAAAATACCAAAACATCACCCTAATCTATATTTGATATTCCAAATTCAAAAATGAAGTCCATTTTACAAAATTCACAAAATATAAGTTGCATTAATTAATTTAATAATTAATTCCCGCTGTCAGAGCAAATAGCGTGTTTTTATGAAACAATAAGTATCAAAAGATTGACACTAGTTTAAGTCCGATTTCAAAGTGAAATTAATTCCAACGACCACTATTGGGTTTAATGGTAAAAATATTTTCTAATTTCACTTTAAAACCAATTAAAAAGATAATATAATCATCTTAATAAATTATATTAAAAAGAGGTTTTGAATTAAAATACAACATTTTACACTATTCATTAAAAAATGAACTTTATCGGAAAGATACCAAAAATTTACACAAAGTAAATTTTGATGTCCCGATTCTAAAGAAGAGTTATATTTGGTCCAATAGAATTTATAAGATTGATCAAAACTATATTTAATGACGGTTCTCCATCAAAAGGTGATAAGTGAACCTTTAGTGAAAATTAGGGTATAAATGCCTAAAATTGAATTCTTTCCATATTTTAATACTTTATCTTTTATTGGATAAATGTAAAAACATTAAAAAAACATATATAATCATATTTTAGTTATTTCTATCCATTCCCGCCAATACAACGGCTACATGTTAACTACCATTTAAAATAATATTATTATATTACTAGTGTGCAATGTAAGTTTACAAAGGAACTCATCGTTGAGTATCGGGTACGCTATCGAACACAGCAACCCCTTTAAAGTAAAATTAATATTTAATTCGTAAATATTAATAAATACGAAAATGTTTTATTCATTATTTACCTGGGATGTCACTTCCTTCCCCCCTTTTGGGAATTGTTTCCTCGCAATTTTATTCACTTATCAAAATAAGTAGGGGTATTTATCCCTCATAGCATTTTCATATTCCCACGTTGCCTCTTCAACGATATTGTTTTTCCAAAAAACCTTTACCTGGTGAATTATTTTATTTTGCAACACTTGCTCTCTTCGGTCAAGAATCTGGACTGGTTGTTCTTCATAAGATAGGTTCTCCTCCAGCTGAACTACCTCTGGACTCAAAATATGAGATGGATCTGGCATATACTTTCTCAGCATCGAAACATGAAAAACATTGTGTACCAGAGATAAAATCAGAGGTAAAGCCACTCTGTATGCAACTGATCCAACTCTCTCCAGAATTTCATATGGCCCAATGAACCTTGGACTCAGCTTTCCTTTATTACCAAATCGCATCACACATTTCCATGGTGAAACCTTGAGAAAAACATGATCACCTACCTCGAAAGATAGATCCTTCCTCCGGTAATCCGCATAACTGTTCTGCCTTCTTTGAGCTGTTCTCATGTTTTTTTGAATCAACTGAACTTTTTCTACCATCTCTTCTACCAATTCTGGTCCCATCAGCTTCCTTTCACCCACTTCATCCCAAAATGATGGAGTTCGACACCGCTTCCCATATAATTCCTCAAATGGTGCCAACTGTATACTGGAATGAAAATTGTTATTATATGACAACTCAACCAAAGAAAGTTGTTGGTCCCAACTTCCCTGATAATCCATCGAACAAGCTCGTAGAATATCCTCCAAGGTCTGAATTGTTCGTTCTGACTGCCCATCTGATTGAGGATGAAAAGTTGTACTAAAATTTAATTCAGTACCCAACGACTTCTGAAGGCCTTTCCAAATGTTAGAAGTAAACCTAGGATCACGGTCAGATACAATGGAGAGAGGAAATCCATGTAACCTGACTATCTCCTTAAGATACAAACGAGAAAGTTGATCTAGGGAAAAATTATCTCGTATAGGAAGGAAATGAGCAGATTTAGTCAAGCGATCAACAATAACCCAGATTGCATTATTACCTCGAGATTTCTTCTGTAATCCCACAAAAAAGTCCATGGATATATTCTCCCATTTCCACTCTGGCACTGGTAGAGGATGAAGCACCCATTTTGGTAACTGCCGCTCTGCTTTAACCTACTGAAAAGTCAAACACTTCACAATAAAATCAGCAATATCACTTTTCATTCCATCCGACCAGTAATACTCCCGTAGATCTCTGTACATCTTAGTACTGCCAGGATGAACTGAAAAAGGAGAACTATGAGCTTCACATAACAACTCTCTCTTCAACTGTGAATCACAAGGCACACAAAATCTCTTCCCAAATCTCAAAACACAATCACTATCAATGTTGAATTTAGGCAACTTACCCTTCTGAACTAGCTCTAACTTTTTCTGCAACTCACTGTCTTGCTTTTGTGCTTTCTTGATTCTGTTTGATAGGGATGATCTCATTGATACTTGAATCAAAACAGAAGAACATCCTGCACCAACAACTTCTATGCCAAAGTTCATCAAATCAAAAACCAAAGGATCCCGTTCCAAACGTAGCATGGTTAATGAAGCATTACTTTTTCGACTCAAAGCATCGGCCACTTTATTTTCTTTTCCCGGATGGTATTGAATTGTACAATCATAATCCTTGATTAATTCCATCCACCTCCTCTGTCTCATGTTCAATTATTTCTGAGTGAATATATACTTTAAACTTTTGTGATCAGTATATATTTCACATTTTACTCCATACAAATGATGCCTCCAAATTTTTAAAGCAAAAACAACATCAGCTAATTCCAAATCATGTGTAGGTAATTTACCTCATGATTTTCCAACTGACGTGAAGCATAAGCAATTATCTGATCATTCTGCATAAGGACACATCCAAGTCCCTTCAACAAAGCATCACTGTATATAACAAACTCACCATTCCTGGAAGGAAGTGCCAAAACTGGAGCATTCTCCAATCTTCTTTTCAACTCCTGAAAACAATCACCACATTCCTTTGTCCAGATAAACTTAACACCCTTTCGAGTTAGCTTAGTCATTGGACTAGATAACCATGAAAAGGTTTCAACAAACCTTCGGTAGTAACCTGCCAAACCAAGAAAACTATGGATCTCAGTTACATTTGTGGGTCTTGGCCATTCTTCAACAACTTTTGTTTTATCAGGATCAACAGTTATGCCATCTTTTGAAACATCGTGACCCAGGAAAGCAATTTGTTGTAACCAAAACTCACACTTGCTGAATTTTCCATATAGTTTCTTTTCTTTTATGGTTTTCAAGATAACCCTTAAATGACTTTCATGCTCTTCTTTACTTTTAGAAAACACCAAAATATCATCGATGAAAACAACCACAAACATATCCAAGAACTCATGGAAAATTCTATTCATAAGGTCTATGATTAAAGTAGGTGCATTGGTTAAACCAAATGGCATTACTAAAAATTCATAATGGCCATATCTAGTACGGAATACAGTCTTCGGAACGTCTGCTTCTTTTACTTTCAACTGATGGTACCCCGACCTCAAGTCAATCTTTGAAAAATACTGAGCTCCCTGGAGGTGATCAAACAAATCATCGATATGAGGCAAAGGATACTTGTTCTTAACAGTAATATTATTCAAGGCTCTATAATCAATGCAAAGTCACATTGAGCCATATTTCTTTTTAACAATCAAGACAGGAGCACCCCATGGTGATGTGCTAGGTCAAATGAAACCTTTATCTAATAACTCCTATAATTGTTTCTTTAACTCTAAAAGTTCAACTTGAGCCATTCGATAAAGAGGTTTTGAAATTGGCTTAGAATCAGGAACTAAGTCAACAGTAAATTCAACTTCGGATCATGAATAATACCAGGAAACTCATTAGGAAAAACATCGAGATACTCATTTACCACTAGCACATCATTAATCTGAACAGTTCCTTTATTTTCAACAATATGTGCAAGGTAACATTCATTTCCATCTTTTACTAGTTTCTCAACTTCCTGATATGTTTTCAAAAGTAAGGGTTCATTCTAGTACACAAACTGAAAGTCTTTCTGAAAAGAAACTTCTTTATCTCTATAGTCAATCTTATCATGGTAAAAAGAAAGCCCATCCATGCCCAAAATAACATCAAACTCTACTAGAGGAAAAACAATAAGGTTTGCTGGTAGATTCTTTCCACACACAAGGATATGAAGGTTCTTATAATTCCTTTTGGTCTCAACGTTCCCTCTAGGTGTTTTTACCATAAATTCAGGATTCATATCTTGAGATGGAATTTCCAATTTACTAGAAAACTTCTCAGAAATGAAAGAGTGTGTAGACCCTGAATCAAACAACACATTGGCATAATTTGAACAAAAACATTGTGTACCTGATACCACTTCATTCGATGGCCCAACATCTGCTGAGGTTGTTGCAAAGGATTTCACCACCCCTTTCTGCTTGTAGTCTGGCTGCTTTCCTCCAGTTGAGTTCTTCATTGGACACTCGTTTGCATAATGACCCATTTTATTACACTTAAAACATCTTACCGTTGGCTTTTCATTGCCTGCTTGGTCATCTTCCTTACAGTTACGAGCAATATGACCAGACTTACCACACCAAAAGCACTTACCAGACTTGGATAAACATTCTCCAGGATGCATTTTACCACACTTCTCACAGGATGGATATTTGGTTTTCTTACCTCCATTCTTCTTTGATGAATTCTTCCCCTTTTCCTGCCAACTAGACTTCTTTTTCGGTTGTTATTCATTGAACACCTGATCATCGGCAAACTCCATTTCCACCTTCTCCGCACATCGAACAAGTTTTTCATAACTTTTGAACTCATGAGAAGCTAAATCCCTTCGATACTTTGGATTTAACCCTGAGTAAAAATGGTTTATTTTACTATAAAGATCTCATATGAAGTTTGGAGCATACCTTGCCAATCGAGTGAACTTTGCTTCATAAGTAGCCACTAAGTCATCCTCCTGCCTCAATTCTAAGAACTATTTTTCCATCCTAAGACGAACCACCTTAGGAAAATATTTCTCAAGAAACATACCTTTGAATTCGTCCCAGTGAAGATCATCAATCTCGTCACTATCCCTGATATTTTTCACCATCGACCACCACTAATCATCTTCACCTTCAAAACGGTAAACAACAAGACTAACCTTTTGATGTTCTGAACACCCCATGACATCAAAAATCTTCTCTAGTGCTTTTATCCACCCTTCATCTTTCACGGGGTCAGATGATCCTCTGAATGATGGGGGATGTTGCGTCATGAAATGTTCCACCACCGACATGTTCCTTTGCAGTTGATCTGGCTGATCTCGTGCATGGATACCACCACCATTTATAGCCCGAGTCAACTGTGCCATCACTGCAACAAACTGTTCAGTTCCAATTCCGACCATCTCAGGTTGCTGATTTGGAAGGTTTTCTTCCTCCTGATGTCGTCCTAACATAGCTGCTTTGTTTCCTCTTCGGAAAACCATTCTGAACACAGAAATATCATAGGCGAAGAAACATGGTAATCTTTAAATGCTATATCATTTCAATCATATTATAATTTAACACTTTTCTAACTCCTAAAGTTGTCTCAACCTACCTTTGATACCAACTATAAGGACCCGGCCTTAAACCTTACTTAATATTGAATTAAATGAATAATTCACATTGAGGATATTTTCAGGTTTAGAGTTTTAGAGAATTAGAACATAACTATTACATCTCAAAAGATTACAAAGTAGAAACTTCTACTAAGTTTCCATAGAATAAAAAAACACTTAAAAAGAAACATGTCTAGTTCCATGATTTATATAGCATGACATTCCCTTTATCCCATCCTTGAGCTTATTCCACATTAAGTCCTATGAAAAACATTTCAAAAAAATTTGGGGTGAGCATAAAAAGCTCAGTAAGGGATACACAAAGAATGAAAACTGTTAGTTTTTCAAACATCAAGTAAACCATGTATACTTTATCAAAGTAATACCTTCACGTTCACGAAGTAGTAAAAACTCTTCACTGAATAAAATATCATTACCTATGCTTTTGTAACCAAAGGATTACCATAAAACACATATAAAGAACACATAACATATAAAGGTAACTTGGGAAATAAACATACTTAAGTGGAATAACCATACAGTCAACTTCCACACATATCACTTAATGGAATAGCCATACGGCCAACATCCATACATACTTAATGGAATAGCCATACGGCCGACTTCCATACCCAATGCATTGGAGGTTATAACGTAACCACCTGTCCTGGTATTCACAACACCACCCGTCATATGGTTTATCACATAACTACCCATCAAATGTCCAAGTACCAATATAAAATCATAAAACATAAAACCAATATAAAGGAATGATAAAATTTCCACATTTCAATCACAATATATCATTTAAATATATTGACATAATAGAATCCTTTATCAAAACCATTTTCAATACCAAAATACATAAAAGAGTATATGGTATTTATTTTATTTTAAAAACATTACGGCTTGTTGAGGATGCCAAAGACCAAATAATACTCGCGGCGGTGGAAAAGGACGTTGTCACCGCGTATGTTAAAAAAACATTCCTTTTTGTAGTTCAGTAAAAAACTTCGTAGAAAAATATTCCTATTGTATAAAAGTAAAAGTAAAATGGGTTTATACACTGTATAAAATAATGTTGTGTATAAAACGAAATATGCCTCAATGAAAGGAGATTGAGACGAAGTCCCTTACCTCGGGTCCGACTTGACTCGATCGTTCTTTAACGTCCTGACTAATAAACTTGAGTTAATTTCTACTTGATTAAGAACCTTTTAAAAGTTAATTATTACTTTTATATCACTTATTGCCATGTTATAAACATTATGTAACCATATAAGTTAAAAATGTTTGTTTTGTCAATATTTGGTTCTTAATTCGAAAGTGGACTTCTTACAGTTACATGTTGTTCGTGTGGTCAAAGGTTCCTTATATCCAGAATGAAATTCCTGATTTGGATAGAATATATATCATATATATCCATCATATAAATGTATTTATAATATTACATAATCATTTAGAGGTATGAAATGAAATGCACCGTTCATGGAGACGGTAAGCCGTACGTACGCATGAACGCTACTTTCATTTCTATGTCATATTAATGGAATTAAAACTAAATGAGAGGTATATATATTTTAATTCCAGAATTATATTCATCATTTAGATGTATCATTAATTATATATATCCATTATATACATGTACTTTTAATAGTACATTACATTTGGGGATAAGAAATGAAATGCACCGTTCATGGAGACGGTAAGTCGTACGTACGCATGAACGCTACTTTCATTTCTATCTCATACTTTAATGGAAAGAAATAATAATGATATAGAGGTATATTATAATTCCAGTATAACATCATATATAATAACTTTAAATCCATCCTTTATACGTCCCACATATGGCATTAACGAATCTCATCACTTTGAGGGGGCGGTAGTCCGCACTTCCATAATTGAAGATATCACATTTACCCATAATGGAAACCATAAAGGTATGCCGAAAATGAAAAATACAGAAGCTTAAGGAAAACATAAACATATTAGATATCATATATAAATATAGTGTCATCTTATTGGGCACCTTTGAAGGTGTTAAAATAATGTTGAACAATCATCGTTTCGGGAGGCAGAAATTCGCCATCCACAGAAACAGTATATTCTTTAACCATTAGATGTAGGTGTGTGTAAGTGTAGCTAGAATAATTCTTATAAAAACATCCTAGTATATTTAGGATACTGTAGTTGTTACAAAAGAAAATAATAAAAAGATTTTAGGGGGTTGGAGAAGCAAAATAAAACAAAAGGACTCAAAAGAAGACATTACCTTAAAATCGGGTAACTCTCTTAGATTTGAGCTCAAAGGCTTCCTTGGGAAGACTTCTGCCCAAAGGGAGGCTTAAATGAGTAATAGAGGGATGTGGAGAGCCAAAATGGCATGGGTTGTCTGAGCCAAAGGCTTTGGGAGTGTGTGTAAAGAGTAGAGGTGGGGGCCTTTTATAAGAGGAGAGGAGGGGCACTCTTGGAAGGTAAAGAAAAGTCACTTTATTTTAAAATGGTATTCGGATTTAAGAGGTCCCACATTGATGTGTTTCGAGGATAAGGTGATAAGGTTTCTAAATACACCCATCCAATAGGTTTTTTCCATGTGTAGGTCTTATATTTTACATTATCTTTCAATTTTATTTTAATCGTTAAATAATGAGGTCATCGCTGCATCATCATTATGTCATATATAATTTAATTTATTTAATGTATAAAAATTATAAAAAAACTACTATGATGTAGGAAATCGTTTTATCTTTCTAATGAATATTTATAGTCAAAAATATGACTTGTATAACCCCATGTAAAAATTGTTTTAGTAAAACATCTCATGTGTGTGTCATTTTTACTTTAACATTAAATAAAAAGTTATTTATGTCATTTCCCAACCAAAGTGTCTCCATGGGGTCCCCAAGTTGACCCATGACTTTTATTGGTCGGCCATGACACATCCAATAAGGGTAGGACACGTGTCAAGGTATTTTCAGTTTATTATAATATCATTTTTGCCTTAAATTGCACTAATTACCTCTAATCGCGATTAAGAACTTAAAAGTTACTATTCACCAAAAAATTATTTTAATCTCATTGAACCACATTTTACTTCTTAATGAAAACCATGTATGTTGGATTTTTTAAATGCAAAACATAGAAGTGGTAAAATTTCATTTAAACGAAAAATCAGTTTTTATAAGTACCACTTAGTGGTTTCACTATTCATCAAAAAATTAAAGTTTTTCAGAAAAATACCAAAACTTCACCCTAAGATATATTTGATATTCCGAATTAAAAAATGAAGTCCATTTTACAAAATTCACAAAATATAAGTTTCATTAATTAATTTAATAATTAATTCCCACTGTAAGAGCAAATAGCTTGTTTTTATGAAACAATAAGTATAAAAAGATTGACACTAGTTTAAGTCTGATTTCAAAGTGAAATTAATTCCAACGACCACTATTGGATTTAATGGTAAAAATATTTTATAATTTCACATTAAAACCAATTAAAAAGATAATCTAATCATCTCAATAAATTAGATTAAAAAGAGGTTTTGAATTAAAATACAACATTTTACACTATTCATTAAAAAATGAACTTTATCGGAAGGATACCAAAAATTTACACAAAGTAAATTTTGATGTCCCGATTCTAAAGAAGAGTTATATTTGGTCCAATAGAATTTATAAAATTGATCAAAACTATATTTAATGACAGTTCTCCATCAAAAGGTGATAAGTGAACCTTTAGTGAAAATTAGGGTATAAATGCCTAAAATTGAATTCTTTCCGTATTTTAAGCCTTTATCTTTTATTGGATAAATGTAAAAACATTTAAAAAACATATATAATCATATTTTAGTTATTTCTATCCATTCCCGCCAATACAATAGCTACATGTTAACTACCATTTAAAATAATATTATTATATTACTAGTGTGCAACGTAAGTTTACAAAGGAACTCATCGTTGAGTATCGGGTACGCTATCGAATATAGCAACCCCTTTAAAGTAAAATTAATATTTAATTAGTAAATATTAATAAATATGAAAATGTTTTATTCATTATTTACCTGGGATGTTACACTTAATACATGTACTTATATTTTATGACATTTTATTATTTACATTTTTCATGAATACACATGTATGTGATGGTTTATATTAGGGGAACAAAATGAGAAGCAACTACCATATACATATCACACACTAAATGGTAACCCTAGAGTTCTTTAGGACAATATTCCTAGTGCATAGGTTGAGCATAGGTTCTGTAGTGGATTAGGATGGATCAATATGATAGGTTGGAGATTGGTTGAGGTGATGCTTCGAGTTATAGTGGTTCCCTATTATATATTTTATTATTATATTTATAATATACATCTGATCAAATTTGATTGCGGTTATTCTATCAATTATACTAGATATATTAAATATTACTTGACCAACCCCTAGGGGTACATAGAAATTAAAAAAATATTTCAAAATTCATGAAAGGACATATGATCAGAGGCTTGAAACATGCACATTTTATACCACAATTGAATATGTTATACTAATGGAAGGATATACTACTGTACTACCTAGGGTATTAATTTTTGTTCTTCCTATAATAAATATTTTTATGGTATAGTAACTATTATGCCAAAAAATATAATGGAAAGGGGAATGAGTTATTGAAGATTATTCTTATTCTAGTCTATTCTTGGGTTACAATATTCGAATTACATTCCCATTACCTTATTATTAATTATAACATGACCATTATATTAATAAATTAGAAATTGAAATTATTTCAAAACCCAATAGTATTTAATTGTTTATGACCATTACATTATTTTTGATAGTTTTGATTGAATAAGGTATTAAGAACCCTATCCCACTAATAAACTAGTGTATTTGAACATAAGAAACAAGAAATTAATGGAATTAAGAAAGAACTACCAAGAAAAGGTCTTACGTAGTCCCAAATTTTAAAAAATGGATGGATAAACAACTTATCATATTTATACACTTTTACAAAAACTTATATATTAAATATAACTCCATTTTTTATTAATTTTATTTCCCCAAACACAATTTTATTCTCATACTCACCACCACCTATCACTTAATTTTGTAAAATCGACATAAACTATCTCATGGGAGTAAACATAAAATTCAATTTACTATATTCATTTAGATAATAATAATTGAATTTAATTTTTTTTTAATGTATAACTTCTATTAGATCTACATGAATTAACAATTCCCCAGGGTGATCAAATTTTTGGTGTCTTTGCTGAAGATGCTGACCATATTGATATATTATTTTTATTATTTTTATTATTTTTTTCTATATATGTTCTATATTATGCATGGTGTTCCATGAAAAGATTTCAATAATGGTTTTTTATGCTTGAACACTACACCTGGGCCATTATAAATGACATATTTGATTATTATCATTATTTTTAGTGAAGTAAAAGGAATCTAATGGAAGTGGTAATCATGACTCGGGAAAATTGGAAATGTCAAGAAGTGGAAAAAGGTGTCACACCAAGATGTACAAGGATATGAATAAAGATAGAGTATGAGAGACCATAAAATATGGGGTTTAGACCTATCATTATTATACCTCTAGTTGCAGAAAATTATTTCCAGATAAATCCATCCATTATCTAAATGTTTTCCAACTGTATAAACTTGTTTAGGATAGTAAAAGTGGATTTGAATGCATATTTGGAAAGTTTTATTGAACTCAATTACAATTTTTTCATCTAAAACATGTCTATAAATATGTTAAGGATAAGAATATTTTGATTATACAATGAGATATAGTTAAAGAATTGATACAAGTAATACAACTATAATCTAACACCACATGGTATGAGTAGGAAAAACCTTCTTAATCAAATTCTTTCCTCCCTCAAAATATATATAAATTGAAGTCAACATTAAAAATGTGAATAAAATTGATCATGAATTAGTTTATAATTTAAGTGATATTTTATAATTTTAATAATAAAATTTATTCACCATGAAATCAGAATGTGATTTTAAATCAACAATTTTTCAAGGGTTAGTCACTGGTAAATATGTCCATTGTTGAAGTTGCATTATGATATTACCTTATAAATACTACAGAGAATGTGAAATAAAAGATAATAAATTACATGGAGATAAATAGATTCTAATAATTATCATAAATAGACTAAATAAGGGGAGTAAAAATGGTATATTATGATGGGTGGAAAAAATATAAAATGGAAACCTCTACCAAGAAGAAGGATTACATTATAGTCATGATAAAACAAAAATGTATACAAATTTAGTAATTATATTATACTTTCTATAATATTAAAAAAAAATTAAATGATGTCATCCTTAACAACCATAAGTTTACAGATTGAGACAATGACAATAAAGATATTAATAAGAATAATGACTACCACTTTAATGATAAATTAAATTGTTATAAGAGACATTTTTCATGTTTATAAACCACTAATGTGACATACATCAAGGAATTAATGATATATTCAAATGATCAAGGGAAAAACATCAATGATCTAAAGTATGACTCAAAAGGCCAAAGGATATCCTAATAATCCTAAAATTATATGTTGTTCAGATTGATAACCAACATAAAATGAGGACTATGGGATTTATTCTTGGTGATATAGAGGCTATAACATGAGGAAACATAATGTTCACAACCTGAAAAAGAAAAAAACGCACTAAAAAGTCCCTAAAACAAGTAAAGAACAAAAACAAAAACAATATAAGAAAGAGAATATTAATGAATTAAGGAGAAATGAAAATGTGGTTCTGGTTGAATAAGAAGCTTTTTAAGAACATACATAAAATTATATTAGAATGTTACCCTTTCAAGAGTTTCTTAATAAAAGAAAAATATATTTACAAAAAATTAAATTCTATGATAATTTTAAAAAGCTACATAATTACATCCCTATTTTAGAGTCTATATACAATCTGAGGATGTATGTAAGATTTAAGAAGTGGTATGTGTTTATTATGTTTATTTTTTGAGAGATTTCCACCATCATACTCATAAGGTATTTCAGAACTGTAGTGGGAAATTATTTACTAGAAATGAAGCAAGATACATGTAGATTTTCAATATTTAAAAATACAAGATCTAATAAAATATGAGAAAGCTTAGTAAAACATGGGATAAAGTGTGAAAATTATTTAATTCGCTAGATTTAGGAGCCTTCGGATGGAAAATAAAAAGGGTAGTAGATTTTCACTTCATTTTTTAGATTCTATAGTCAATTAACCTAGATGTATTATTGAATATATTTTGGTGAAATTTGATAGATTCATCTTTCAAATATATTTTATTGTTCTAGAAATTGAATAAGAATTTAAACAACTCATATTAGGAGGAATTTTTTCTAGATATAATAATTAGTTTGATAGATTTAATAAATGGAGTTTAATGATTGCGATTTGGTGGTGAGAGTGTGAGATTAAATATTCCATGATCTATAGAGAATCCAATAAATCCTGAGAAAGAACTAGATGTGGAATGTAATCTATACGATGGATATTCTTTTGAAAATAAAGATAAACAAGTGGTAGATTATAAATATTAAAGGATAATATATGAATCTACTAGAAGGAAGAAACAAAGGATGTAGGAGTAGCTAAAACCACTATCATTAAAGAAGGCTAGTAATTGTGGAATGTAAATGACCTAACTTTTTTATGAGTAATAAATAAGTAGTGGATTTATCTGATGGACGTGAAGATTGTGTTAGAACTAGAGTGAGTATATCTATTTTTAAAATATAGAAGAAGGTACATCTATGTAGATTGATATCAAATGAGACAATTTATTTATTAGGAATGGGTAAAAATTTTCAACCACCATTCACTTGGGATAAAAAGCAGTAAGGTGGAGATAAATTACCATAACAAAAGATCTTTTGGGTGGAAACATCTGTTTTTTTTTATTTGAAAATTAATTTTCAATTTTTTTATATACTCACTCTTACCCTTATCTATTATTAGTTTCCATTTAATATGTGCCTTCATTTTCCCTAATTTATTTTTCTTTTTTAGGTCTATGATGGAAAATACACAAGGAAATATGAAATAAAAGAAAAGTAATAGATGAATTAGAATAGGAGTATGAGTTATAATTCTTTATATATTTTCAATCCCAAATGTTTTTATAAAATCCATGTTAAAATAAAAAATACATACCCACCATTTATCTTGTGCTAATTTTTTTATCAAGCAGGAAAAAATTATTCAAAACAACCATCGAGTAATGATTTTTTTCAATAAATTTAAATGAAAAAATTGGGTAATTAATTAGTAATGATATACATGGGCAAATGTATTTGTAAAATAATTATTTAAGGAATTTTATGAATTTTTAAATAAATTTTTTAAAAACATTCTATGTTTTGGATTTTTAAAAACTATATTGATATTTTTGTTTCTGTTTTATCATTATCCTGAGTGAAGGACTAAATTTTATGTTCCCTTTTAGAAAATATTTAGTACTATATAATTGTATATATAATTTAATTAGAATATTTATTAAGATATTAGTCAAATTTTCTTCTAGAAATTTCATTGAATCTTGTCAATGAATTTATTTTTAAAAAAATACATTTAATATAATTTGATTTTTTTTTAAAATAACATTTATCCTTGGAAAATAATTTTCATTTATCCTATAATATATCATAGATTCCCTGAATATCCATGAATAGAAAGATGCACATTACAATATACTTTTATACTCTCCTACAAAACTCTTATATGTTTCATAATATTCCTTTTAATATGTGTAGGTGTGAGGTTATCCAAAATGAAAGAGATGATTCATATTGAGGATAGATATTTTTTGCATACATGGGATTTTGGGGAAAAGGTTCGGGATTATTATATTATTGTATTCATTATTAACCCTCCAAAAAATGGGTTACATATTTGGAAGGGAAAAAATTATCATTGTTTGACCACTGATATTAATCATTTATGTTTGGGTGGTGGATGTGAGGGGTGTCATAAATTCATGTTTTGAAAAAAAAAGTGGGTTTATATATTTAATTTCACTTAATTTGATTATGATAGTTCTTTGAGTTTTTGGGAAAGGGAAGATAACATTTCAAAAGAGAGTATATTATTTAGCATTTTTTTATTGTCATGGATAATGCATTATGAAATAACATCAACATAAATATTTAATTTTTTACATAAATTTCCTACATACTGAAATATTTGACAAATTTTATCTTTATTTATATGAAATAATTTTTTTTGTGGGGTTTTTTGTCTCTATGGGTGGATATTCGAGATGCATTGAATATATATAGAAAAGTGTATGATTTGAGTAAATGTATATGGTAAAGAGTATTATTTAAGGTATGTGAATAATACCATTTGCAATTGAAAATTGTGTTATCAGTGAAAAAACATTAATGTGAGGGTGATTAAAATTTTCATGCACATTGATAATTTATATAGAGATACCAATTATATATAATACAATAATTTTCATTTCAATATAGAAAGTGTGAAATACATTATTGAGTTATTTTCTTGAAAATGGGGAAAGGAAAAATGTTTTCCATTTTCCTTGATAATTTATTTCCCATTTGAATAATTAATTACTACATAAATTGAAATTTATATTATGGTAAATTTAGTTTTATTGTTTAGTTCTTTTATATTTCATTATTGATTACATGTATGAGACTAAATATGTAGGATTATATAATTATATTTCATGTAATATATTTTTTAGTTATTTAAATTAAATTAATTTATTGTTTAATTCATATATTTTCTAAATTATTTATCGAATATTCCAATTTTTGTTAAATAATATTTTGGAATTATTTTTTTGAAAAATGATGAACAAGAATTTAATTGTTTATTGTTTTTGAAAAGGAATTTTACTAAGAAAAAAATTCTTTTTATAGATGATGGAGTATTGGAAAAGGGATTTTGAGTACTTAGCTAAAATATAGGCCTATGCCTGTCTGAAACATAACCTGAGGATAGGCCTCATAGCCACCCCAAGAGAGGCAGCTAACCAATCCCGTAAGGATATTTAACCAAACATGAAAAAAAACACTTTTTAGGTATACACCTGGATGTGCGTCGGTACAAGTGTTCAAAGAAGATCAGTAGTCAGGCATGGTCATGCATATGGGGAATGGTGGATAGTTTATCACATTCTATTTAACATAGAGGCTGATTTATGTCCATATGATCTTTTTTATTTTTCTTCTACTAAAAAAATATCATGTCAAATATGATAAGAGATATCCCAAAAATAGAAAACCTAGTGTGCGATGCAGAAAATTTTATAGACAATACTTTTTTACTGAAAAATTATTTCTTCTTATCAAAAACATGTATCCCATATTATAATGAACCATCTTCCTATATTTCCATTTATAATTCTCATAACTTATTATTACTACCACTAGATAACCCCATTTTCCTTTTCTTGTATCTTCAAACCATGATACACCGCTACTACAAGGTAAAATATCATTATAGATAGACTCCAAGAGGTTGATTTAACTATGGTGAGAACCATTATAGGATATAGATGCCTTGCATGAAAAAGGGAGACACTTCAAAGGATAACGAAATCGACAACGTTGTTGGTTGACTGAATTTCATATACATGTCATGAATGTTTTGAATGAAAATAAAGATGACGGAAATGTTTTGGTTCATTCACTAATTAGGAATACATAATGTAAAAAATGTGAGTATCATGGATGCACCACTAAAAATCAAATGTTACACAACAAGGATCTCATTCAGGATGTGAATGAAGAATTAAATAGAAAAATATATAAATATCCATTGAGATAAAAGGACGAATTGAAGAAGCTTTACTATGGGAGTCATAGATGATTTAAATATATTTTTGTGTGTGATTCTTTAGGCATATAGGGAAGATATTTTGAATTTTCTTTGGATTCCACCTAGGGTTTCCTTTTCTATAAAAGGATGGTATTATCTACTTGAAAAGTATATTGGATATAAGACAAGGAGAATTCACCTTCTATACTTCATGAAAATAATTTATACTACTTCATGGGACTATTTATGTAATCCCTAGGTTCTTCTTTATTAATATCCCCCCTGAATAACATGATGAATTATTCTCACTAGTGTTTAAAAAAGTAATGAAAGGGGGAATGTGTTAGTGAAATTTATTCATTTTGTAGTTATTTTATTCGTTTCTATATTCAAAGTAACATTATATCATCACTAATGAATTTAAAATTTCAATTAATTCAACTACCAAATAGATTAAACTATGCATGACCATTTTATTTTTACAAATATTAATGATTAAATAACATATTATGACATCTAACCCAGCAATATTCCAAATTATTTTTCCATAATATATTAATAATTTGTGTAATTAGGAATGAATAACCAAAAAAAGGTAATTCCAAGTCCCAAAACATATTTTAGGAATGGATAAGCCAATAATAATTTCACTCCATGAGTTTAAAAAGCCGATAATTACATATCATGGTATGTTTTATTAATATTATTTCTCAGAACTCAAATTTTCCCTCATTTTAAATTACAACCAATCAATTGATTTCTTAAAATATACATAAACTACCTCATGGGTTTATGATCTAAAATCTATTTACAAAATTCATTTTGTTCATTATAGTTAATTTGAGTTTTTATAAATATTCTTATTTTTTATTAGACCCATATGAATTAATGCTTCCATGCAAGTGATGAAAACAACAAAATAATAAAATTTAATATATTAAATAAATTCATTAGAACACTGTTCAAGAATATTTAATATGTAATTGTTATTTTATGTTCGATAATAATCATTTTATTAAGAAATTTTTCTACCCGAACATTTAAAATAATATTATTTTATGAATTTATCTGACATTGAATGTTTTTATCGAGCAGTGGGCCATGCCTGTTTGAAATTTTTTTCATTTTTTTGATGAATGAATGCTTTGACCTTGAAAGCATCCGATGCATGGCCAGAGTGTATTCAAAGCTATGTGGCTCTTCCCGGGTCACCGTGTGGCCTACCTCATGTTGAAGAAAAATAAATAAAATGAGTTTTAATGATGTATTTTAATAATTATAATAATGGTAATTATTATTATTATTATTATTATTATTATTATTATGTTCACCAATTTTATTAATATACTGTTATTATTTTTATGTTATTGTTATTAACATTCTATAAATATTTTTATGTATATCAGGTTTATTAATATCATATTAAGTGTATTATAATTTTAATTATGATTATTATTAATAATATCTATACTGTTATTATTAATCTATTTAAAATTCTTTTTATCAAAATTATATTATTATTATTTTATTTACTAATTTTAATTATTATTTTTAAGTTCTTTGGGTTTTCTTTTGTGTTAAGTTTCAGTTCACATTTATTCATTTATTTTTTTCTTTCATTCCTTCCTTCTCTTCCTTTCTATACACTTGCGTCACGCCATATCCCCCCACAACCGTAGTGTGGCTTTCCTTCTTCCTCCTTGCACCTCCACCTTGACTGGAGCCTCCTCCCACCCTTCCCTCTAGCTGTATAGATCAGCTACCACTACTCCATTCCACCATCCACATTTCACTGAAGCAGCGGCCCCAACCCCCTTCTGCTCTAGGTGCACTTCACCCCTCCCCTCGCAGAAACCTAACTCCGGCTTCCTATTCCTGGAAACCTGCTACTCAGACCCCCCCCCTGGTGGCCTGCTGCATGACCCCTCCTGCTTTCTTCCAACCTACCTGGTGGCCTGACCTGCTCCCTACAACATTGCGCGGTCCCAACCCTCCGGCCTTCTCCCTCTATTCAACGCCGAGACCCGCTCCTACTAGCTCCACATCAGGTTTCCCTAATCCCATTATGGTGCACCTCATGCAAACCTGAATCCCCCTGTCTGGTGGTTTTCTGACACAACACACCTTCAGTATCCCACCTTTTTGCTCAGTTGGCCTCCCGCACCCCAGTTGTAGGTGCGTTCTACATTGATTAATGGTTTATTCATTTTGATAGGCTTTCTAATTACTGTTACATGTTGTAATTGGTTCAATTTTAATGTTTTTGGTTGACATATTTATCTTAGGGGTCTCCGGGTTTCGTCAAGGTTGGTTCTAGCCACTGCCATCAAGGGCAGTGGGTTCGCCATAGTTTTCATGTAAGGATTTTCTAATTTCTTCATTGTGTCTTAATTGTGATTTAGGGGTTATATGATTTTTTAGTTTACATAAACTTATTTTGGGACCTAAAGGTGTTTTGGCAGTATATTACCTTGTTTTTAATTTTTATATTAGATTCTTGTGTGAAACATGGTTCGTTTTTTATATAAATCCATTTTGTATTGCATTGTTGTATTTTATAACTTTTTCACTTGATTTAATAGATCATGAAAGGGTTGTAGATGATATTTTAGTATGGTGTTGGTGTATTTCCTTACATTGTCATTGTTTTGGGGTAATGTGTTTCCTTTAGTTTGTAGTTTCTCACCTCTATTATTATGGTTTATAGATGTTGTTTACCTATTTTTAATTAATTGGTAGGGAGTTTGTAACACCCCGAGATTTTATGAAAAATATTCTTTTTAATTTCATTAATGTCTTGTGTTTAACGCTACAACAAAAGGATCTTACACAACACGCATCCTTGACTTGTCTTTCATTACACGCAATCACGACCTTCCACGATAGCGTGTGTTGTACGCAATACCGAGTTTCACTAAACAACGATATGCTATTAAAATATTATTAAAACTCACCGTTATGAATAGTAATAACCACTTTTTGAAATGTTGTAAATTTTATTTTTCAAAATAGACATTATTTTTGGATTCGGAATATCGAAATTAGCTTAGGGTGAAATTTTGGTGATTTTCGGATAACTTTCATTTTCTGATAAATAGTGAAAATTACGAAATTTTAATTAAAAACAACTTTTTTAATCGAAATAATTAATAGTGATAAATTATTAATTTGAGTGGTTTTAATGTATATTTAGAATATATTTTACAATTCAATACAATGTTGGTCATTGGATGTAATTTCACATTTACACCAGACATAAACAAGTGTAAATCTTTTGATAGTTATTATCTCTTAAAACACGCTATTTGTTGTGACAACGGAAATTAATTATAAAATTAATTAATTCAAATTATATTTTGGGAATTTTTTAAAATATAAATCATTTTTGAATTCGGAATATCAATTATAGCTTAGGGTAAAATTTTGGCATTTTTCTGAAAAACTTCAATTTTTGATGAATAGTGAAACTACTAAGTGGTAGTTAAAAAAATTAATTTTTTCATAAATCTTAATTTTACCGCTTCTGTGAATGAAATTTAAAAAATCCGAAAGACATGGTTGATGTCAGTAAGTAAAATGTGGTTCAATGAGATGAAAATAATTTTTGGTGAATAGTAACTTTTTACTTTTATTTACCGCGGTTAATAGTAAATAGTGTAACTAAGGGTAAATATGATATTACTATTACCCTAACACATGTCCTAATTCTATTGTATAAGTTTAATTTGACCAAAAACAACCTTATGAATATAATATGACCATTTAGGTCCACTTGGATTAGATTATGACAATTAATATTATTTTATTTAATGAATAGTTAAAATAGTTAAAATCAAAGTTTAATAAGTAAATCATTTTTAATATGGGGTTATACATAAGATAAATTCGACTATAAATATTCATTAGAAATCTAAATAGATTTCCTATATAATGGTATTTTATTTGTAATTTTTATACATTAAATAATTTAATTTATTTATGACACAATGATGATGCAGTAATTATCTTATTAATGAAATATTGACATAATTGATATTATAAACACCAAAATAAATGTAATTTGAGACTTTTTATGAATTCCACTAATTTTCTAGGTTACTATGATATATTAGTGTTGATTTAATCAACTTGTTTCGAACATATAATTCTGTTATGACTTTCAAAAAATCATATATCAAATAGTGTCAAAATTGACACAAAATAGTTTTTAAATCAAATATTATATTATTAATTGTTATTTTATTTGTAAAAATCTAAGGTTTGGAGAAATGACTTATATAAGGATATATATATTAATAATAAACAATTTGGGGTTCGTTTGGCATGTTATAGTAAGTGTATTAACCATATATTGTAAGAAAACAAAAAGACACGGTAAAAGTTAAATTATTTAACTTAGAGTTAAATCTAATTGATAAGGTTAAAATAATAACTTAAACTTGTCTAAATACTATTGGTTAATATTATTTCGACCCATACCCACTTTAGCTTCGAAATAAGACCCTTTGGAACCATTATAAACCGATTTTTACTTTAATATAAAATAATATTTTGAGATATTCCTAAGGTGCCCCTCTCCTCCCTTATAAAAGGACACCTCATCCCCCTCCTCCTCACACCAATTTTAGCACTCAAGCTAGGACAACCCCTGAAAAAATCCCTTCTCCACTTCCCGAGAATAATTCTAGAGGTCCTGGGTTTCTTCAAAGACCAATCTTAGTTCCCTAAGTGGAGGATTCAAGGAGGCGTTTCAAAGAAGAGGTAATATCCATTACCGATCTTTTCAATTTCTTTCTTCTTAAACTTCTTCTTCTTTAGTTGTTTCATGAAAAAGTAATAACATCAGTATTACTTTCTTACTAATATGTTATTATTAATATGAAACAACCCTAATTCACCTTCTATCCATCCTACGGTAAAATGAAATCACCGCGCGTGCGTACGTACGGAATACCGTCTCCACGATGCGATGAGATTCATTCTCAATGATTAACCATTCATGAATGATTATAAAGTATATATAATAAGTACTAATGAAATATATGACATAATAATGA